>CADEHL010001368.1:332163-384663 GCA_902827135.1 Harpagifer antarcticus
ATAGCCTTCATTTTCGCTAAATTGATTTATCAACTTTGAATACTTGTTAAGACCCCGCGGACCCCCTGCTATCACTGCTTGAGAGCAAAGTAATGTTTCCTCATTATTATTGTTCGTGAACTAATTACTCAAAGCAGGGAATCATTTTATTAAATCAAGGACAAAGTGTGTAATTCGTTGCCTTGATGATTACGTACAATGTGTTGGAGCGCTAGCCAATAGAAGTACAAGTGTTCTTTAGTGATGTCACTATCTTCCAGAACTTTGTGATGTGAGCCTCTGCAGACCGTTTACATGCACCTATAGAGCGCACGACATGAGGGACATCCCCCGTAAGGATAACAGGGCCTCTGACAATGAGTACTTTACTGAAGTATATTTATAGTTTATTAATTGATTTGATGACACGTGTGTGTGTGTGTGTGTGTGTGTGTGTGTGTGTGTGTGTGTGTGTGTGTGGTGTGTGTGTGTGTGTGTGTGTGTGTGTGTGTGTGTGTGTGTGTGTGTGTGTGTGTGTGTGTGTGTGTGTGTGTGTGTGTGTGTGTGTGTGTGTGTGTGTGTGTGTGTGTGTGTGTGTGTGTGTGTGTGTGTGAGAGGAACATGTGACACACTGACAGCTGGGGGACATATTGATTCTGCACACAACATCAACAGATAACAGTGTAGTGCTATGAGAAGTCTATAATATGTGTGTGTGTGTGTGTGTGTGTGTTTACAATTTATATACTTATTGAAAACAAGCTACAAAATGTAAAACCTTGAAAATGCCCATTAATACTTTTTAATAGCCTTAATTTTCGCTAAATAGATTTATCAACTTTTAATACTTTTTAAGACCCCGCGGACCCCCTGTTCTTTCCGCACTGGTTTTAGTCTCCACCACCTAAGGGAAAGATCGATCTCTTATCGTAGACTTAAAACATATTAAAAGTTCACTAAAAGTTTTCCAATGATTAGAGACTCCTTTAACATCGTCTTTTAAAACATTCTCATTATAAAATATGTTGATTTTATGCAACATTTTGCCTGAGAGTTAGACCGTTAGCTTAGCTTAGCACAAAGACTTGAAACAGATGGAAACAGCTAGCATGGCACTGCTCAAAGGTAATACAAATACACCTCTAAAGTTGACTTATTGAAATGTTCTTCCTCCTCAGGTGGAACATATCCAAAGCAATAAAGAGTCTGCTCGTCTTCTTCACTGTTTCCAACTCATAGCAGGAAACATTTCTCAAGTAGTAACTTTATTGATATTGTTTCAAAAAACATGAAATCGTTCCGGTTTTGAATGATACTTCAGTTTGTGTGTGTGGTGTGTGTGTGTGTGTGTGTGTGTGTGGTGTGTGTGTGTGTGTGGTGTGTGTGTGTGTGTGTGTGTGTGTGTGCGTGTGTGTGTGTGAGAGAGAGAAACAGTGAATAGTGATGAAGCAGCAGAGTTCAGTCAGCTAAAATGCTAATCACACGTCCAAACCAAACCAGTTCTAATCAATCCTCCTTTCACTCCTACTTCGTTATTTCCTCCCTCCTTCTCTCATGTTCCCTAGTTCTTTTCCTTCTTTCCTCTTTCCTAACACTATTTCTGTCCTCATTTACTTATCTCCTCTTCTTTACCCTTCCTTCCTCTCTGTATAGTGTCTTGTTTTGTAGATGCTCTGCTATGAGAAGAAACGAAAACACATATGAGACAGTCAGATTGCAGACTGACGCATATATGGACAGTTTATAAGAACTCACCGCCAGAAGACTCAGATCCACAGTGTTGACATTTATTAAAAAACAACTAGAGACCAACTCAATTAACCTTTCAGTGTGCCGTTTAGCCAGCAAAAATGCGATATATTTAGCTAGCGAACGTTAGCTATCTACATCTATCTATCTGTAAATCAAGCTTTCATACTCATCTAACAATCGAGCAGATGTTAGTAATTGAGCTAGCGAACGTATCCATCGATCCATAACATTCTGTCTGATGGTATGTTGATGTCTCGTTTAGGTCATAACGCCATTTGCTGGTTTCAGAGTTATCTAACGGGCCGTACTCAATGCGTCAGGTTGGGTAGGACTGTCTCTGAGCCTGTCACCTTGGAGAAGGGAGTTCCACAGGGCTCTATTTCGGGGCCCTTGCTCTTTTTATTATATGTAAACAATATTTGTAATCGGATGCAATTTTCTACCTATCATAGGTACGCTGATGACACTATTGTATACTCATGTGCTCCTTCTCTGGATATGGCCGTTTCCAATCTAAAATCTGACTTTATCACGCTGCAGCATGCACTTATTGATTCCAAACTGCTATTGAACAAGAAAACCAAAGCAATGCTTTTTGCTCCCAAGTCAGCGTCCTCTTGCCTCTCCATTGACACCCTTGATGGCGTCTCTGTTGAGTTTGTTGATACCTACAAATATCTGGGCTTTTGGTTGGACAGTAATCTGAACTTCAAACAACATATTGCAGTTCTAACAAAGAAATTGAAATTCACTCTTGGCTTCCTTTACAGACTTAAATGTTGTTTTTCAACTTCATCCCGTAAAAGGTTGGTCTCTGGCTTATTCCTGTCCCAGCTGGACTACGGTGATACAATCTATAGATTTGCCTGTCCCACTGTGTCGGCCAAACTTGACCCACTCTACCATGCTGCACTGCGTTATATATCAGATGCACCCTATAGGACTCATCATTGCAAACTGTATAGCCTAACTGGATGGTCCTCACTTACTATGCGTAGGATGCAGCATTGGTTTTTATTAATGTATAAAGCCATTTTAGGAAAGCTTCCACTGTACATATGTGCCAGATTTGCTCCAGTTTGTGACTCTTACAGCCTCAGATCCAGTGCCTGGATACGGGTCCAGGTTCCTGCCGTGTGGACTGAGGCTTTATTATGGTCCTTGGTCTTGGAATGACCTTCAGTCACGCCTCAAACTGACGGCACTTGTCTCAATAGCCTGTTTTAAATTGAAGTTGTCTGAAGTCCTTACCACTAGCTGCTCTTGCAGTGATAAGTAGTGCACCTTTCTTACTGTCCTGATGTGCTCAATGTAGTGACTGCTGTTTCCTCTTTTCGTTGAGTTCTCTGTATTTTATATGTCTGTGTTATGTGTAACGTTGCTGCCTTCTTGGCCAGGTCAGCATTGAAAATGAGATTTTATCTCAAAGCTTTTTATCTGGTTAGATAAAGGTTAAATAAATAAAAAATCCATCTGTAACTCAAGCTAGCTTTCGTTCACCATCTATCTATTTAGCTATCCTACCTTGGTGAAGGTGAAGCCGCCATCAACTATAGTATCACCTTTACCTCCACTGTCATTTCCTCGTTGAATTCCTCCTTCCCATCCTAAATTACTTTCTGTATATTTTGAACTATTCTCCTCTTTTCACTCGACTTCCTCTTCCTCGTTTGAAGCCAGAAATCAATGTGATACTAATTGTGCTGGAAACAAACAGAAGTTGATTAATTCATGTTTGCGTTCTCTCTCTCTCTCTCTCTCTCATCTCTCTCTCTCTCTCTCTCTCTCTCTCTCTCTCTCTCTCTCTCTCTCTCTCTCTCTCTCTCTCTCTCTCTCATCTCTCTCCGTCATTCTCTCTCTCTCTCTCTCTCTCTCTCTCGCGCTGATGAATGAGGAGAACTGTGGAGAAAACAAACTTGTTAACATGAGAAGAGTGTGTGGGTGCGTGGGTGCGTGGGTGCAGTAAATAGGATCACTGCCTCGTTTAGCCCGCTGGCTAATTAGCATTCAGCGTGTGTGTCCATTTGTTGGTATTCACTGCTGTGAGTTGGGTGTTTATTTTCATTGAGTGTGTGTGTGTGTGTGTGTGTGTGTGTGTGTGTGTGTGTGTGTGTGTGTGTGTGTGTGTGTGTGTGTGTGTGTGTGTGTGTGTGTGTGTGTGTGTGTAGTTATTGATCAGAATGACAAAGACTTATTATGGTGCCACTTTACGTGACCCCTCTTGACCCTGCAGGCGGTAAAAGTGTGTTTATTTGGGCATCTTGTTTGTGAGTGTGAATGTGTGTGTGGGAGAATTTGTCTATATGTGTGTGTTTGTGTGTGTGTGTGTGTGTGTGTGTCCTGCTAATGACTTGTCAGCTTCCACCACAAGTGCTAAAGGTGACGCTTCCTCCCTCGATACACACACAAACACGCACACACGTACACACACACAGAGATATAGACTTTCTATACATGTCACTCACAATCCAGGAATTAGAAACATCCACATATAATGTATATGTTGATGGATATGCAATGGAAACCAGCTAAGATGAATATATTAGACACATTCAAACTGCATAATAACATCAACTCAAAGGATAAGTGACTGGGTTCAAACACCGATAGCTCCTTGTTTTATAATAATAATAATAATAATTAAATAAAAGAAACATTTCCTGACCTAAAATGCACTCCAGGAATTAGACACATCCTTCTGTAGTGATAAATGTGCTCCTTATCGTATAACTGATGCGTTTATAACGTGGTGATTAAAGGTTCATCATGAATGGAAGCAGACTGAAGTACAATATGCTGAATCATTTGCAAACATACACACACACACACACACACACACACACACACACACACACACACACACACACACACACACGTTTTCATCCAGGGCTGTAATTACAATCATGCATATTCATCCCGTTCTCTGTGTGAAGTCTGCAGAAACTTTTTCCCTCTGAGAATGAAACTCAGCAGCAGAAATATATGTGTCACTGGAAACTGGATTTTAATCATTTATGTTTCAGTCGCTAAAGTTGAATAATTGCATAACAAATCTGGATCATTTAAATTGGTATTGTTTCGCCACCTGTTTTAAATGTATTGTTATTATTATTTATTGATTTATTTAATTTATTCTAATATTTTTATATACATATTTTTCTTCTCTTTTTTCTTGAATATACGTTTTTAAATTTTTTTTAATTTGGATTTATTTTCTTACATTTATGTTTTTTTCAAATATATATATTTTTTTTAATTAATGATATTTTGTAATATATTTTCTACTTTTATTATTTTATTTCATACATTGCTTTTTTCATAATGTATCTATATGTATAAACCATGACTATACAGCTAAAGGATTATAAAAAAAACGTTCAGAAAACCATTGACTTTCAGACAAAGGGACAGGAAGTGCTAAAACGCTGACTCATTTCCGTGTTTAGAGACTCATTCCTGACCTACCTTTCTGGTTGTGTGGACCCCATCATAAGAAACCAAAGAAAATGCTGCAAATGTTCTTCTTCTATGGTTCTCCCATCGGCATGAAGGCGAATTTTGCGATACACAGAATCAGAAACACACTGAACTCATGAGGGATTATCAGAGCGAGGTCGCTGTCAAGACGTCCAGCGCTGTCAAGACGTCCAGCGCTGTCAAGACGTCCAGCGCTGTGTGACGACTTCCGACCTCTGATCTTTGAGACGTCCGACCCTCTGATCCGTCTCTCCGTGACTTTCCACTCCGAGGAGACTCACCTTGTTAAATAAAGCTTCATCTAAAATAACTCCATCCTGCCTGTCTGCCATGCAATGCCATAAATCCTTCATCTAACACAGCCAGAGTGCCGATCGATATCTGTGTGTGTGTGTGTGTGTGTGTGTGTGTGTGTGTGTGTGTGTGTGTGTGTGTGTGTGTGTGTGTGTGTGTGTATGTGGGTGGTCTCTGCTTTATCTTTTGACTGATAGCACTGGGGGTTCTGTTTTAATAGCTGAATAGAAGCTCAGTCAAGGTCATTTTCTCTCATTCGTTTTGAGTTATATTCCGAATGGATGTCAATGCATCTTTATTATTGATACCAGACGGTGTGTGTGTGTGTCTTGTTGGTGAGGTTATTGTACAAGAAGTGTGTCTTTGTCTTTGTGGAGTTCAGACTGAAGGCAGCTTGAAGATTTGTTTCCCTGCGGCGATAGAAAATGACGCATTGAGTTTTGGAAGAGTTTGAAGGTTTAAAGGAGGTCGAAACACACACACCTTTAACAGAGGCTGAACCATGACGAGACACTTTCTGACATGCAGGGTTAAAAAAAGAGCGATCAATAATATCTAGGCGTGTACCCCAATCCCAACAAATAACTCAAATCAGAGGTGGCAGTTGAATCAGGTCGACTTGCAAGAGAAAAGCTGGGATAAATACAGAGACGATTTTAAATGTAATGGAAGTTGCTCAGGTGAAAACCTCTCGACACAAATTGGTTTATTTGTCAATTAAAGTTAAACATGTGGGTGTTTTCCTCTATATACCCTTTTTTTTTTAAATATACCTTTTTCTCTTTTTTTACTTTTCCCAGGAATAGTCCCGATAGTTCCTGGGATTTTGCGTTCACACCAAAAAGATCCTTTTCCCCCCCTTTTCAGTCCCAGCTAGAGAGCAGGTTCTTTCCTAGGGAGGAAAAGGTTCCAATTTCTGATTGGCTGGGCGGATTGCAAACCACGCCCCGTAAAACTCTGAAAAGTTTTGTGAAGCCGCCATTTTATTTGCTCGGATTAGCATTATTAGCATTAGCCCAGCGCACCAACGCAGAGAGACTAACTTATGGCAACACAGAAGAAAACATGGGAGCGGTGGAGATGAGGAGGTTCTGGCGATTTACTCGGAAGGCTTCAGTAGAAGCTGCTGGGAGTCCCAGCAGCTTCTACTGAAGTCTTCCCCAACTCCGGGGACTTCCGGCCGGGGACTCCGGGCGGCAGTATACGCCGTGAAGTGGTTTGCGGCCTGCCAGTAAACCCAAAGCAGAAGAAGAAGAAGTGCGTCAGCGGCTTCATTTGCCTAACCCCCCCTCAGGGAACTTATTCCGGTGTGAACGCGATCTGCTTGATCGTTCAGGAATTAAAGATTTCCGGGGAACTATTCCGGGGAAAAGTACTTGGTGTGAAAGCGCCTATTCTCACTGAAGAGACTTGCAATTATTTGCCCTAACTTCTGCTTTCAGACGTAGTTAATTATGAAGTTATTACCCTATCCGATAATAATCCAAAGCAGAGGCAATAATGTAATATAATACATTATTTTACATATATCAAATACTTATATATATTTATAGAGTCTTAAAGTTACAACCGGCCCTTTGAGTGCAACCTTAATGCACTTGAGTTTGAGACCCCTGCATTAGCCTTATTTAGCCACCGTTCATTTGATTTGGTTAATACAGCCGTTTGTAATAATAAGCTACAGTATACAATTATGTTGTTAGCTAGCTAGTTAGCTAGCTGGTAGCAGTGATTGTCACTTCCTGTGAGCGAACAGCAGCTGCAAGCTTTTCGAGGCAACACGTGTTCACAGAGTATGACATCCAGTGCAAAGGGAAGTGTTACCAAGGGGATACAGAACTAGTGCAATCACTTGAGCTAGGTTACCCAATGCAACGCTAGCGTGAGCACAACATGATCCTGCCCTCCTTTGCCAATCCGCTTCTTTACCAATTTCTATTCAATGTATTTCATTACACGAAGTATCTGGGAATGTTATGACTGTTTTCTCATGAAGTTCATCTTGGACGTGGAGCCGCCTGATGAAGGACAGACAGTTTAAAGAGGTTATAAAACTAAGGCCCAAAGAGGAAAGAAGATCATATCTACGAGTGTTTAACTCGATAACAAGAACATAAAGATAAAGATGTAAATGAAGGGTTTTCTAAAGGTCTAATTTAAATGTTACGGGGGTCCGACTGGAGGAAACATCTTGTTATTGGCCGACTGCCGATCATTTATTTCCAGTTTCCAGTGAGGAGGGGGGTGCACAGACACATGGCAGTATGTGAGGAGGGGGTGCACAGACACATGGCAGTATGTGAGGAGGGGGTGCACAGACACATGGCAGTGTGTGAGGAGGGGGTGCACAGACACATGGCAGTATGTGAGGAGGGGGTGCACAGACACATGGCAGTATGTGAGGAGGGGGTGCACAGACACATGGCAGTATGTGATGAGGGGGTGCACAGACACATGGCAGTATGTGAGGAGGGGGTGCACAGGACACATGGCAGTATGTGAGGAGGGGGTGCCACAGACACATGGCAGTATGTGAGGAGGGGGTGCACAGACACATGGCAGTATGTGAGGAGGGGGTGCACAGACACATGGCAGTATGTGAGGAGGGGGTGCACAGACACATGGCAGTATGTGAGGAGGGGGTGCACAGACACATGGCAGTATGTGAGGAGGGGGTGCACAGACACATGGCAGTATGTGAGGAGGGGGTGCACAGACACATGGCAGTGTGTGAGGAGGGGGTGCACAGACACATGGCAGGATGTGAGGAGGGGGTGCACAGACACATGGCAGTATGTGAGGAGGGGGTGCACAGACACATGGCAGTATGTGAGGAGGGGGTGCACAGACACTGATGGAGGAGAAAAAGCTAAAGAAACATCGAAAAATGAAGAAATAAAATACGGAGAAACTTTGACCTTAAAAAGCTCGGCCTCGTTGTTGGACCAAGTCGATGACACTCAGAAATATATAAATATTTGTATAAACCAAATATAAATGTATTCGAATAGATTTTTTGCCCAAAGGCTCTATATTATTCATCGTCATGGAAACTGATGCACCCCTCATTATGGGATGTTCCCCTTGAAATGGACCCAGGAGCGTCGGATTGCCAGGATGTGTGTGTGTGTGTGTGTGTCGAAGTTTTAGCTCTGGTGGATGAGTACATTAACAGTGTGTGTGTGTGTGTGTGTGTGTGTGTGTGTGTGTGTGTTCTGTGTGTGTGTGTGTGTGTGTGTGTGTGTGTGTGTGTGTGTGTGTGTGGTGTGTGTGTGTGTGTGTGTGTGTGTGTGTGTGTGTGTGTGTGTGTGTGTGTGTGTGTGTGTGTGTGTGTGTGTGTGTGGATGTATGTGTCTGTGTGTGTGGACAACTCAGCATTAAATCTCATTAGGAATTGAGGATGAAGGCGAGCTGGTCCATTGCCTGAGGAAACACACACACACTCAGAGACACACACACACACACACCACACACACACACACACACACACAACACAGACTCACTCAGAGAGAGAGACACACACACACACACACACACCACACACACACACACACACACACACACACACACACACACACACACTATTCATAATAACTTACTGCCTTTATCCCAGTTGCCTGTTTGACTCTCACACTGCGACTCCTGATGAAGTTATTCTGCCCTTTCAAAATAAAGTACATCGAACCATCTGCTATTTTGTTCGACGACATAAAATAAGTCGCCACTTGTCAATTTAAAACTAGCGATTGCTGACAAGTGTCCAAATGAGACGACTAAACGTCATCACACCCAACATAACAACAAGAAAATCCAATTCCTTTTATGGAGTGAACCAGGGAGATGCTGCCTTCAGGGTCCACTGGGAGAAATACAACATCCCTGCTCCACTCTATCAGCCTCATATTTACCATCAACGTTACATTTCACCATCAATTATCATATGAATACTTTATGGTGAATGATGCACTCATATGCATTTCAAGTGTCATTAAGTATTTATATATGTTTACTGCAGACTGTTGCTTCACAATGTGCCACAAGTATTCCCCACACAGCCGTATATCATTATGTAGTGCCTGCACTTTAAAGAGTCCTCTCCTGCTGATGTTCAGGTGTATATCAGTATGTAGTGTCTCTACTTTAAAGAGTCCTCTCCTGCTGATGTTCAGGTGTATATCAGTATGTAGTGTCTCTACTTTAAAGAGTCCTCTCCTGCTGATGTTCAGGTGTATATCAGTATGTAGTGTCTCTACTTTAAAGAGTCCTCTCCTGCTGATGTTCAGGTGTATATCAGTATGTAGTGTCTCTACTTTAAAGAGTCCTCTCCTGCTGATGTTCAGGTGTATATCAGTATGTAGTGTCTCTACTTTAAAGAGTCCTCTCCTGCTGATGTTCAGGTGTATATCAGTATGTAGTGTCTCTACTTTAAAGAGTCCTCTCCTGCTGATGTTCAGGTGTATATCAGTATGTAGTGTCTCTACTTTAAAGAGTCCTCTCCTGCTGATGTTCAGGTGTATATCAGTATGTAGTGTCTCTACTTTAAAGAGTCCTCTCCTGCTGATGTTCAGGTGTATATCAGTATGTAGTGTCTCTACTTTAAAGAGTCCTCTCCTGCTGATGCTCAGGTGTATATCAGTATGTAGTGTCTCTACTTTAAAGAGTCCTCTCCTGCTGATGTTCAGGTGTATATCAGTATGTAGTGCCTGTACTTTAAAGAGTCCTCTCCTGCTGATGTTCAGGTGTATATCAGTATGTAGTGCCTGTACTTTAAAGAGTCCTCTCCTGCTGATGTTCAGGTGTATATCAGTATGTAGTGCCTGTACTTTAAAGAGTCCTTTCCTTTTGATGTTCAGGTGTATATCAGTATGTAGTGCCTGTACTTTAAAGAGTACTTTCCTGCTGATGTTCAGGTGTATATCAGTATGTAGTGTCTGTACTTTAAAGAGTCCTCTCCTGCTGATGTTCAGGTGTATATCAGTATGTAGTGTCTCTACTTTAAAGAGTCATCTCCTGCTGATGTTCAGGTGTATATCAGCATGTAGTGTCTCTACTTTAAAGAGTCCTCTCCTGCTGATGTTCAGGTGTATATCAGTATGTAGTGTCTCTACTTTAAAGAGTCCTCTCCTGCTGGTGTTCAGGTGTATATCAGTATGTAGTGTCTGTACTTTAAAGAGTCCTCTCCTGCTGATGTTCAGGTGTATATCAGTATGTAGTGCCTGTACTTTAAAGAGTCCTCTCCTGCTGTTGTTCTCGTACAATGTGTTGGAGCGCTAGCCAATAGAAGTGTAAGTATTACATAGTGATGTCACTGTGTTCCTGAACTTTGGGATTTTAGCATTTGCAGGCCATTGAAATGCACTAAAACACACAAAGGAAAGGGAAATGCCCAAAAAGCAGAATAGGGCCTCTTTCTGATGTGATAGGTCGACCTCTTGTTACTATGCTGGACCTTTCTGATACTTAATAAATTACACAATTTATTTGAATGTCTAGCGATAGAGTGGATCTAACATTTGACTATAAGTGTAATTAAACGTGGGGAGGATGGTTCAAAGTCAGGTCTGTTATACAAAGTACAACTTTAAGGTGCATACAGCTCATTCAGGCCTGTTGTTGTGCATGGTTTAAAATAAGGCCCAGGACTTTATGAGGCAATGCTGTAAACTATTCCAAAGGTTTATGATGATATATCCCTGCAGCTGCAGAGGGGAAGACAACAACAACAACAACAACACACAGACGTACAGTAAGAAACAGAGGAGGGAAGACAACAAGACATGACAGCTGAGCTTTAGGGATCTACCCTGACATACTGAGTCAGCTACTGTGCACACACACACACACACACACACACACACACACACACACACACACACACACACACACACACACACAGTACAGAAAAGACTGATGCACACACTCTTGAATAGTCTCGTCTCACCACAGGGGGTTGACCAAAATCCGTCATGACATACCCATTGACTCAATTTGAGCTTTGAAGCAGAACCATGCTGTCTCTACACACACACACACACACACACACACACACACACACACACACATACATACATGCACGCACGCACACACACACACATACATGCACGCACGCACACACACACACATACATGCACGCACACGCACACACACACATTCACACATATACACACACATACACACATGCACACACACACGCGCACACACACGCAAACGTACACACACATACATATACGCACACACACACACACGTACACACACACATGCACACGTTCACACACACACGTACACACACACACACACGTACACACGTTCACACACACATACACACACACACGTACACACACACACACACACACACACACACACACACACACACACACTGGAACAAGAATCTGCTGACAGTTCTGGCTTCTTCTCTTCTCCTGTCACACATGTGTCTTCAGAGAGGGAGCTGGCAGCAGGAAGTACAGAGCGGTACTGAGGCAGAATAAATGAAATGAAAGAGGAAGCAGAAGGAGGGAAACATGAAGCCTAGCGTTGGATTATTCACTGGATATGAATGCACCAAACTTTTTCTTTCACTGTGTCCGTGTACATCGGTTCCCTGCAGGAGTTTACTGTAACACGGCCTCCTTTCTGTAAAAGCAGACATGTATCTGCACCAAAGTCAAATGTTCATGCAGTAGCTTTGCATGGTAGCTAGAACGACACGTAAGAGAAGTGAACAAGTTAACAAGGAAGGGATGAGCAGAGGGCGGGATGAAGGGATATAGGGATGTAGAGCTGAAGGGATGAATGGATGGAGGGTTTAAGGATGAATGGATGTTGGTTAGTGTGATGCTCCGTGGGGTCATCTGGAGAGGGTGTGGCTGAGCTGCATCCAGCCGCATTGGTTGCAGTGACTCAGGGCACCTGGGTCTGGTGCCCTGCAGGTGTTTCAAGCCTCTCTGCTTTCTCCTACAGGCACCCGGTTCGGTTGAGTATGTTCAGTTGCTTCACTTTGTGCACTTCAACACTCTCACACTCATACATGTCCATGCAACCCTCACCCTGCACTTACACTACGGATACCACTGACATCCACACCTCATGCTTCATTTGGTTTTGCACTTACTTTTTATAGAAAAGGTCAAAGCAATGGTTGACAAAGGAGGTGTTGTTGGTGCAGTATTTCTGGATTTACGCAAAGCCTTTGATACAGACAACCATAAGGTCCTTCTGTCCAAACTCTCGGCTTTTAACTGCTCTCCATTAACACTCAGTTGGATTGAATCATACCTTACTGGTAGGCATCAGCATGTTATCGTCAATAATCGACTCTCTCCAGCTCGAGACTTAAGCACCGGAGTACCACAAGGTTCAATACTTGGTCCACTTATTTTTTCCCTATATATGAATGACCTGCCATCTGTCTGTCCTGTGGAAACACAGCTATATGCCGATGACACTGTGATATATGTGCATGCCAACACAAAGCCAAAGGCTGCTGATAAACTGACCTCAGCTTTAGTGCTGATCACTAGCTAGCTACCCCGCTCCTGTCTTCAGCTTAATGTCAACAAAACAGTTGGAATGTTTTTCACAAAAAGAAAATGCAACATTGTGTCAAATATAAGCATCTCAGGTGAAAATATTAACATTGTGCCTCAGGTGAAGTACCTTGGAATCATTATTGACTCTAATTTAACATTCAAAACACAAGTCAAAAAGGTGACCCAAGGAGTCAAAGTTTAGCCTAGCAAATTTTAAATACATAAGAAACACAATGACATTGAATTCTGCCAAATTATACATGAATGCCATCATGTCACATCTTACACACTGTCTCACAAGCTGGGGTCAAACTAACAGCTCCACACTGAAGCCACTAGCAACCCTGTACAAACAAACCCTCAAAGTACTGGACCAGAACCCTAACCGCTCCCATCACTGTACCATCCTCAACAAGCAGAACATCCTGAGTTGGGAAGATTTAATAAAGTATAGGAACATCGTTCTGGTTTACAAAATCCTGCACAATACAGCCCCCCCACCTCTTAGCTCATTGGTTACTCAACGTAGCAACACCAGACGGACCACTAGAAGCTCCACACGTGGCGACCTATCAGTCCCATTCAGGAAGAGTACTTTTGGTCAGTCATCATTCTCGGTCACAGCAATTCAAAACTGGAACTCTCTACCCACTCAAATCAAAGACACACATACACATCCCACCTTCACAGCTCACATAGAAACATGGTTCACTGAGAACTACAGAACTACACCTGCACACACTAGTCTGTGTTGAGTATGGCGTGAGAGTTACATGCTGTGTTATATGTTGTGATCATGGATGTTGCCCCTCGTTTCTGTGATGTGATTGTGATGTGCTCTATGTGACATGTCCTGTATATAGTAACGTGTGTTGTTTATTGTTCTCTTTTATCCTCACACCGGTATCTACTTGTCTTTCCTCCTTTTTATTTTATTTTATATATTTTCTTATAACTAATGCTGTTGATATATTGTAATTGTAAGGGTGTCTATTACCATCTGGCCGGGGACAACAGCTGGAAATTGGCCATGTCGGCTAAAGCTGCACCATTTACTGTTTTTGTGACAGTTCATCGATGGGGACTGTCCACGACACTATAAATAAATAAACTAAACTAAACTAAACTTCCAAAACAGTTTTTAAATGATCTTGTATTGAGACAGATTCTCGGCGCTGCGAATCAACTGTAATGATTCATGAGAGCCATGAACTGCAGAAAACAGAAAAGTAGAGAATGTAATAAAAAGCTTTAATATTTAAAGTCTGATGCCCACTGGTTCTCATGTAGGTGTCAGGGGGAAGCACTCAGGACTGGGAGTGCTCCTGTTTTCTGTCCAGTGGCCATTGACTTTTGGTTATTGAACCTGACGTTTTTACATAACTTCATGTTTCAGGATCACTATCGTTTAACCGCTCTCTGACCGGCTGAGAGACAAAAGAACTGACAGGAAATGAAAAACAGGCTCTGAACTCATGCTTTGTAACTCTTGTTTCTCAACAGAGGCTGAACACACATGTGTTGTGAGTCACAAAGATCAAGACTGCATCTATTTACGGTGTGAAGAGGCACCAGCAGGATCTAAACCAACAGCATTTGGTTGTAAAGGTTGCATTTTACTGAAATAATGTTAAAGGTGCCACGTCACGGCCATTTCTACTGATCACAATTCCATTGTTGAGGTGTACTGGTGTGGGGTCGGTGAGACAGCGAGACTCAGCCTGGGCACACACACAAACTCCCAGCCAGGCTGCGGGTGTGTGGTCCAAAAAAATAAATGTATATTGTGCAATTTTCCAAACTCACATTGGTTTCTCAAACAGCATCTCTGTATAGCATGTGTATTCACTCTCTGTCCCAAACGGCTTGTTGGAGCTCCTGCCCCCCCCCCCCTGTGAGCCCAGTGGCCGTCTGCGAGACAGCGAGACACAGCGAAACCCAGCCCGAAACACACACACACACCCGCAGCCTGGCTGGGAGTTTGTGTGTGTGCACACGCACAGCCCCACCTAGTGTCAGCAGAAAGTATTAAAAATAATGATTACTACAAAATGCAAAAAAAAAATATATATATATAAAATATATTTTAAGAACATGTTTAATCATCTGATTCGTCTCATTGCTGTTTTAGTCTGTGTTCTTCTAATTAGGGTCTACAGTGTGTGCCTATTGAGCCGTTTAGAGCCATGTGGGACAAAATCCGATCCTGCCCCTCCCTCTCACTGTCTAAGTGAACGGTGACTGTAAAAACTACACTGCGCATGCTCAGAGTATTTTCCTATTTAATGTGTGTGGCAAACAAATAATGACCATAGGGGCATAGTGCTGCCATCCCCACCATACGTCATCTCACATCATTCAGAGCTGATTGGCTGTAAGTACGTTTGCCGCGAAAAGTGTGGTGTGTGAAGAGGAGACGAGAGAGAGACGCGTCCTAAAACCAGGAAGTAAGCTGCGCATGGCTTCCCTCCACAAAAAAATAAGATCTGTGGGAAACGTACCTGTTAGATAAATGCACGTTTTGTTCAGCCGGATAATATCCACATGTCTACCCTACTTTTATCATTTTCGAATCATAAATCTATCGATTAGATTAGATTTATGATAGACTATTGAAACTACAAGAAGATAAGGAGGACTTTTACAAAAAAGTAATAGAGATGTGTGTCCAGAGGGATAGGCCAATGGACTTCATCTTCAAGTCAAGGTAAGACCGCCATGTTATTGAAAATGGGATCTTACTGAGAGAGAACAATTCAATATTTAAATGATAAAATTACCTTTGTTGGGTATCCTTTTGTTGAACTGTCTGTTTAAAATTAATCGAAGCATCAGACAAAAAAGGCTTTTGAAAATAATATTATATTTAAATTTGATCAAAATATAATATTTGTAAACCTGAAGAGTCAGAGCCTCGCCAGCCTGAACTTCTCTGCAGAAGCTTATATATATATATCTAAGTGTGTTGTGCACCACCACTTTTGTACATATAAAAACGCCACTGGACATGGGACCTTTAAATAACACTATGTGACTCAACCAATTAACCCTAAACCTAACCCTAACTAACATAAGGTGAAATAAAGATCTCCCTGGTTCCCTCCACAAACAGCCAATGGGATTTCTCCGTGTGATTTTGGATTATTGCAGAAAATAATCTCTGTAACAGGATCGTCCAATCACGCGTTCAGAAACATGTTGGTGGGCGGGACTTCAGGTGAGTTTAACAGTAACTGTGTTTCAGTAAAACTTTAAAGAACTTATTTTTTCTTTACTTGTCTCTTGTTGTTTTTTTCTGCACGTCTCAGCAGGAGTTTTAAGTTGCTTTGAAGCTCTGTGTATCTGAGGTCACGACCACAGCTGTCACAGTGCAGGGAGATGTGTGTGTGTGTGTGTGTGTGTGCGCGTGTGTGTGTTTTTCTGTGTATGCCAGATAAAAAAGAAAGAGAGTTTAGGGTCACGAAGGTCATACAAAATGTAAACTCCATTTGCAGTGCTGCTGTACTGTCACAGAGAATACGGTCAGTAAACACACACGCTTGATCACACACACCCACACACAAACACACACACACACACACACACACACACACACACATTTTAGCTGCTCCTGTAAATACCAGATATTGGGGCTGACAGTTTAAAAAGGTTTCAGTGTCGTCGGAAAAACGAGACTCAGTTACACCTTAAGAAACCCACTGGAGTGCACACACACACGCACGCACACACACACACACACACACACACATACACACACACGCACACACACATACACACGCACGCACGCACACACACACACACACATAGAGACTTAAAGTCTCAGCAGTGTGACAGCTGTGGTCAATTCTCTGAGCGGTTTCATAAAAAACAGAAACTGCATCCTTGGCACAGAACTAACAAACACAGTGTTCTGCTCGAAGCGGGACGGTTCAGATCGTTTACGGCGTTTAGAGAGAAAAGAGATGCAACGAACGGACAACACGACTGAAGCTGGATTTAGACCTTACTGTTGGAGCATGACGGTGGTGCTTTTAGAAAGACCCTGAGCTGCTCGTGATATCCCAGCTGTAAACACCAAGGATACTCGGCACACGGTTCATGGTTGGGATGTTTGTTCAGAATAAATCCAAGGTTCCTCTTTTCTCTTAACGAGCAGGTTCTTTTGCGAACCGGTTTTTTATTAGTCTTGAAAATGATTAGATACGTGACACAATGATCTGGACTCAAATGCACTCGATTCCAAAGTGCAAAAACAAGTATAAAACAAAATGTAAAGAAGGGTAAATAATAATAATAATAGATTTAATTTGTTAGCGCTTTTCCAGGTGCTCAAAGACGCTTTACAGATATAGTGAAGGGAAAAGGAAGGAACAACAAATAAATATATAGTAAACAATCACACATTAAAAGCCAGACTGAAGAGGTGAGTTTTTGTGAGTGTGTTGAAGGTGGTGAGGTCAGTGCAGTCTCTGATGGGTTGGGGGAGTGAGTTCCAGAGGGAGGGGGCAGCGACGGAGAAGGCTCTGTCCCCCCAGGTCCGGTGCTTGGTGCGGGTGGGGATGGATAGGATGGATAGGAGGTCCAGAATAGTGTGGGAGACAGTCATTGGGGGATATTGATGTGGTCAACCATGTACAAAAGATGAATACCCACACCGGGTTGTATCAAGACGTTCTGCCTCTGTCTCCTTACTTGGCCGGGCCGCTCACTTGTCAGCCTCACACAGACACACATCGTCAGCCTCACACAGACACACATCGTCAGCCTCACACAGACACACATCGTCAGCCTCACACAGACACACATCGTCAGCCTCACACAGACACACATCGTCAGCCTCACACAGACACACATTGTCAGCCTCACACAGACACACATCGTCAGCCTCACACAGACACACATCGTCAGCCTCACACAGACACACATCGAAAGCCTCACACAGACACACATCGTCAGCCTCACACAGACACACATCGTCAGCCTCACACAGACACACATCGTCAGCCTCACACAGACACACATCGTCAGCCTCACACAGACACACATCGTCAGCCTCACACAGACACACATCGTCAGCCTCACACAGACACACATCGATGAGACAGTTCATTAAAGTACTTATTGTAGCAGTCTGCATAGATTTGGTACGCCTGCTGGTCTAAGAGTGAAACCAACTCATTCAGTTAAAATTCATTCAATTATCTCGGCCACCTTATATATTATTTATGTATGGCTTCACTGATGTGCCACAGTATTGCCACCTAATGATATTGAGTTAAAATATCAATATTGTGGCTTTCCAAGTTAACATTGCGATTAAATCAGCAGATACTAATGGGACAAAGGTGGGAACAAGTTTTTGTATCTGTGTCCTATATATATATATTCATGTTGCACTGTTGGAGCAGCATGTGATTAAAGTGTTGCATTGCCACATCTACACCGTAGCTAATGTTCACATGGCAATAAAGCCTTGAGTGGCAGGGCTGACAATCACACAATGACAGGAAGTCAATGGCTCTGAATTCGAGAGAGAAAGGTAAGTGCATAATAAAAAGCGCAATGATGAGACAAGACATGAGTGACTGTAACTTAACACGTGAACGAGTCACGACAATTCTTACGTAACTTCATCTAAACATCTCCACAAGAACCAAAACAATTGTTAGGAATGTGAAACAATGATTTTGGACAAAAATGCAACAGAAAGAACAAAATCTTTACAAAACAAATATGTAAAGAAAGGTTAATGAGACAATTAAAATAGTTACAAAAATAACACAAAATGGCTGGAAGTCAAGGGCTCTAAAACATAAACCTGATAAATAATCTAACATGACATGAGTAAACAAGAACGTATCAAGTTTAAAAGTAGCATTTCCCCGGAAGGCACCAGTAGAATAAGCCTTGGGAAGTAGTAGAGTACAAATACTTTGTTACTGTACTTAAGTACATGTTTCTGGTATCAGTACTTTACTCCAATACTTATTTTTCTGACTAAACTTTTTACTTTGACTTCTTACATTTTGAACACAAATACCTGTACTTTCTACTTCTTACATGTTGAACCCAAATACCTGTACTTTCTACTTCTTACATGTTGAACACAAATACCTGTACTTTCTACTTCTTACATGTTGAACCCAAATACCTGTACTTTCTACTTCTTACATGTTGAACTCAAATACCTGTACTTTCTACTTCTTACATGTTGAACTCAAATACCTGTACTTTCTACTTCTTACATGTTGAACTCAAATACCTGTACTTTCTACTTCTTACATGTTGAACCCAAATACCTGTACTTTCTACTTCTTACATGTTGAACCCAAATACCTGTACTTTCTACTTCTTACATGTTGAACACAAATACCTGTACTTTCTACTTCTTACATGTTGAACCCAAATACCTGTACTTTCTACTTCTTACATTTTTAATTCAAATACCTGTACTTTCTACTTCTTACATGTTGAACCCAAATACCTGTACTTTCTACTTCTTACATGTTGAACACAAATACCTGTACTTTCTACTTCTTACATGTTGAACCCAAATACCTGTACTTTCTACTTCTTACATGTTGAACTCAAATACCTGTACTTTCTACTTCTTACACTTTGAACACAAATACCTGTACTTTCTACTTCTTACATGTTGAACACAAATACCTGTACTTTCTACTTCTTACATGTTGAACACAAATACCTGTACTTTCTACTTCTTACATGTTGAACACAAATACCTGTACTTTCTACTTCTTACATGTTGAACTCAAATACCTGTACTTTCTACTTCTTACATGTTGAACCCAAATACCTGTACTTTCTACTTCTTACATGTTGAACCCAAATACCTGTACTTTCTACTTCTTACATGTTGAACACAAATACCTGTACTTTCTACTTCTTACATGTTGAACACAAATACCTGTACTTTCTACTTCTTACATGTTGTACACAAATACCTGTACTTTCTACTTCTTACATGTTGAACACAAATACCTGTACTTTCTACTTCTTACATGTTGAACTCAAATACCTGTACTTTCTACTTCTTACATGTTGAACCCAAATACCTGTACTTTCTACTTCTTACATGTTGAACCCAAATACCTGTACTTTCTACTTCTTACATGTTGAACACAAATACCTGTACTTTCTACTTCTTACATGTTGAACCCAAATACCTGTACTTTCTACTTCTTACATGTTGAACCCAAATACCTATACTTTCTACTTCTTACATGTTGAACACAAATACCTGTACTTTCTACTTCTTACATGTTGAACTCAAATACCTGTACTTTCTACTTCTTACATGTTGAACTCAAATACCTGTACTTTCTACTTCTTACATGTTGAACTCAAATACCTGTACTTTCTACTTCTTACATGTTGAACCCAAACTTTATTTTGTGATACTTTTCACGAGTCATTGTCACTATAATCCTACAAAGCAAATAACATACTAGCATTCTAAGTAACAGAAACTGTTTAACGGCTGCAATGTTTAATAAGCAACCCGCCGTCTGAACATTATTCTCTCCACGGTTTCTATTGTGCCGGCTTTATGACTTCATTGTTATTTGAGTATGTCATTTATGATTTAATTATGAGCAAAGTAGACTTATGTATCTCAATGTGCAGCTTCTATGTCTCCCAGCAGGACTCCACTACCAAAACACATTAACATTTAAACATTATATTCTTACAGAAAAGTGTCTAAATATTGCATATGTGACCCACTCTATCGAAATCAGTCGGAAGTCGCAACGGCTCATTTCAGAATAAACGTGGATTTACGTAAACAACTATTTTTTCAGGGTGTTTTTGTTTGATTTTAAACAAACAAAGTCTTGGCTTTCAGAATATGAAACTTTTATTTCCAGAATCACACGATAAATAAATGAAGCTTGTAAAGGGACGAAGACACCTCTCATTCGCAATCTGCTCTTCCGCAGCGCCGTCCCCCCTCCCTCCGGCTGACATTATGAATGTAAGAGTATAGTAATCATAGATCACACGGCAGGGTCCGTTACAGTTTGTTTTCGTCTGATTTCAATTAATCAAAGTCTTGGCTTTCAGAATATTAAACTTGTTTCGGCAAATTCAGATGATAAATACAACTTTGAAGCTTCGGCATAATTACAAGCGGAGAACGGAGTAACTTGACGTCACAGCAGGCAGAACAACAGCCGGTGTTTCTCCTGAGTGTTTCCCCCGGGAAACAAACACACACAATTACACAAACACACACACGTATACACACACACACACTCGCGAGCTTCCTCTCCAAACGAAAATATCTTCCCTCGGTAGTATTTTGATCATTTGCTAATAACCAATCAGATCGATGGATTCCAGAGAAGAGGAAACTTTGAAGGCCTTTTTCTCAAAGTGACGACTCGTGACAGTCATTATATAATGTGACATATTTCGCTTAATATTTGGAGTACAAGAACAATCCTGATATCATTAGAAAGCTAGGATTCTCCTCTTTCCAGCAGTGCATACAACTCAATGTGTCTTCTGGTCAATGCGACTGATTTCGATGGAGCAGGTCACATATGCAGCGTGTATTTCGTGTTATAAGTGCTATGTGCCACAATGCATTTTCATCACCTCTAACTAAATACTGCATGTCTGTAGCATTTAGTTGCTCACTAAAATGATCAAATAAAACGTGTCTTGCCTTTAGACAATTATGTTTTACTGGTTCTGTGTTTTAGGTATACTTTATATTCACTGCTGTTTTTAAACCTGCACATAAAAGAAGAATGGATCGAACAGTGAGCAGCGCTAACAGCCAGCCGTGTAAAGGACATATTAGATCAGAATCCACACACACACACACACACACACACACACACACACACACACACACACACACACACACACACACACACACACACGTATACACCCACAGTTTGTGGATGCAATGAATAATTTATGTTGTGTGAATGTTGTCGGTTGAACACAGTTAAATGTAAAAACAGCCTGCAGGGAAATCACAGCGTAACGTTTCCTGTCTGTCTGTCAGACTCTCTCTCATTTAAATTCAAATATAATTTTTTTGGATGGACGACTATTAGACACCACATAACAAAACAAGAGGGAATGAAAAGGAGAACGTGTACAACGCCAACACAGGAAGTATTTACATACTCACTTTGGAGAGGACGTTTTGTGAACATCTGTATTTCTGTATTGGATGTTTTTTTCAATTACAGGGATATATTTGATTGATATTTCTAAACAAGAGTGTACATTGTGCTTCCTGTTGTCTGCAGTAGTGTAAGAAGTATCGTCAATAAGTCAAAGATGTGCTACTTAAGTGTGAAAAGAGTTTTAAATGAAGTATTTCCATCCAAAGTTCTAGAAAATGTGCAAAAGAAAATACAAATAATGAATTTTTTCTACTGACTTCCCATAAAAGATAATTGTGAGTGTTTTGTTTTGATACAAAAACACTTTTGAAATAATGAATGAAGTTATTTGAGATTTTTCTGTTGCCTTTTCTTTTATCAATGTAAACACGTTTCTACCTCAGTTGAGCGTTAAAACGTACTTTTACAATATTTACTTTTATTCAAATGTGTTGCTGTTGTTTTCACTTTTTCACATATTGAGAATATGCATAAAAACTAATGGGTGTATGTCATCAAACTGCGACACGGTGTTTTATTCAGATAACACGAGATAACCCTTTAGGGACATTCAGTTGAAGCACAAAGAGAGGAATTCATTCAGATTGAAAGTGAAAGAAATAAAAGAGTAAGAAGTGAATACACTAAAATAAGAATAGAATAAGAATAGCAACTAGACATCATGTTTAAGTTATGGTACTAGTAATGTTAAAGACTCAATATAACAAAATACAGATTATAATACGGTACTTTATTATATAATATGGGATGTATTATAAGGTGTTCATGTATAATAATATAGTATAGTTTGACAGTGCATACAGTTGAACAGAGGATTTGCACCGTTTATTTATTTTCATTCTATGGCTGGAAGTGGAGTCGAAAGAGATGAGTGTTCAGTCTGGAAGGTGTGTAAGCTTTCTGCTGTCCTGATGTCAATGGGGAGCTCATTCCACCATCTTGGAGCCAGGATAGCAAACCCACGTGTTTCTGCTGATGGGAACTTGGGTCCCCCTCGCAGCGAGGGTGCAGCGAGTCGTTTGGCTGATGCAGAGCGGAGTGCACGTGCTGGGGTGTACGGTTTAACCATGTCCTGGATGTAGGAAGGGCCGGATCCATTCGCAGCATGGTACGCAAGTACCAGTGTCTTGAAGTGGATTCTAGCAGTTACCGGGAGCCAGTGGAGGGAGCGGAGGAGCGGAGTGGGGGGGGAACATTTAGGAAGGTTGAAGACCAGACGAGCCGCTGCACTCTGGATGAGCTGCAGAGGTCGGATGGCACATGCAGGTAGACCAGCCAGGAGGGAGTTGCAGTAGTCTAGGCGTGAGGTGACGAGAGCCTGGACTAGAACCTGGGTGGCTTTCTGGGTCAGCTGGGGACGTATCTTCCTGATGTTGTAGAGCAGTGGTCAGCAACCTTTTTAAGCCCAAGATCACCGACCTCGGCCTAGCTGAAAGGCGAGATCTACCTATTGCAGAATTGAGTGAAAAAGACCCAGACAGTGCTTCCAATTTGAGGCCTTTAATGTCGGCTAATTGCATCTGAATTACTGTTACAATGAAGGCTCCATAATCAGCTCACAGCAGTGGCGGATCTAGAACATTTTACATGGGGGGGCAAAGGGGGGGCAAGAGGTCATGCCAGGGTGGGGGACAGTACGTGGTATTTTACACTGTATAACCTATTTATTGTTAATTCATGCCCTAACTCAAGTGTTCTTAATGCACAAGAGAAACAAGGTGTTCAGACAAACCCTTAGAGTCCCCCAAGCTTACCTCAACCATTTTAAATGAAAGGAAACTACAAAATGTATTTTAAAGCAATTCATTAATGGAACAGGTTGTTTCGCATTACAAAAAATGTGTTGTCTTAGACAGACATATGTGCATGTGCTCACTAAGCATTATTACATATTAATTTAATATTAAACAAATCAAAATGGCCAATTATTCCAAAATGGTGCTGCTAATATAATCACATGCTTATGATTAAAATAAAATACTTGAATTATCTATGAAATTGCAATATTGACCGTCAGTTTGTTTCAACCCCGTCACGCCAAACCATTTACCCTCCTATTAAAATAATGGATCGGTCCATGTGTGATCTGCATTGAGGGAATTACACCATTTACCCCCCTATTAAAATAATGGATCAGTCCATGTGTGATCTGCATTGAGGGGATTACACCATTTACCCTCCTATTAAAATAATGGATCAGTCCATGTGTGATCTGCATTGAGGGGATTACACCATTTACCCTCCTATTAAAATAATGGATCAGTCCATGTGTGATCTGCATTGAGGGGATTACACCATTTACCCTCCTATTAAAATAATGGATCAGTCCATGTGTGATCTGCATTGAGGGGATTACACCACAAAGTGTCCGTTTCTTCTCTTGCCAATATTTCAGTTTTTGTATTTTCAGATTAAGATTGACAAACTCAACATTTCAACTCTGTTATATGAATTAATAATAGAAAATAATTGTTTATTACAAAATAAACAATAGTTTTGCAAAATATTACAAAATTGGGTAACACTTTATATTAAGGTACACAAATTAACCATCAACTAGTTGTTAATTAACATGCATATTAGCAGTATAATGGCTGTTATTAGTCATTATACAACACTTATTAATGCCTTTTTCTACATGTAATAAGCCATTAGTTGAGAGTTTTTCCTCAATAACCCTCTAATTAGTGCTTATTTGTTGCAAGTAAGGAAGTTGTTGTGCATGAGTTTTGGTCTTAATATGCTCAATATGGGCCTAATGAGGCAGCAGTACCACAAGAATAGTAATTCTATATATTGTATTTGTTTTGTATTTTATCTTTATTTTGTACCTTTTTTGAATCCCGTTGTTTTCACTTTGACCATGGTTCTGTTAAAACGCCTGAATTTCTGAAAAATAAAGTTCCATCTTACCTTAAAATACTGTATGTACCCACTCCTAAGACTTGGACTACATACTGGACTTTAGGAACTGTTCTGCCTCAAAAAGGTATCAGTCAAATGTTGCTCTGTGTGTGTGTGTGTGTGTGTGTATGTGTGTGTGTGTGTGTGTGTGTGTGCCACCTGGATCTTCTCCGTTGGTTATTGATAATCCTTCTGCCCCGCGGCGCTGTCTTCTGTGCGGACAGATTCCCGCTGCAGTCCTTCTGAAGGTCGGGTTAATGTTCCGGACGTTTCATTTCCCGTCGCCTGCAGAGAGCCGGACGGATGTCTCACACTCATTTATTTTTTATGAACAATAGATCAGGAGCGGCCTGGAGGGCAGAGCTGCCTCACAGGAGGACTCTTCATCCAAAAGCTTTTTAAAGGTCTCCTATCATGCAAAATGCACTTTGTGATGTCTTCTCTACATCACCATGTGTCCCCGGTGTGTCGGGGAACTCACGCAGCGTCAGGAAATAAACCCTCTCTCTTTTCCTCCGTACCCAAATCTCTAAAAACGGGGAACCACGGAGCTGATCCAGATTTGCGTCCGATATGACGTCATATCTGAAATGTGGACCCACGACCCAATCAGAAACGTTGCTATCAGAAACAATGCCCGACTGTTTTGGACGTAATATGGTCAGTGTTTACATTAGCATCGCTAACACTCAGAGCTAACCTGTACTGGAGAGCATGTGTGTGAAGAAGCAGGAAGTAAAAAGGAACTCACCTTGTGGTATAACCGGCAAGAGAGAAAGCCTTTGAGCTCCAGACTGTTTCAGATCCTTGATAATCCATGATATGGCGTTTCATCACGGCAGCATTTAGTTTAGACGGTAGCTGCCGGGTCCCGCATGAGCTCAGACCCCTCCTCTTTAAAGCTCTATCCCCAAATCAGCACTTTAGAAACAGGAAGTGAAATAGAGGGATATGAGGCTAGAATGATCTGTTTGGTATTTTGAGCAAAACACTTCAGAGACATGTTTTTTATACATGTTTATATATCTGAGACCTAAAATATATGCCTAAAAATAGCATAATAGGTTACCTTTAAAGCCACTGAGATGAGACATGTACTCGTTGTTGTAGAGAGTTTATTCGCGGCCTGTATAATTGAATATAATCTCATTCGTTTTGGTTAAGAACTAACCTGTAACTAACTACAGTATTCTGGCATTTACTACAAACGACCCCAAATGTAATTGGCAAAAATGTAGCACACCTCGTACGCCAAGTCTAATACGTCCGGATCTTAAACTACTTGACGAGAAAAAACTAAATTCAGGGAACTATTAAAACTATTCAAATATAATTAAGAGTCTTGATACATTTTCTAAATAAAACGTAACATTTAAATCACTTTGGCATGAACTGTCTTACACCTCTCTTCCATGCGGATATTAGCAATTAGCAAATGTGGCTTTTTAAATATCATTTTATTAGTAAAACGTCATGTGTTTTTAAAGAGTACACGGCTGGATGAATGAGGCTTGGGTTATTCTGACAGAGTTGAGTAACAATTTGTAAATGACTTTATAAAATATGGTGGTAAAAACGTTCTCTTAAAGAAAGGATAGTGGTGATTTAATGAGATACTAAGGATGGTGTTATGAGTGAAATATTCCTCTAAGTTAAAGTGGACCTATCATGCAAAATGCACTTTGTGATTTATTAATCAACGTGTGTCCCCGGTGCGTCGGGGAACTCACGCAGCGTCAGAAAATAAAACCCTCTCTCTTTTCCTCCGTACCCAAATCTTTTAAAAACGGGTGTACAACGAGCGAATACAGATTTCCATCCGAACTGACGTCGGCGGACCCACAGAAAGTTGCTATCGGAAACAATGCCTGACGTGTTTTGGACGTCTTTGTTTACATTAGCAAGCCTCGCTAACACTCAGAGCTAACCTGTACTGTAGAGCACATGTGTTTAAAAAGCAGGAAGTATAAAGGAACTCACCTTGTGATAAACCTGCAAGAGAAAAAGCATTTGAGCTCCATATTGTTTCAGAGATAATCCTTGACGTGGTTTAAACAGGATGGCGTTTTATCACAGCAGAATTTAACTTTATCTCCGGTAGAATTCTGATCAGGCATTAGCTCCGCCTCCTCTTATTTATTTTTTTCAAGCTAAGGACCCAAAATCTGCGTTTCTCTAACAGGGCTTCAAAAGACTGGTTTGAGCAGTAAGGCTACAACGGGTGAGCTGTTTGGTATTTTGAAAAAAACAAACTTCACAGAAAGGTTATCTATGGTCCTACAATATATTTTTTCAAATATAACATGATAGGTCCACTTTAAATATAAAAGACTTCCTTCATCATTGGCTGAAAGAAAAGTTGAACTACCCAAGAACATAAGCATCCTTTGATTCAGAAATTACATTTATAGCAAAGAAAAGGTGCATTTTCTTAAGGTAAATAAAGCTTTTGTGTCACAATACCTGAGTTTTATGACGGTTAGTGTAAAACATTTCAATGGTTCGCAGCCTTTGAGATGTTGAGAGCAGTTACATGTGACACAGAAGAGATTCTTCACATGTTTTACTCAAACAGACGCCATTCATCAATGCATCAAACTGAAAATACGGCAGACTAACAGGCAAAGAAATCCTGCAGAGAAAAACTGGTTATTGTTCTTCCTTCCTACCTTTAGTGTGTGTGTCTCACAGGTTAAAGGTGTGTGTTGGTGAGGAACACACCCTATACTTGTCACTCTCAGTGAATTCCTGCACATACAGTATGAAAGTGTGTGTGTGTCGGGGTGTGTTTGATGCTATTTCTGCTCGTTGCATCACTTCTCAGCACAGAAAGGTCTGATGGACACTTTGAATCCGTGAAAGAGCGTCTGTCTGTGTATGTCTGTCTGTCATTCATCTTATATCCTCAAAACAGAAACCCCAATGTTCTCAGAGCCCTCTGTTTCGTCTGTCAGGCTTCCAGACGCAGCCTTAGAAACGTCTAATCATGCCGAGGACAGATAGACACATTAAAGAGCCAAAACCGTTGAAGTAAAAAATGTTTTAATGCCATCTGAAGACAAGTTTAAAGAGGCCCTATTCTGCTTTTGGGGGGGTTTCCCTTCCCTGTAGTGTGTTCTATAGGTTTTAGTGCATGTAAACGGTCTGCAAAGGCTAACATCCCTAAATTAAGGAACATATTGACATCACAATGGAACACTCAGAGCAGACTGGGCTCTGGTTTCAGACAGAGGGTGAAAAGAGGTGCTGCAGCACAGGCAGTATGAGACAAATAAAGAGCTTTTTGAACATTAAAGCATGGAGACATGTAGAGACACTACATACTGATATACACCTGAACATCAGCAGGAGAGGACTCTTTAAAGTAGAGACACTACATACTGATATACACCTGAACATCAGCAGGAGAGGACTCTTTAAAGTAGAGACACTACATACTGAAATACACCTGAACATCAGCAGGAGAGGACTCTTTAAAGTAGAGACACTACATACTGATATACACCTGAACATCAGCAGGAGAGGACTCTTTAAAGTAGAGACACTACATACTGAAATACACCTGAACATCAGCAGGAGAGGACTCTTTAAAGTAGAGACACTACATACTGATATACACCTGAACATCAGCAGGAGAGGACTCTTTAAAGTAGAGACACTCCATACTGATATACACCTGAACATCAGCAGGAGAGGACTCTTTAAAGTAGAGACACTACATACTGATATACACCTGAACATCAGCAGGAGAGGACTCTTTAAAGTAGAGACACTCCATACTGATATACACCTGAACATCAAGCAGGAGAGGACTCTTTAAAGTAGAGACACTACATACTGATATACACCTGAACATCAGCAGGAGAGGACTCTTTAAAGTAGAGACACTCCATACTGATATACACCTGAACATCAGCAGGAGAGGACTCTTTAAAGTAGAGACACTACATACTGATATACACCTGAACATCAGCAGGAGAGGACTCTTTAAAGTAGAGACACTACATACTGATATACACCTGAACATCAGCAGGAGAGGACTCTTTAAAGTAGAGACACTACATCTGATAACCTGAACATCAGCAGGAGAGACTCTTTAAGTAGACACCACATACTGATATACACCTGAACATCAGCAGGAGAGGACTCTTTAAAGTAGAGACACTACATACTGATATACACCTGAACATCAGCAGGAGAGGGACTCTTTAAAGTAGAGACACTACATACTGATATACACCTGAAACATCAGCAGGAGAGGACTCTTTAAAGTAGAGACACTACATACTGATATACACCTGAACATCAGCAGGAGAGGACTCTTTAAAGTAGAGACACCACATACTGATATACACCTGAACATCAGCAGGAGAGGACTCTTTAAAGTAGAGACACTACATACTGATATACACCTGAACATCAGCAGGAGAGGACTCTTTAAAGTAGAGACACTACATACTGATATACACCTGAACATCAGCAGGAGAGGACTCTTTAAAGTAGAGACACTACATACTGATATACACCTGAACATCAGCAGGAGAGGACTCTTTAAAGTAGAGACACTACATACTGATATACACCTGAACATCAGCAGGAGAGGACTCTTTAAAGTAGAGACACCACATACTGATATACACCTGAACATCAGCAGGATAGGACTCTTTAAAGTAGAGACACTACCATACTGATATACACCTGAACATCAGCAGGAGAGGACTCTTTAAAGTAGAGACACTACATACTGATATACACCTGAACATCAGCAGGAGAGGACTCTTTAAAGTAGAGACACTACATACTGATATACACCTGAACATCAGCAGGAGAGGACTCTTTAAAGTAGAGACATTACATACTGATATACACCTGAACATCAAAGACTTTGTGCATACCTCCTGCAATGTTAACTATGTTGAAGCACTTATTTTAACTGATATTATACATATGTATTATACTCTTATATAAGATGTATGTAGATAGTATAAGAAATGTGCAGAATACGACAGTTTAATGGTGGAGGTATGCACATATATTGATAGCTGTCTTGTGATGCACTGTTGAGGAACCTGCGACCCAAGTTGTTCATCTCCGGCCTTGTCAGGTATTGAACAATCAATAAATGAAGAATACAGAATTATTAAATATAAAACACAGAATTTGTGTGATTATACTAAATGATTTACAAATAAACACCACTGCATATTTACAACTGTACACATGCTGATGTAACGCAAATATTTCCAACTTGGGATCAATAAAGTATATCTTATCTTAAGATGTGCCTCTGAACCTTGACAAGTGCATGTTTCAGGCTTATCAATGAACAACAGGAGGGGTCACAGACATAAGACCAGCTGTTAAATAAAGCTCTTCTGAGCTAAGCTGTCGTGTGGGTATATATTAATGCTGCTTATGGGCACAAGCAATTTTCACCCATTTATTAATTATATGTTTTAAATTTGAGTGTTTCCTATCCCCTAAACCTCCAGGGATGTACACAGTTTAATACTGGCAACTTCTTATTATGGGAAATACGAAAACGTCTTTTAAAACTACAACTCCCAGTAGAGACGTGCCATAGATAGAGAACATGTTGCGAAACACAATAGCCAGCATGTGTAGTTCTGGGGACGGGGTGGGGGAGGGGGGGACGCGGTGGACCCGTTCAAATCCAGTTTTGGACAGTCTACCGTGGTTCCATCCCATTTCAAAGTGCTGTTCGACACTCGGTGTAACCCTCGGAGCACACTCTCCAATCACAGAGCTTGAGGACTATCTCGGGGTTTGTCAAGCGAAGCGGAGAGAATACTTACTTCCCGGTGTAATATTCTGTAAAGCAAATGAGCTGCTCCGACCCTCGGTCCTGACGGACTCCAACTTGTGTTTATTAATCAAACAAATAAATAAACACAAGGATAATTATGTGTTATTGTTGAGTAAATGGAGAATTGCACAGGGGAAAATAACGTTTCTATGCCACCATTTTAGATGCAGATTTTGTTAAACTAATAAGTTTGCGCTGTGGACCAACACTATACATTGACGGGGAAGGGGGTAGCAATAAAGATAACACCATTAAACAGTTACACAACATAACAGAAATAATATCGATAGCAGCGTCCCTAGCAACCACCTTGGTAACAATGAAAACGTTGTATAAACACAATTTCCTGAAGTAATCTTCGTAATAACTAGCAAACTAAAGATCATGAGCATCCACTGCACACATCATCTGAAATAACAACTCATATTTCTCGCATCAAATGACATCAAAACGCATTTTAACGGCCAAACTAACTTTAAAATAGGAATTTTACACCAAGAATAAAACGAAGTTCGGCCATGTCTTTTTTTTCTGCAGGGAGAAATGTGAAGATCACGTGACATAGACGCCAGCCATTGGAATGAATGGTGAAAAAAAACGTAGGGATCTTACAATTTCAGAGGCGTTTAGATAGAGAAATGGAAACCAGGGGATGAAAGGCCTCCGTGTTCAGACCCCCTGCTGATCCTGTGAACACAGTGACACGTAGAGGATCAGACGTGTGCACAAACCCTTAAAACAACAAGCACATAAATAACTCCTCTCATTTTGCATTTAACCTCATTTCCACCTACATTTAGAGAGAAGAATGATATATGTATTTCCATATATGTGCCGTCTTAGTTCTATGCGTAATTGAAATGTCTATTTTCAGTTGCTTTGAACTCCTCTCTGTAACGTCACCAGAGAGAATGATTTATCTAGGAGGATTTAAAGGACTTGAACATGACTTTAAAGAAACTGTTCACCCCGATATCGATATATATTTCCTCTTAGCTGGAGTGCTTTTTACACTTACAGTAATGAAACAGACTTACTCTGCCAACAGTGCTTTGTCGATAAAGTTATTTGAATTTGAGATAGTATTGCAGTAAAACAACTCACATAATTCGTCTTGAGATTGACACTCTCTCCATTTGTCTCATCCTCGTCCTCCTCCTCCTTTATCTTCATATATGTGTGTGTGTGTGTGTGTGTGTGTGTGTGTGTGTGTGTGTGTGTGTGTGTGTGTGTGTGTGTGTGTGTGTGTGTGTGTGTGTGTGTGTGATGTCTGACAGATTGGTGTCAGTTCTGCTCTGAGGAGACTATATTTCTTTCTGTTCTCTGTCGTTCTGTCATGTAAATCTTTCTCCACACTGAATATGAAATCTTAAAGACACACACACACACACACACACACACACATACACACACTTTTGTTTTAGTTTTTTTGCCCGGCAGCGATTCCACAAATCCCCAAAAACCAGGAGGAGATGTAAGGAGCTAAAATAAAATCAGAAACACACTTTGCTGGAGTCATTTGTGAACAAAATCAAATAATGAGCCTCTAAAACCACACTTTGCTCTCACTATCAAGACATCTAATGCATATCAATCTAAAAGGCTTTAATGCCGAGGAAATATCTATAAACCAAAAGCCTATCTTAGTTTTTCGTGGTGCTGAAATCACACTTGTAAGAGTAATAGTCCTCAGGGCGGAATCTACCTGACCTTCTCTTTTCTCACGTCTCATTTTAACGAGTTGTTTCAAAGCTTTCCATCAAAAAGGAGGTCCTTCGTGACTTTCTGACTTTTGCTACAAAGACAAAAGCTTTGCGCACGGACCAATTTCCAAAAATCTGTGGTGGAAAATGTAAGGCGGGGCTTCTCATACGACGCACACTTGCTCGCCTGTTCCACTTTTTGTTTTCCGAATGCCAGGAAGGATTCTTGCTTCTGAAGCAAGCGACTCGGAAGACATGTGCTACCAAGCAAGCGTCCTCGACATTGAGAAACACCCAGTGTTGTCTTTCTAAGCTAGTTGCTAACCTCACTTTTCTCAGTAAAAGAGGAAGATGGAAAGCAAGGACTAAAGAAGATGATCAGGAGGTGGTAAAAGAAACACGTTATAGAGAGAAAGTAGGAGATGAGAGGAAGAGGAGGCAAACAAAGGACTGAGGCCTTTTTATGCAAATGCAGGAAATGTGTAACGAGGAAAACGAGGGGGTGAGATTTTTGAAAAGGAATGAGACGGCGTCATTATCACAACTCAAGTGTGTTTCCCAGGAGAGACTGGTAGTTAGTGAGAGTGTGTGTGTGTGTGTGTGTGTGTGTGTGTGTGTGTGTGTGTGTGTGTGTGTGTGTGTGTGTGTGTGTGTGTGTGTGTGTGTGTGCAGAATGAGAGAGACAGCAAGTGATGACAGGATTGCCTTTGAAAACCAAAACAAATAGAAGAAATTATGGATACATGGATCGTGTTAAAATCAATAGACACGCAATGAATCTAATAAGAATGATCACGCCACCAAACCCAGATTAAAGCTAAAGTAACAAACCTGTTTTGAAAATGTAAGAAGTAGAAAGTACAGGTATTTGTGTTAAAAATGTAAGAAGTAAAAGTAAAAAGTCGTCAGAAAAATAAGTAGTGGAGTAAAGTACTGATACCAGAAAAATGTACTTAAGTACAGTAACAAAGTATTTGTACTCCACTACTTCCCACCTCTGTGTTTTAATGATGTCAAAATATGTGACTTGTATCTCACATATGATCTGTTTTGATTAAAAAGAGTCAATGTTGCATTCATTTAAATACATTATTTATTTAATTGAAGAATAGCTGGTTGTCAACATGTTATAATAAAATTACACTGAAATGAAAAGCGTTGGAATGTATAAGTTAGACATTCAGAACAATCATAAGGCATCACAATGAATATGATGATAACACTCAAAACATAGCATGACATAGGGTGACTTCTTGTTAAAATCTTGTTAAAATAAATACATACATATTTTTAAAAAGAAAAGAAAAAGGTATGGATGAAAAAAAGAAAAGGAATGTTAATGAATGTAGTTGAATTTTCTTTTATTCAATGACATGTCGTATCTTTGCAATTAAAAAAAACTTAAACCACGGTATAACTTCTCTTTATACAGCAAATGGACTCTCTGGTGACATCTGGTCTTCACAAATATTTAGGTTTCGTTTCCAAACACTGAGGAAATGTCACAAACGAGCTGAGGACCAAAATGCAGAACACGGGAAACCAGAGATAGTCGGTAACCAGCTTTATTAGAGTCTATAGGCTGGTAGGAGACAACACGGCAGATAGTAGGCAAAGGGCTGGTCGGGGACAGGCGAGGGTTCCAGGAGACAGCAGGACGGGAGTCGTAGGCACAGAACGGGTCAGGGAGCAGGCGAGGCAGGCTGGTCAGGAACAGGCAGGGTCGAAACCGGGAGAGCAATCTGAGGAGTAGTGCGGGAAAGACAAGCATGCTGCGAAGTACGATCTGGCACTGAGGTGAAGGTGAAGTGGGCCTAAATACTAATGGAGCTGATGGGTGTAACAGAGTGAGAGAGAGAGACAGGGTGTGACTACCAGGTGACTAAGGAATGATAATGCAGAAAATAGGTGAGTGAGAAAGCAGACTGTGACAGAACCCCCCCCTTAATGGACGGCTCCAGACGTCTAAACAATACTAAAAAAACCAACAAAAGAGACCCAAGAAAAAAAAACCCTACAGATACCGGGTGGAAGGTGGAGGTATGGGAAAGGTTAGTACTCGTCTGAGACTGCTCTCTCGGCCTCGCCCTCCTGGAAATCCTCGTCCTCCTCGCCCGATGACGACTCCCCCTCCTCCTCGACGAAGCCTCTGGTCCGTAGCGGACGAGTACTCCCTGGCTTAACGCCTGGTCGAGCGTGGGTCCTAGACGGCTGCTCCGGGTAACGCAGGTGGAAGTCTCGGATGAGCTGAGGGTTGAGGATATGACGAGCCGGGACCCACTGCCTCTCCTCAGGACCATAGCCCTCCCAGTCCACCAAATATTGAACCCCTCTTCCTCTGAGACGGGAACGGAGTAAACGACGAAGGGTGTAGGTAGGGCCCCCATCGATCATCCTAGGGGGTGGTGGTGGAGGGGCGGCGGAAACCATAGGGCTCTCCCGGACAGGTTTAATCCTAGAGACGTGGAAGGTGGGATGGATTTTCATGTTCCGGGGCAAACTCAGTCGAACTGCTGCAGGATTAATGACCTTGACAATCTCGAAGGGTCCAATAAACCTGGGCGCTAACTTCTTAGACTCCACCCGAAGGGGAATGTTCTGGGTGGAAAGCCACACCCTCTGGCCTACCTGGTACACAGGTGCCTTGGTTCGTCGGCGGTTCGCTGATGTGGCGTACCGGTTAGCAGATTGAAGCAGAGTTGTACGAGCCTGCCTCCAAGTCCTCCGACAACGTCGGATGAAAGCCTGGACAGACGGACAGGTAACCTCCTTCTCCAATGCAGAGAACAATGGGGGTTGAAAACCGTATGCACACTGAAAAGGGGAAAGACCAGTAGCGGAACTGATGAGGGTGTTGTGGGCATACTCCACCCACAGGAGTTGTTTTGACCAGGTCGTGGGATGATCGGAAGCCATGCAGCGGAGAGTGGTCTCCATCTCCTGATTCTTCCGTTCGGTCTGGCCATTGGCCTGTGGGTGGAAACCGGAGGTGAGACTAACCGTCGCCCCGATGAGCTCACAAAACTCCCTCCAAAACACAGAGGTGAATTGGGGCCCCCGGTCGGAAACCACATCAGTCGCCAGTCCGTGAATGCGAAACACGTGGAGCAGGATCAGTTCTGCCGTCTCCTTAGCTGACGGGATCTTAGGCAGGGGTATGAAATGAGCCATCTTACTAAACCGATCTACCACCGTCAAGATGGCAGTATGTCCGTGGGACGGTGGTAGACCAGTCACAAAGTCCAATGAAATATGTGACCAAGGGCGACGTGGGACCGGTAATGGATGAAGGAGGCCAGCTGGCGCTTGGTGAGATGGTTTGTGCCGATTGCACACAGGACAGGCGTTCACAAACTCCCGGGTGTCAGCCTCCAGCGTGGCCCACCAGAACCGTTGTAGGACCATCCCCTTGGTACGTTGAATTCCAGGGTGGCAGGAAAGTCTGGAGCTATGAGCCCACTGAAGCACCTCAGCCCTCAAAACCTGAGGCACAAACAAGCGGTTAAGAGGACAAGAACTAGGACCGGGTTGGTCCACCAAAGCGGTCTTAACCCTCTCCTCAATCTCCCAAGCGAGGACGCCGATCACTCGAGGAGCAGGAAGAATGGTGTCCGGAATACCCCGGGTGTCTCCCTCCCTCCCGAACTGCCGGGACAAAGCGTCGGCCTTCACGTTGCGGGAGCCCGGGCGGTAGGAGAGAAAAAAATTAAACCGGGTGAAAAATAACGACCACCTGGCTTGCCGAGAATTCAGTCTCTGTGCCGACCTGATGTATTCCAGGTTCTTATGGTCGGTCCATACCTGAAATGGTTGTTCTGTCCCCTCAAGCCAGTGTCGCCACTCCTCCAACGCCAACTTGACTGCTAGAAGCTCTCGATTCCCCACGTCATAGTTTCTCTCCGCCGGACTCAATCTCCTCGAAAAGAAAGCACAGGGGTGGAGCTTCTGGTTCTCACCAGAACGTTGCGACAGGATGGCTCCCACCCCTACGTCAGAAGCATCCACCTCCACCACCAACTGACCAGCGGTGTCTGGTACTTGAAGGATAGGAGCTGACGTAAACCGGCCCTTGAGGTCCTGAAAAGCCTCCTCGGCTGCAGGGGACCATCGGAACGTCACCTTGGATGAGGTCAGGGCGGTGAGTGGGGCGGCCACGGTGCTGTAGCCACGGATGAACCGTCTGTAAAAGTTGGCGAATCCCAGGAAACGCTGCAGCTCCTTCCGGGAATCAGGGACCCGCCACGAGGTAACTGCTGAGACCTTAGAAGGATCCATCTCCACACTTCCTTGACCCACGATGTAGCCAAGAAAGGCGACCGAAGAAGTGTGAAACTCGCACTTCTCCGTCTTGACGAACAGTGAGTTCTCCAGAAGTCTCTGGAGGACTGTCTGGACATGATGGACGTGCTCCTTGAGGTTCTTAGAAAAAATCAAGATGTCGTCCAGATAGACAAAAACATAACGATCCAACATGTCTCGGAGTACGTCGTTCACCAACGCCTGGAAAACTGCAGGGGCGTTGGTAAGTCCAAATGGCATCACCAGGTACTCGTAATGTCCCGAAGAGGTGTTGAAGGCGGTCTTCCATTCGTCCCCCTCCCGGATTCGTACCAGGTGATAAGCGTTTCTTAGATCCAGCTTAGTGAAGATTGTAGCCCCCTGTAGTAACTCAAATGCTGACGAGATGAGTGGCAAGGGATAACGATTCTTCACCGTGACGTCGTTCAGACCCCGATAGTCAATGCAGGGTCTCAGGGTCTTGTCCTTCTTCGCCACAAAAAAAAACCCTGCTCCTGCGGGTGATGTGGAAGGACGAATAATTCCCGCAGCCAGAGAGTCATTGACGTAGGTCTCCATGGCCTTCCTCTCCGGTGCCGAAAGCGAGTACAACCGGGCCTTGGGTGGGACTGCGCCTGGATGTAGCTCAATGGCGCAGTCATAGGGCCGATGAGGTGGGAGAGATGTCGCCTTAGCCTTGCTAAACACCTCCTTAAAGTCCAAATACTCCGCCGGAACCCCTGTGACATCCGGAACCAGGTTCATCTCCACAGATAGTTGAGGTGCGGCGGCCTGCTTGAGACAAACCTGATGACAGGAAGAACTCCAACCTAGGATGGACCCAGTTGCCCAGTCAATGTTCGGGTTGTGGCGGCGGAGCCACGGATAACCCAAAATCAGAGGGATTTGGGGGGACCGTAGCACATGAAACCGGATTGTCTCATGGTGGTTCCCCGACATGAGCATACGGACCGGTGTCGTCTGGTGTGTCACTGTTCCCAGCAGGTGACCATCCAAAGCATTAGCCGGTACCGGCTGGAGCAGCCGAACCTGTTGGATGCCCAGCTGTCGTGCGAGCTCCTCGTCCATGATGCTAACATCTGATCCGGAGTCGATAAAAACAGCCAGAGCCTGAGATTTGCCTGTCAGGAGGAGTCGAGCATGGCACAAGGGTCTTAGATTGGGGATCAGCTCAGAGGTTTGACCCACCAGTATACTCCCCATTACTGATGAGCTCTGTCTTTTACCTCTTCGACGTACTTCCCTCTCCTCAGAGGTAAGACTGGTATGACCCACTTGCATGGGCTCGACCTCGTACCGTGAGTCAGAGTAGGAGTGGGAACTCTCCGCCGAACCCGGAAGTCGAAATCTCCCGGAAACCGGAAGTTGTTGTCGCGAGCAGCGGCCCGCCGCTCGCGTCTGTTGCTCTCCTCTCCGAGTCTGGATTCGTCCGTCAATCCGAGAGGTGAGCTCTATCAACCCATCCAAGGAAGCAGGGAGATCATAGGAAACCAGCTCATCTCTCATATAATCCGCTAATCCTCTCAGATATGCGTCACACTGCGCCGGCTCATTCCAGCTGCTGCGACGGCTACTGGTGCGGAAGTCAATAGCGTAATCCACCACCGTGCCGGAACCCTGGCACAAACTCAGCAGGCCTCCAGCAGCGTCGGGACCCAGACGAACGGGACCGAACACCTTCCGCATCTCCGCGGAAAAGGCAGCAAACGAGGCGCAGGCTGGTGTCTGCTGCTCCCACTCAGCAGTTCCCCATAAACGTGCTCTCCCCGTCAGATGATTAACGGTGAAAGCTACCCGAGCCGCCTCGGAGGAGAAGGTCTGTGGCTGCAGTGAAAACAATATGGAACAGTTTGTGAGAAAAGGCCTGCATCTCTCCGGCTCACCAGCGTAGCGTTCCGGCGTTCCCACACGAGGCTCCGGAGCGTATCCCGTCGACCCAGGGGCTGGAGCGAGCATCGGAGCTGCGGGCGGAGGGACGGTAGCAGCCATGGTAGCGGCTAGCTGTTGTACGGTGGCGGCCATCTGTTGCATCTGGGAGGTAAGGTAAGCCAGCGTTTGTCCCTGGGTTGAGGTTGCCTGGTGGGTCTCGATAGCTAAGGTAGCTATTGTGACCTCCTGTCTTTGGATGGCATCCTCAACCCTCTCAAAGCGGTCTCTAGGAGACCCGGTGTTTGCTTGGTCCATTTCTGGCCAGATCGTTCTGTCACAAACGAGCTGAGGACCAAAATGCAGAACACGGGAAACCAGAGATAGTCGGTAACCAGCTTTATTAGAGTCTATAGGCTGGTAGGAGACAACACGGCAGATAGTAGGCAAAGGGCTGGTCGGGGACAGGCGAGGGTTCCAGGAGACAGCAGGACGGGAGTCGTAGGCACAGAACGGGTCAGGGAGCAGGCGAGGCAGGCTGGTCAGGAACAGGCAGGGTCGAAACCGGGAGAGCAATCTGAGGAGTAGTGCGGGAAAGACAAGCATGCTGCGAAGTACGATCTGGCACTGAGGTGAAGGTGAAGTGGGCCTAAATACTAATGGAGCTGATGGGTGTAACAGAGTGAGAGAGAGAGACAGGGTGTGACTACCAGGTGACTAAGGAATGATAATGCAGAAAATAGGTGAGTGAGAAAGCAGACTGTGACAGGAAAAGTACCCGGGTCAGCACACTGCGTCACCACGAAATATTCGTGGTGGCCTAACGGCGGTACTACACTTCCGTTTGGTTGCCAGGCCCGGAAACACTTGTTCCCATTGACTTACATGGGGAAAGAGTGGTCTGTAAATCTTTTTTTTTTTTAAACTAAATAAACTACCTAGTATGAACACTTGTATAGCATGTTGTATAGCCCTTATTAAAAACATTCGTCCCTCAAGTTGTAAAAATGTGCTAATAACGTTATTCTGAGAGTTATTTCCCTCTGCATTATGAACGCACATCCAACCCTTTATAGATACAGGTTGCGTTCGGATAGTTTAAAAATCAGCTCCTAAATTCTAACCCTATCTCTTATTCCTTGACCTCTGAGTGAAAGGTCACGGGGTTAAGGGATAGTGGATAGGAGAATTCAAAAGGACTTAGGAGAAGAGACTGCGGTACTTTAGAGAATCCGAATGCACTTTCACTATCCGACGTGTTTATGATGCGCCAGCGGACGTCATTTTGTGCGTCTGCTGCTGTGGGGAAACTATGGAAACTACAGTTTTCTATACAGCGGACTACAAACATGGATGTTTAATAAGAAGGAGGGACTACTGTGAACTCATCTAGAGACTCTGCACCGTGCTCTGATGCTTTGCTTTATGAACATGGACAACAGAGAAACATATTCTTCATGACCAAAGTTGGAATTGAAATAAAAAAGGAAAGTGAAACTTATGCTCGTCACCCTCTCCCTCCGGTCCACATTAACACAAAAAATAATCCTGGCCTAGATGACCACTCCAACGTTTTCTCCCCATATTCAACAGGTTCATTTGTTATGAAACAGAACATAACAGTGACCAGTTAAAGGCACTGAATTTGACAAATCCTGTTTTTGACATGGAGCTTAATTGTTTTGAATGAATTGTTCACTGTTACAATGCGTGTACTGAGATGTTATAACATCAAATGTGAAGATGGATTTTAATAAAAGAGTTATGATTTGGTGCTACATCGTGTTGTTCCTGAACTATGACCAATGTTCTATTTTATGAAATTATTTAGTGCTTTCATTTATTAGCCTGAGTTAAACGGTATGTAAGCACATTTCTGTCACTGAAAAATATATTTAAGAACAATCCCAAAATAATGAAATGGGATATACAAATAGTAAGAAAGTATATTGTTTTGAAGTCAGCCATTTTGGCTTCATGCTCACTGAGCAACTGTCAGGATTAAAAGAGGTGTCGCTATCAATGTTTTCTTACCTTAATAGTTGGCATTTTTCCTACATAGCTAAATGGATGGGCTGTAAAACAATAGACAAAATGGCGCTAGAGCCGGATAGAAGATATTGGGTTACAGGGCTCGACATTATAATTGGCCCGCTGGCCCGGAGGCACTATTTCGACACCCCGGGCCACCATAACGTACTTTCCACTTGCCCGCTCGGGCCACTAAAAACAGCAAGACATACATTCACATTGTTCTGTGATATTGGTATTTTGACAAGCAATTTTGTTAGATTGTTCCGTTTATTAATGCTACAACATCGCGCTCTACTCTGCAGCTGTTTGTTGCGGAGTAGAGTAGAGTGCAGCGCGAGCAGGCCCGTGCACGCGCAGCTCGAGCCTGCTCGCGCTGCACGCTCACTACAGACTTTCGCGCCACCTAACCATTCGGCAAAATGTTTTTAAAACCACCAGTAACCGGCCAAGCGCCGGGCAAAAAACAGTCCTTAAATAAAAGAAAGTCACCGGAGGAGTTGAAGGAGAGTGACAGGGAGTACGAGAAGAAGAAGAGGGAGAGAACGTTTCAGGCACACTGGCTTGATCGTTGGAGTTGGCTTGAATATGATGCCAATATAAACAAGGTCTTCTGTCGGCTCTGTAAATCAATGCCGACCTATGCTGACAAGTGAAGAGTAGAACATATTATGGTTTATTCGCTATAGAAAAATATATTTTAAAAATGACCATATCATTATTTTAATAAACCAAATATGAACAATTGCTTTATAGAAATGTATAGTAGGCCTAGCTAGTTAGTGGCTAGCTAGTGGCTATTTACATATGATATTTAAGCAGCAGATTGTTTTGCTTGTTTAGGGACTCTCCACTCTTCAAGGGCCAGGTAGCAGAACGCTCCACAGGGTTTGACCCGCATGAGAAAAGCACCTCACACCAGGTGTGTGTGAGGAGGCAGAAGGCAGCAATCGAAACACCCGCTGTGTTAGCTGGGATTCATGTTAATGGTGAAATAGATGCAGGTTTTCAGGATAAAATGGAGAATATGTTTCATACAGCGTACTATGTTGTCAAGAAAGAAAAGCCATTTACTGACTTTCCGGACCTGGTGCAGCTCAACAGTAGGACTGGCTCCAACATGACCAATTGTTACTTGTCAGACAAGGCATGTTTAAGGTGAGAATCACAAATACATTAATACTGTACATTCCAAATTTACTATTTAATTAACTTTTTACAATTCCTTCATTATTAATGAAATTCCCTTTTTTTACCTTCAGATTCACAATTGATATCTACAATGTGGAGAGGGAGCAACTGCTTTCTGGCCTAAAGAATGCAGGCTATATCAGTGTGATGATTGACGGGGCAACTGATACTGGGAACCTTGAGAATGAGATTGTCTATGTCAAGTTCTTCAATAAGGAGAGAGGAGTGGTTCAGTCCTTCCTTGGCATTGAGGACGTCAAACACGCACATGCAGATGGTGTACTTTCTGCAGTACAGACAGTGTTTGAAAAAGCAGGTCTGGATAACTGGAAGGAAAAGGTGGTTTTCCTATGCGCTGATGGTGCGGCTGTCAATTTGGGGAAGAGGAATGGTGTGGCTGCAAAGCTGAAGGAAGAGATTGGACACCTGCTTGCTACACTGTGTGGCACACGGGCTGGAATTAGGTCTGGTGGATTCAATAAAAGAGAATCAGAGGCTGAAGCAGCTGCAGGAGGTGCTGCAATATTTGCATCAGCAATACCACTACTCTCCAAAGGCACTGAGGGAGCTGAGGATGCTGGCAGATGCAATGGAGGAGAAGGTCCTCAAGCCTACAAACCTGAAGGGGTCCAGGTGGTTGCCCTACATCCACAAGGCAACACAGATCCTGTGTAATAGCTATGCAATCTTTGTGGCCCACTTTGAGGACCAGGTCAGCCCAGAGAGGACACCCCGACCTTCACCTGCAGTGATGGGAAGGGCAAAGAACATCCTCCACTACCTCAAAAGCCACACCAATGTTCAGTTCATGCACTTCCTGCTGGATACACTGGACTTTCTCAAGGCACTGAGCCTCCAGTTTCAGCAGGATAGTCTGACGCCAGGGGAGGCAGTGCAGTACATTGAGGCCTGCCTCAATGGCCTTACAGAGCTGTGTCTGGAGCCCGGAGAGCAGCAAAGGAAGATGTTGGCTGATGCAATGAATGGCACCTATAGAGGGGTAGAGCTCAAAAACACCACCACAGACACACTGGCTACAGACAGGAAGAAAATTACTGACATGCTTACCAAACATATTGAGAGCCGTCTGGGAGACCTGCTGTCTACCGAGAGCATTGTGCAAACATTCTCAGCTCTTGATCATAATGTGTGGCCAAAACTGGACAACTCAGATGAGTCCAAAGAAGCCTTTGTCCTCCATGGACGAGCACATATTGAGTCCCTATGCCACCATTACCAGAGCATCCTGGTGCGTCAGGGGACCACGGTCACTGAGGTGTTGGGAGAGTACAGGCTCTATAAAATCTGGGCAAGAATGCGGAATGGGCCCCTCAGAGACACTCTCCTGGAAATACTCCAGAGAGGTGATCTACAGACCAAGTTTAAAAACCTAGGCATCTTTGCCCAGATCTACCTAACAATGGCTGTCAGTACCGCAGCATGTGAGAGAGGCTTCTCTTGCATGAAGAGGGTGAAGAGCGACTGGAGGTCCTCACTGTCGACCCAAAATCTCACTCGTCTCATGTTCCTAACCATTGAAGGGCCTAGTCTGGATACGTTTGATGCTAAGAGAGCTGTTTTGCAGTGGTGGCAGTCGGGGTCAAGAGCCAGACGTCCAGGATTTACAGCCTGGTCATCAGGAGGATGGCAAAATCAACCGACCGAGGAGGAAAATGAGGAAGAACTGACGATTGAAATGTTGTAGTATAGTAGTAATGTAGTTTGTAAATGAATTACTATTGCAACAAATGTGTTCATTTTCTTCATTATTAGAGTCGATTTTTTTGGACGAATTCTCTTGGGCCAGTGGTTACAATGGTGGGGCCAGTGACAATACAAGTCCACCGGCCCAGAGGGCCAGTGGCTTTTTACCCTTAATGTCTACCCCTGGGTTATATCTTTCAGAATGTTTTATCGTGATGATACGTGATGTCTGTTGGTGAATACCAACTGCATGGTACGCAAGTACCAGTGTCTTGAAGTGGATTCTAGCAGTTACCGGGAGCCAGTGGAGGGAGCGGAGGAGCGGAGTGGTGTGGGAACATTTAGGAAGGTTGAAGACCAGACGAGCCGCTGCATTCTGGATGAGCTGCAGAGGTCGGATGGCACATGCAGGTAGACCAGCCAGGAGGGAGTTGCAGTAGTCTAGGCGTGAGGTGATCACGCTGCCCAAGTTGTCCATGACTATATTGCCTTCCATGACAATTCCCACGTCCTCTGGCTGCCCATCCACATCTCTTTGAAGTGTGTATATGCCCATGACTGTGTTTGCCATGTCCCTCTTGGCATCTTCAGAGGCAGAGGCCTGAACAAAGACACAAACATACAACACATGTGTTAACTAAAACCTGAATTACTACATTTTATAGAAGCAGATTTACTTATGTGGCTCTCCTAATTGATCAAAACAGATTTAGACTAACCCTCTGGTATCACTCAAATGTACTACCCTATTTGTCCACTTTCAAAAACTTGAATGATAAAATAATATGATAAAAATATTATATTTAAATATTTTCCCCCCACACTTTTTAAATGGACAATTAGGGTAATTTGTACACAGTGTATTCGAGACCGATTAGAAAAATTGAAATTCCAAAAAGTATCTAGAAAAAACACAAAATCATTATAGCCAAATCTGACGTGAAAAATTACCAATTTGGACAAAAATGTCCAGAGTGATACCAGAGGGCTAAGGTTAGGACCTCCAACACAGAACTAAATTAAGCTTGTAAGAAAATGTTTACATAATTAAGTTATAAAGATATATTCCTGTATGTTCTGTTTGATTATCAACTTTATCTTATGTATTCATTCAGGTATTTAGTTATTTGTTTACATCCCTACTTAATCATGTAATTTGTTCCTGTAGTTAATTATGCATTTACCTACTTATTTCGATATTTATTTGATTATTTATTCTTTAATAATTTATTTCCTTGATTTATGTGATTATGTAATTATTCCTTTAACAATTTAGTAATTGCTGCATTCACATACCTTTTTAAACATGAATCTATTGATTAATATATTTCAGCATTTATTTATTATTTATGTATTTATTCAATTATTTATAAGTTCTTACATATGTATTCATGTCCATATTTATTTGTTCATTTATAGATGTATTTATATATAAATGTACATATTTATTTCAGCATTCATTTACTATTTGTATTTATTTCCAGATATATTCATGTTTTAATTCACATTTGTATTTATCAATTGTATTCCTATGTTAATTTATAGATCTATTTATATCTTTATAAATGTATTAATTCACTTTTTTCTATATTTATTTTAACACTTGCCCGATGAAATTACTTCTGTATCTATTTAGTATTATTTTTTTATTTCTGTATTTATTCATTCTTACATATATTCATTCCTATATTAATGTATAGATTTATTTATTTCTGCATGTATTTATGATATGTGATAAGATATTTAGATGTAAGCAGGGATAGGGTTGTGTGCCATAGAATTTTTTTATTATAAATGTAAGTAATGGTGGTTATAATTGTGGGTAACACTGTCAACCACTACATTGAAAACATATTGTGATAAACATACCTGATACTCCTTGAAAAAAGAGTCTGGATCCTCGTTGAGGTAGATCGCGATGCTTTGCAGGATGCACCCCCTCTTGATGTGGATGTTTTCAAACTAAAGCAGGGGCGATAAATCAAAGACAATTAAGCACAATGCATGTACAACAGAGCAGGTAGTCTACAAAGTAGAGGGCTGTATCTGTCGTGTGTGTCAGCAGGACCCCTTACCCCTACATTTCCACAATAAGCTATTGCCTTAAAAACACTATAAAAGCAGACAATTTCTTAAATGTGTTCATATGAGCATGGAAAAAAAATAAAATACAGTGAAAAACGAGGTTCTCTGCATTTATACTAACCGAATCTGATATCGCAAGGGCTTCCTTGATTTTGTGCCCCTTCAGTCCTCCTTTGGTCTTGAAGATCTTCAAGAGCTTGTCTGAGAAGTGGTCCAGCTGCCACATGAACTTTGATTGAAGTGGTGATGTTGTGATCCTCAAAAACTCTGCATTCACCTTAAAAATATTATTAACAAGCACAATACAACCAATTGTTGTAAATTTGGAAGGTGTATTTCTGAAGCATCACCACAACTTAGTGTTTCATATTCCTGGTCTATATCGACAGACTCTGTTGGACCAACTGCAGAACTGTGTGACTGATCCAACTCACCACTTGTACTGACAACATTGGCTACAAAGTCTTTAAGTGAATGTTGTCTGTGTTTCCTATTTTTGTGTGTGTTGAATGTACTGTAAATGTTAGTTTTAAATGTGCATCCTAGAAACATACATGGTACAGTTTCATTATGCCTGAGATGCCATTAATATGTTGGAAGAAATCTTTTTCTGTTAAGTCTCTACGTGAGCACACATGACACTGAAATGTAGGTAATTCTACTGGCTTTGGTGTTAGCTGTTTAGCATGAGTTTTGTATGTGTGATTTAAAAGCTTACTCCATGTGTCAAACGCCCCTTAAATGTGCATGTGTCTGCCGGAAATGTTTTAACAACAAATACCTGCTAGCTAGTTCCAAACTGCAGTGTTTGCACTGCCACATGCATAACCTGAAAAAGAGAAATAGAATTAGCAATTGACACTGAACAACTGACAATGTCACAGATCAGATTGTGCAAGTATTGTGAAAGTAGCCGTGTACTTACCATAAATAAGAGGTTGCCCCAAGGTGCTTGTTAATGCTGATCAAACTGCAAAAGACAACATAAATATATTATAGGTGTGATTAAAATGCTTATATATTTGAATTTTCACAGACAACACATAATTGCCTAAGATTGCACAACCCAAACAAAAACGATAACAGATCACACTTTATAATTAAGAGTCTAGTAGACATGTTTTATAAAGCAGGCCTACGTTTCTGCACAACTCTGGGTGCCTGCTTGTGAGTGAGGTAACCCAAACAAGATTCACATATATATTATCTCATTATTTATTAGGGATGCTCCGATCGCCGGAATCAATATCGGCCGATCCGATCGAGTGGGCGGGGCCTAAATGGAAGATTTAAACATCACTTTAAATCTTCCATTTAAAGTGATGTTTAAAACTCAGTTAATGCTCATTCACTGGAGCTTCCACAAACAACAACCAACTTAATTATTACATTCAAATGATGTACATTATTCAAGTTTACATTCACTTTGGAGAATAACACGGAGAAATGAGCGGAAGCACTCTCTTTTCCTCTCTCTCCCCTCTCTCTCTCCTGACAGCCTGTCAGTATCTCATGCAGCTCACTGATCCAGTAATGAGTGACCCGACAGTGAAGAATACATATATTTATAATGACTAGATTAGCTTGTTCCAGAGGTAGATAAAATAGCTAAGTGTGTTAGGTCTAACTCTTACGGTACGTCCACACAGCAGCTTTTCAAAAATCTTGGAGCTGGACCTGTCTGAAAGCTCGGGGATTTTTTGCGAGCAACGCGACCAACAACCAATCACATGAATCTCCCGCCCCCGACATACAAAGCAAAAAACGCCGGGGATTTTATGCGAGCTATATATAAACTCTCCAAACAGGCGAAAACCTACCAGTTTCACCCACTGTCTCTGCCACCTCCCTCCAGTTTGTATCCCGTTAATAGTTTCTGGTCGTAAAGAACCGGGTGATTTGCTACCGTAATTTCTCCCTGTGTGTGTGTTTCGCTGCGCTTACTGGTCCGGCGGGCGGAGCTGCAGGATTTCTGCTTCACACACGTTGCATACCGCTATGTTACTGTCTTTTTCGGACACCTTAAAATACTGCCAGACCGGTGAAGCCATTTTGGCGAGCTTGTTTTGCCGCACACAGAGAAAGGTGTCATGTATTTTACGTCATGCGATCGGCTCTCGCGATCGGCACGTTTAGAGAGCACCGATCGGTAGAGAGTGAGTATCGGCCGATCTCGATCGGTGACCGATCGATCGGAGCATCCCTATTATTTATATTAAATATTTGGCAGTAAAAAACTAAACTCAACTGAACTCCTACAGAAACGAGCGGCTCCGCCTGTCCTCCTCTGCCTGCCTGCACTAAGGCCAGGAGAGAGATGGACAGACCTGCTGAGCTTTATGATAGAAAATGGCAGCCCTTACTGGGCTGCATGCAGGCTCTGCCTCCAATACTGTTACCTCATTCACTTGAATTACTCTTTGCATTTTTTTGGTTGAATTTAAACTGAATTTCGGTGTACTGTGTTCAATGGCAATAACGTTAAATCTAATGTAATATAATCTAATGATCTCCATTATCCAGTATTCAATGCTAACCGTATCTAGCAAGCTAGCTAACAACCCAGTTATCTGGCTAGCTAGCTTGCCGCTTTACCTCATGCAATTGAATTACTCTTTGCATTTTTTGGTTGAATTTAAACTGAATTTCGGTGTTCAATGACAATAACGTTAAATATAATCTCTACTATCCAGTATTCAATGCTAACCATATCTAGCAAGCTAGCTAGCTTGCTGTTTAGACCCAACTAAAAACGGAGCAAAATATTACACAGTGGTTTCAAATATTCTTGTCGATATTATGAAAAGGCATTACTTGGAAACAGGGAACATTCTAAACTACTAGAAAAAACAAATACTTACCAAATAATAGACTTTCCACCGTCAGTTTCCCCAGTCAGTTTCCCCAGTCAGTTTCCAGTCAGTGTTAGACAAAAGGCGGCAAATGACAGAACGGATGTTGCTCATGCGCAAAGGGGATGTGCAAAGGGGCGGTCCCCAATGAAAACAATTCATTTTGAGTTGCTCTGTCTTAAATACATTTAATAAGTGAATTGATTAATTTAATTTGTGTTACACTAATGAACTATACTTAGGTTTATTTCTTAAATACAAATATTTAAGTAAAGTGAAACAATTTTTAATGTGTCAAGTCTAAGAAGGGCTTGAATCATTTTTTTGAGTGTGGTGTGACTGCGTTAACTCTTAAACTTAGTAAAACCTTTATTTCACTCAATAAAATGCATTATAAATATGCCGTCTTCTCTCAGGCAAATACAATGTTTTAAAAGAGATGGCAAAAGTACACACATCCTCAAGTAGAAGTACAGATACTCCTGTTTAAAAATACTCTGGTAAAAGTAGAAGTCCTAGCCTACTGACTAAACTTCTTTACTCAAGTAAAAGTAAAAAAGTATGGGCTTCGAAATGTACTTTATTACCCATAACTACCAGCTGTTTCATAGAGTAGCCTACTGGTAACTAGATCTCACTTTATATTAATAGAACATTAAAGATCTTCTATTTCAAATTATAATGATGTCATTGTTAGATAATGAATGTTTCAACACTGAACAACAACCATTTAGAACACAAGCAAAGAAAAACAAAGTGAGGAAATAAACGCTTACATTGTAGATTATAGGGTGACTCTACCTCTTCCTTGGAAACAACACAACAATTATTATGGTAATGCTTAAACATTTAAGTGAGTTATATGGTGAACTTTATTTAAAATTGTGGGATCAATTAATGAACAACCCAACTCAATAGTTGTGTGACGTGTGTGTGTGTGTGTGTGTGTGTGTGTGTGTGTGTGTGTGTGTGTGTGTGTGTTAGAAAGTTACATAGAGAGTGAGACAGTTTTTTCTCGTTGGCAAAGGTCGCTGGATCAACAGCCTGTCTGCTGCTCTGATAACACTCTTTAAATTAGATTGCAGTGTGTGTGTGTGTGTGTGTGTGTGTGGGGGGGGGGGGGACAGTGATTTATGGAGGTGAAGTTTATCGTCATTACATTGAAGGATGAATATTCACAAAACTCTCCGTCCTTTTATTCGTCTATTTTTCATATTTACTCCTCGTCTCCGGCTGCAGGAATAAACTAACAGCAGTCAATAGGGCGTTAGTGGCAACACAATTTATGACTTTAATTTGTCCAAACAGGGTCAAGCTGGTGTGTGTGTGTGTGTGTGTGTGTGTGTGTGTGTGTGTGTGTGTGTGTGTGAGTGTTTGTTTTACTGATATTAAAGGTCAGACAAAGATCATAAATTCACTGAACTTCAAACAGACGTAGAAATGATGTACTATCGCTTGTCTACTTTAAATTCTGTACTTTTACTTGAACAGAGTTGAACAATGCTATAAAGATATCATTTTCATGAATAGGGCTGCAATTTGGAGATTTTTTTTTAACTTATTGCGATTATTTTTGACTGATATTGCGATTGGAATATTAAAGGGAATGATCATTTTGGAACAAGTTATATTTCATAACACTTTATTTCAATAGTTTGAAACACTCATGCTAATTAGGATTCATTTTCCATTAACGGATGTTTTATCCCAAGTTAAAGGTGGGGTAGGTCATTTTGGAGAAAGCAGCTCGAGTGGCTAGAATTAGAAAATACACGCCGGAACAAATCTGCCACTTCCTCACAGAGCCCCTCCTCCAACACACACGAACGCGCACATGACCAATGAGGGCACGAGATGAGTCTGTGCCCAGATGGAAGGCTGACAGGCAGGTAGGCCATCCAGTTACTTTAGCCGGCTCAGATGATTGGTCGAGCTTTCTACAGCGCCACGGCTTCAAAGCACTTCAGATATTCATCGCTATCGGGATGTTAAGAGCCTTCCATGGAATATAACAAAAAGTGTATCTCGAGCCGGTTTCTCAAACTTACCTACCCCACCTTTAACACTAGAACCGCCAGAGCTCGCTGTATACCTAGAACCGCCAGAGCTCGCTGTTTACCTAGAACCGCCAGAGCTCGCTGTATACCTAGAACCGCCAACGGGTCATATTTACCCGCTATTGATTTTCAAGGTACAATGTTCTTTTATTTATCAGACAGAACAGTGAGTTCTGAAACTTATACCAATAGAATCTGTGGACTCTCAGTTTGTGCAGATAGCATGAAGAATAAAATATCGCTACCAGTGCTGATTCAAACGCTTGGTGTTAGACTTGTGTTTTGTTTAAGTACAAATCTATCTATCTATCTATCGATCTATCTGTAATGTTCTGTTCCATGGACATATAATTGTTCATAAACAGACGACGCAGACTACTTCTCTCATTCCGAGTGTCCATCTTTATTCAACTGGCACGTAACCTGCACACATGCATTACCTCCTCAACGTGAGTCATCCAAGATCTTGTATTCTCCAAGATGTTACACTATCTATAACTATCTATCTCTCTCTCTATCCTTCTATCAATATATCTATCTATCTCTCTCTCTATCTATAAGGAACCGCAGTAAACAAAAGGCGTTGCTATAGCAACACGTCATGTTTACGCTGCATTTTCTATGAGGTAAATATTACCCGCTGGCGGATACGGGTATAAATGGCAATTTCTTTGGAGATTTTTTCAATCTGACTTCATATTGACAATTGTTAACAACAGAGGGCGCTACATAACAGACTTTCAGGAAAGGTCACGGACTGGGAGACTTTAATATGTTATTGAAAAAAAGTTACAATCAAAAAACAGCTGCGGGTAAAATGTACCCGTTGGCGGTTCTAGTGTTAAGGAAGCGTTTTTATTATATAAAGTCTAAGTAAATAAATTAAAATTAGTCTTAAGTGATTTTTCGCCATAACCCCGGAGCTCTTGAAGACTGTCTTCACAAATCCAAGAAGACATTGAGGTTTATTGCATTTAAAGAGCTGCTAAGAGAATTCCATGGAATATAACAGAAAGCGTTTATGAAATAAACGACATACCTTTAACTCAATGTCTGTTTCTACATTGTTGATTTTCCCTTTCCTCATTTAGTCCGACTTTGCAGAAATCAGAGACTTTGAAATGAAACCTCTGGAGAAAACATAAGAAATATCTGCGGTTTTCTCCCTCCGCTGCTTATCGTTTATTAAAGCTTGGTTTCTGTCCTTTCTTTTATTTATTCTTCAGACGAGGTTCCCTTTTTATTCACATCGCTGCTTTCATGTTTCGTCTCTGTTTTCACTTTATCTCTTAATTGAGTTAATGTTTTTATGGTCTAATTAAGGGCGCTCCGATAGGACAAACATTGCTGAATAAACATGGCCGACACACACACACTTGAGGAGAGTAAAAGAGATGACTCTGTTATTCTATCTCTCCTTCTCTCTCTGCCTCAGTAAATCTCTTTTAAGAGGAATATTAAAGCAACCCGACTGCATCTCTTATTAACAATACACTGTGTGTGTGTGTGTGTGTGTGTGTGTGTGTGTGTGTGGAATCTAGTGTGGTATTTATACCTTTGTGGGGACCCTGTTGTACACTTTCATTGAGAGGACCTTTTTTTAAAGTGAGGATATACTGCCTATTCCTTATTTATTTAAAGCACAGGCAGTATGAGAACATGGAGACATTTCACAGACACTACATACTGATATACACCTGAACATCAGCAGGAGAGTACTCTTTAAAGTAGAGACACTACATACTGATATACACCTGAACATCAGCAGGAGAGGACTCTTTAA
>CADEHL010001368.1:389663-447607 GCA_902827135.1 Harpagifer antarcticus
TTCTCTAACAGGGCTGCAAAAGAAAAGGGTATGAGAAATATGAGGCATGACTACAACGGGGGATCTGTTTGGGATTTTAAGCAAAAAACTTCACAGACATGTTTTGTATAGGTAAGGCCCGACAATATAATTTTCCAATATAGCATGATAGGTCCCCTTTAAGACTCTTCTGTTCGCCCATGCCTTCTATAAATCAAATAACTCCTGATATCTTACACTGCCTGTATCTTTATTCTTATACCTCTTTCACTCTATGTTGTTCTGTGTGTAATGGAAAGCACTTTGAATTGCCTTGTTGTGAAACCTTTAGTAGGGTTAGGGTTTAGGTTACTAACCGTAACCCTTGTTCTTTTACTATATTGAAACGTTCCTAATCTGGCACTACTTTGACATAAAGCTACATTTGAACAGTTTCAACCAGTGACCTGTTCGCGTGTTGGTCTCTTTGATCCTTGTTCCTGCTTCCATTGATCTGATGTCACTGATGGACCTGATCGATCAGCTGACCAGCAGACGGACCCTCGATATCAACAATCGATCCTCCATCAACCAGGTCATCAACCAACCAATCACAGGACAGCTTTCCAATCGGCTTGGCTTTCCGCTTTCCGGATGTCCAATCAGATCAATCGATCAGCTGATCGATCAGGATCTGAGGTGGTAAAGGCCTTCCTCCTCTTCATCAGCCTCTTCATCAGCCTCCTCTTCTTCTTCTAGTCCATTTCTCTGTTCCTTGATACTTTGGTCTTTCTAATCTTTAGTTATGTTTCTTTCTTCTTGGCATCCTCCTTTCTGTGGCACTGCTTTATTTCAGTTATTCCCGGGTCTCTACGTTTTCCTGTTTTTCCCGACTAATCTTCGTCCTTCACTCGTCTTCTCTTCTTCCGCCTCCTCTTCTTCCTCTTTTAACATCTTCTCGTGTCCATTCGCCAGGTTCTTCCTCATTTTCCTGTTCATCAATACTTTTTCCAATCCACTTTCAATCCACTTTATTTATATAGCACATACTAAAAACAGAGGGTTTATCAAAGTGCTTCACAGCAGACATAACATTATAATAAAATATAATATTAGAAGAATAGATCAAATGCACACAAAGGCTATGGACAGACAATAAAAACGTAAAAATCGATAAAACAGCTCAAACTGACTCGAGGGAAAAGAGGTGGGTCTTCAGGCGGGACTTACAAGTGTGGAGGGTGGGCGACAATTTGACATGGGGGAGGCAGGTCGTTCCAGAGCCTGGGGGCTACCGCTGAGAAGCCTCGGTCTCCCTCTTGGTTTTAGGGACTACCAGCCGACCTCAAAGCCCTTGAGGGGGTGTACACCTGTAGGAGGTCGGAGATGTACTGAGGGGCCGGCCCATTAAGAGATTTAAAAACAAACAATGACATCTTAAAATGAACTCTAAAATGGACAGGAAGCCAGAATAGGTTGTTGCACTGCTCTTCAGTTCTATATCTTTCTTCTTCATATCTTCCTCCTTTCTCTCCAACTCTTCATTCTCTTCTTCCTCTTCTTCCATCTTGTAGAATAGAATTGGGATGAACCCCTCTTTAATGGTTTCACATGCAGAGCACACACAGTGAAATGTGTTCTCTGCTTTTAACCCATCCTAGTACCAGGAGTCTAGTACGAGGAGCAGTGGGCAGATATTGTACAGCCAGCGCCCAGGGAGCAATGGGAGTGGGGGGGTGGGGGGTGTCTGGTGCCTTGCTCAAGGGCACCGCGGCAGGGCAGGAGGTGAACTGGGACCTCTCCAAGTAGCAGTCCACACTCCATATTTAGGTCTGGTCGGGGAACCGTCGACCCTACAGCTCCCAGTCCATGCCCCTACTGACTGAGCCACTGAGTCTCTGAACCTTTCTCTTCCTGCTCTTTAGTTCTTCCTCTATCTCCAAATATTCTTCCTTTTCTTCTTCTTCACCTCCCTTGTCTTCTTCAGGCCCCTCTTCTTCCTCCTCTTACATATTTTATCGTGTCCATTTCCCTCCTTTTAGTACTTTTTTACTTCAGTTTTTGTCTTGTTCGTCGTCGGCCTAAAGGCCCGGACACACCAGGCCGAAATCGGCCGTTTTCGTTAGTCGGACGACGAAGCGTGTCCTGTCGCCCAAACTCAATTTGGTGTGTCCCGCACCGTCGGCCGTGACACGCCTTATTTGGCCACAGGCAGTCGGACAAAGAAATCACTCTGATTGGCTGTTCAGCTAGCGAATCAGTGCATGAGAAGCGAAACGGTTGCTTGGGAATGTCTTCCAATGGCTGATAGCTCCAGTGCCGCACGAAACATATTTTCGATGGACGAGAGTGAAAATGGAACGCACACGCTATTTGTTGTTTGTTTATATCACGCAGTCTGTTCTTCTTCTCTGTCTTCCGGTTGTTGCCTCTTTTGAATGACGAATACACACTACCGCCGCCTGCTGGTAAGGAGAGTTATTGCCATTACATTACATTACATTACATTGCATTTAGCTGACGCTTTTGTCCAAAGCGACTTACAATAAGTGCATTCGACCAGGAAGACACAACCCTGAAGAAAAACAGAATCATAAAGTACATCAGGTTTCATAGAGCCAAACATTTCAAGTGCTACTCAACTGGCTTTAGAGAAGCCAGTCCTTTATTAGTATATAAGTGCTTTGTTAGTAATTCTATGGCTGGAAGTGGAGTCGAAAGAGATAAGTTTTCAGTCTGGAAGGTGTGTAAGATTTCTGCTGTCCTGATGTCAATGGGGAGCTCATTCCACCATCTTGGAGCCAGGATAGCAAACCCACGTGTTTCTGCTGATGGGAACTTGGGTCCCCCTCGCAGCGAGGGTGCAGCGAGTCGTTTGGCTGATGTGCCACTCACGCATGCGCAGTTCGTGCCCGCTCGGCTGAAGTCTTAGCGGTGTGTTCCAGTGCGACACCATAACGCAGGAGAACTCGCAGCGTCGGCGAGTTCTCTGGTGACTGCTTGGTGTGTCAGGGCCTTTACATTTTCTCTCGTGTCCATTTTCCACTTTCTTACTCTTCTCTTTCTCATCAGGTTTTTTCTGGATCTCCTCCGCTTTCATTTCCTCTCCACGACGTGATAAAAATGCTGTTACCCTCCTCCACTTTGCTCCTTAATCCTTCCTTATCAGTAATAAAACTTGTAATTCTCCTCCGTCTCCTTCGTCTATACACTGTAATAAAAACTCCTCTTCCTCCTCTCCTACCTCCCTTACACTCGATTCCTCGCTTTACTTTCATTTTTAAAATTAAACTTTTCCTTTTATCTCCTAAAACCTTTTCCTTCCTCCAATCCCAGGAGTGATAAAAGCAGAGTTACTCCCTCTCCTCCTGACAATGATGAAGAGTCCTATCTTTTCCTTCCATAGGCCTCTATCAGTGTGCACCGTCCCGTTGAATAGACGTATTCAAACAGGTATACAAGACGTTGTTGTTATTCTACGGACATGTAAACAAAATTAAATTAATCGAATTAATTAAAGTAAAAATAGCTTTAACTTTTAATAGAGTGGTGCAGAAATGAGTCGTGAAAATGTGTGTGTGTCTGTGTGATTGTGTGTGTGTCTGTGTGTGTGTTTGTGTGTGTGTGTCTGTGTGTGTGTGTGGTATGTGTGTGTGTGTGTGTGTTTGTGTGTTGTGTGTGTGTGTGTCTGTGTGGCATGTGTGTGTGTGTGTGTCTGTGTGTGTGTGGGTATGTGTGTGTGAGTGTATCTGTGTCTGTGTGTGTGTTTGTGTGTGTGTGTCTGTGTGTGTGTGTGGTATTGTGTGTGTGTGGTGTGTGTGTTTGTGTGTGTGTGTGTGTGTCTGTGTGGCATGTGTGTGTGTGTGTGGTCTGTGTGTGTGTGTTTGTGTGTGGTATGTGTGTTTGTGTGTGTGATTGTGTGTGTGTGTGTGTGATATGTGTGTTTGTGTGTGTGTGATTGTGATTGTGTGTGTGTGTGTGTCTGTGTGTCTGTGTGTGTGTGTGTGTGTGTGTGTGTGTGTGTGTGTGTGTGTGTAGATTGTGGTGTGTGTCTGTCTGTGTGTGTGTGTGTGTGTGTGTGGTCTGTGTGTGTGTGTGGTATGTGTGTTTGTGTGTGTGTGATTGTGTGGCTGTGTGTGTGTGTGTCTGTGTGGCATGTGTGTGTTTGTGTGTATGTGTGTTTGTGTGTGTGATTGTGTGTGTGTGTGTGTGTGTGTGTGTGTGTGTCTGTGTGGCATGTGTGTGTTTGTGTGTGTTGTGTGTGTGTGATTGTGTGTGTGTCTGTGTGTGTGTCTCTGTGTGCGTGTGTGTGTGTGTGATTGTGTGTGTGTCTGTGTGTGTGTGGTGTGGTGTGTGTGTGTGTGTGGTGTGTGTGTGGGTGTGTGTGGGTGTGTGTGTCTGTGGTGTGGTGTGTGTGTATGTGTGTGTGTGTGTGTGTGATTGTGTGTGTGTGTGTGTGTCTGTGTGTGTGTCTCTGTGTGTCTCTGTGTGTGTGTGTGTGTGTGTGTGTGTGTGTGTGTGTGTGTGTGTGTGTGTGTGTGTGTGTGTGTGTGTGTGTGTGTTATTAATTAGTCCTTGGGTGAAAGTCAGAGCACCTTGTTGAAAGCCTCCTGAAGGTAAAGTGGATTGATGTCGCTGAGAGAGAGAGACTAAACTAAATGTGTAATTGATTCCTGTGGATCGAAACAGATCTTATCAACTCTGATTAATCATCAGTGTCCTCTTCACTAAAACGCTTTATCAGGTTATTTAACACTTCCTGTTTCCTGCCAGCTTTCCCACAAACTTCTGTTAGGTGTTTGGTGAGATCTAAGAGGATACACTTTGCTATTAACAATCCTTGCGTTATACCTTTTCCTATTTAATTTTTTAAGTAGTAGAATACAGACTTAGAGCATCGTTTCAGGCACACTAGAAGCAACACATTCAAATATGTTATCATGCTATAATGTCCTAAAATGTTCTTTTCTTTGTGGATGACACACTCCTCATTAAGACCCTTGCCACAAGGGGACGAAAACGGGATATCTGGTTCTCTATCAGATTGACGGTTCGGTCCCACAAGGCCGACACGGAGACGCAGAGATCAGCTGCTGGGCTGTCAGAAGAGGGGGAGGAAAAGAGAGGCTCCGGTTTTTATTCTTATATATGATTATATAGAGTCGTTATTCATTTGTTTTAAAGCTCAATAAATAACAAAGAAGACCTTTGACCGGCACTTTTCTAATTTTGTCCGGAAGATTTAAACTTTAACGGACATGTTGACCGGCGATAAAAAATCGAACTGAAACTTTCTGCACGGTCCCCTCGTCCCTTGGAAGAGGCGGAGAGGTGGGGGTTTGTCATCTGCTGGTGGACTAACCGGAGAGATATACAGCAGGAGCAAACGCTCACCTCGGGGAAGGACAAAAAGAGCCACAGCGAAGAATAAGGAGGCTGTACTGACGGTTTCTACACGGACCACTATTGACCGAATGCCGATGGGAATACATTGCAATCAGTTGAAAGCTATTTGCGTCCCTTTATGACGCTGAAGGAGCCGAGGAGCGTCACAACTGCCCCTCTGCGGCCCGCAGGTAGTGATGGGAAAATGAAGCTTTGAATGGAGCGTCGAACCACTTGGACAATAGTGTCATTCATTTCTCGAAGCTTCAGTTACAGCGACCTCTCCTGGCGAAGTGCGAGGCTGCAGTGAGTTTAACGCCTTGAAATAATGAACTGAATATTCGATGCACACCCACTAAGACTGAATATCATGTTCTATATGAAATTAAAGATTGATAATTGTGTGTGTTGGGTTATTGAGAAGAGACTAGAGAGTGCTGGACATTTGCCAGGATACGGCAAAACAGAGCCTGCCCAGGTATATCTAAAGTACCCGCCTGTACAGCGGGGTTAGGCGCTCATTTTGCAGCTCGTGGTACACAAATAGACAAGGGCTAGAATATTCATGTGAAAATAGTACACCAAATTGAATGCCTGTAGAAATGTTGGGTCCAAAATAATGCATACAATAGCACAGATGCCTCAAACCATGAGCTGGTTCAAATAATATTTGCCTTGATTTACAATATGTTGCTGTTGCCGGCCTCTATTGCTCATGTAAACCTGCTACTGCTGCGCCCCCTGTAACCTCAGAGGCACCTGAGTCACTTTGTTCTGGAACCGGCCCTGCACACGGCCACATACTAAACACACTACAGAGCCCATTCCGTGTCCTGTTAGTGTCCACTTCCTGTCTGCCTTCTTCTGGTGATCTATCTGACGTCCAGCGCTCCGTCTTTTAACCTCCTTTCCTTTCTCTTTATTTCCTTAGCAACCTTCCTTAGAGTCCTTGACAGTGGTCTGTAGTGCTGGATTAACAACGTGTCACATGTTAAGAAGTTACATCAGAATCAGTATTCAACTCAGCCGTGTAATACAAGTTGTTAGTAGCCTTAAGGGCCTACACAGTTGTTACGCTATACCACATCGCCCTTCACTGGATGTCTAATGAGCTGCACTAAACTACATGTTAGCATTTAAAATACCTAGCCATTCTTTTGCGGTTATTTTGTTCTATAGTGATGTCACTGTGGTCTGTAACTTTGGGAATTTAGCCTTTGCAGACCATTTACATGCACTAACATCTATATAACACACTACAGGTAAGGGGAAACCACCCAACACAGCACAATTAAATTACCTACTACTATTGCATTGGCACAATCTGAACCTACATCACGTGAGTACATGCCAAAGATGAAATGGGATTTAAACAAGAGAGCGAGAGGAGCCACAGATGCAGAACAGTCTCCACCCGGCTCTCTTTGCCCTGAAGGCGGCAGCAGAAGGACGAATCCAACGCACCATCTGAACCCGAGGAGGCCGGGGGGCGCTTCATTTACGCTACAGAGCCTCCCTGTTTAACCCAGCACAACACCCAGTGGCACACACACACACACACACACACACACACACACACACACACACACACACACACACACACACACACACAGACTTACTAGGACTCAGAGCAAATGAAAACCAGATGTTTTGTGTGTAAGACAGCGTAATACATTTTCTCGTGTTTGTTTTCCATTGATTTTCTTTGTGCTCCCGGTTCAGAAGAAATTTATTTTCCGTACAGTGAATTGGATTTCTTGCGCTGATTAGATCACTGATTGAAAGAAAACTGGAGCAGAGATGAGTCAATTATCTCAGAAACACTTTCCCGGGCCGTGTAAAATATAGAATAACAAACTGTTTGAAGGGGCTATGCTAATTTCAAGTGTATGTGTCTCTACTTTAAAGAGTCCTCTCCTGCTGATGTTCAGGTGTATATCAGTATGTAGTGTCTCTACTTTAAAGAGTCCTCTCCTGTTGATGTTCAGGTGTATATCAGTTTGTAGTGTCTCTACTTTAAAGAGTCCTCTCCTGCTGATGTTCAGGTGTATATCAGTTTGTAGTGTCTCTACTTTAAAGAGTCCTCTCCTGCTGATGTTCAGGTGTATATCAGTATGTAGCGTCTCTACTTTAAAGAGTCCTCTCCTGCTGATGTTCAGGTGTATATCAGTATGTAGCGTCTCTACTTTAAAGAGTCCTCTCCTGCTGATGTTCAGGTGTATATCAGTATGTAGCGTCTCTACTTTAAAGAGTCCTCTCCTGCTGATGTTCAGGTGTATATCAGTATGTAGTGTCTCTACTTTAAAGAGTCCTCTCCTGCTGATGTTCAGGTGTATATCAGTATGTAGCGTCTCTACTTTAAAGAGTCACGTACAATGTGTTGGAGCGCTAGCCAATAGGAGCGCGAGTGTTCCGTAGTGATGTCACTGCGTTCTGGACGTTTGTTATGTTAGCCTTTGCAGACTATTTACTGTATAAGCACTAAAAACGTATAGAACAGATACAGGAGAGGGAACACTATAAAAAGTACAACAATTTCAGTTTTCAATTTGCAGAGATGAATAGGTGATTTTTCTTTGACACGGTGGATGCACACATTCCCACAATGCACTGCAGTCTGTCTTTAAAGTCCCATCAGCTCTGCTGTCATACAGACAGATTAGCAGCTCTCCATGCGTGAAAACATCATGTCGGATAAAAAACAGCTGTTTCTAAAACTGAATCAAAGTGTACATGTGTTCTTTCCACGTGTCGGAAACCTGCGACATTATTGCTTTTCTAAACGAAGGCCGCCATTGGATGATTGACAGTCCTCATTCGACGATGTAATTATATTTCACCACCGCAGCTTAAAGAATGACTTTGCCGTGTGTGTGTGTGTGTGTGTGTGTGTGTGTGTGTGTGTGTGTGTTAGCATTAGAAAGCAAACCTTGCCTTGAGGTATTAACCGAGCAAGGGCTCATTACACACACACACACACACACACACACCTCTCTTTTCTTTCACCTTTTTCATTTCTTCGTCCGCTCAACCGTAAAATCCATTCAATCTTTTTGTTACTCCGTAGATTCCCAGGATGAACATTCAAAGAAGTTCACACTCACTAAGAGTAACGTATATTCATAAACAAAAAGGTATTTAACTGCATGTTTCCAGTCTTTGTGCTAAGCTACGCTAATCATCATATTGATTGACACATATATGAGTGGATTTTGATCACTAGTTACTTTACAAATTAAGATTTTACGAGTACTTATCAGTGTTTCTACTAAGTTTAAGTACTCTACTTCAGTACAATACAAGTATTTATACTTTCCTTGAGCTTTTAATTCCACTTTATACTTTAACTAACGGGTAATATTGTCCTTTTTACTACATTTTGAGTTACTTGTTACTTTAGATACCAGTACATTTAGATTTTAAATTAATTCACATGTGAGAGATAATTAATTGTCACATATAAACATTCAGGTAATCCTCTGCTTTATCTTTCATGATGTTAAAGGTTTTATTTGAGATTTTTCCGAACTTTACATTAAATATTTTAAGTACATTTTGCTGATTACACTAACTTACTTTTACTTAAGTAACATTTCCAATAAATGACTTGTAACAGAGTATTTTTACAGTAGGATATCAGTACTTTCATTTCCCTGCAGGTTCATAATACTTCTTCCATCACGGCTATGAGACTCTAAACAAACCCAAACCGTCACAAACAATAAGTATTGGGATTTGCCTCCCATTAGCGATGATGTGAGTCAGCTAGCATAGCGGTTCGATACCCAGTAGCCTAAGTTCAATCAGAAGCAGCTCATCCATTTAAAACCCATTACACACGCACGCGCACACACACACACACACACACACCCACACAATGCATAACAAGAAGGTCATTAAGAATATATTAGAGGTGTCGATGTCGTTATAAATTCACAACATATTAGGAGCCATTAAGAAATGTAGGTCAATGCACACAAGCACAAAGGGAGGTTATTAATGTCATTCATGAAGGAGAACGACACATGAGTACAGCAAGGTGTGTGTGTGTGTGTGTGTGTGTGTGTGTGTGTGTGTGTGATGGATGTGGCCAGGTGTGTGTGACGCCACCCGCCCCCCTGTTATATTTTAGCAGTAGTTGATGATGTTTAGCATGTGATATATAATGTTGCACGGATTACATATTTTTTGAAGGTCAATATTGAAGTTAGCATCACCTTGGTTACCTTGGGGAAAAAAATAGATTTTTCCATTTTAATTGGTCAGAAATGACATCAAGATTCTTTTAAGACTCAAGGCTTTATCACCATGTGCTCGGCAGCTACAGTGTAGATATGAAAAACTGAAGTCACAGGCTCCTCCAGCAGAGCAACATGCATTTATATGGGGCGTAAAGCAGATAGAATAGTGCAAGACAATGTTTTGAGATGTCCAAGTAAATACAAATAAAATAGAAATGGTGCAAGAAGAGTCTATATACAAGTAAATGTTACGGCTATCTGAGAGGACACAAACGCAGGACACGGCAGAGTGTTAAAAAGGTTTATTTTGAGGTGAAGGAGCGTGGAGAGTAATCCGGCTGGTGGCGGCTGTTGAGGTGGAGGAGCGTGGAGAGTAATCCGGCTGGTGGCGGCTGTTGAGGTGGAGGAGCGTGGAGAGTAATCCGGCTGGTGGCGGCTGTTGAGGTGGAGGAGCGTGGAGAATAATCCGGCTGGTGGCGGCTGTTGAGGTGGAGGAGCGTGGAGAGTAATCCGGCTGGTGGCGGCTGTTGAGGTGGAGGAGCGTGGAGAATAATCCGGCTGGTGGCGGCTGTTGAGGTGGAGGAGCGTGGAGAGTAATCCGGCTGGTGGCGGCTGTTGAGGTGGAGGAGCGTGGAGAGTAATCCGGCTGGTGGCGGCTGTTGAGGTGGAGGAGCGTGGAGAGTAATCCGGCTGGTGGCCGCTGTTGAGGTGGAGGAGCGTGGAGAGTAATCCGGCTGGTGGCGGCTGTTGAGGTGGAGGAGCGTGGAGAATAATCCGGCTGGTGGCGGCTGTTGAGGTGGAGGAGCGTGGAGAATAATCCGGCTGGTGGCGGCTGTTGAAGTGGAGGAGCGTGGAGAATAATCCGGCTGGTGGCGGCTGTTGAGGTGGAGGAGCATGGAGAGTAATCCGGCTGGTGGCCCCTGTTGAGGTGGAGGAGCGTGGAGAGTAATCCGGCTGGTGGCGGCTGTTGAGGTGGAGGAGCGTGGAGAATAATCCGGCTGGTGGCGGCTGTTGAGGTGGAGGAGCGTGGAGAGTAATCCGGCTGGTGGCCCCTGTTGAGGTGGAGGAGCGTGGAGAGTAATCCGGCTGGTGGCGGCTGTTGAGGTGGAGGAGCGTGGAGAGTAATCCGGCTGGTGGCGGCTGTTGAAGTGGAGGAGCGTGGAGAATAATCCGGCTGGTGGCGGCTGTTGAGGTGGAGGAGCTTGGAGAGTAATCCGGCTGATAGCGGCTGTTGAGGTGGAGGAGTGTGGAGAGTAATCCGGCTGATAGCGGCTGTTGAGGTGGAGGAGCGTGGAGAGTAATCCGGCTGGTGGCGGCTGTTGAGGTGGAGGAGCGTGGAGAATAATCCGGCTGGTGGCGGCTGTTGAGGTGGAGGAGCTTGGAGAGTAATCCGGCTGATAGCGGCTGTTGAGGTGGAGGAGTGTGGAGAGTAATCCGGCTGATAGCGGCTGTTGAGGTGGAGGAGCGTGGAGAGTAATCCGGCTGGTGGCGGCTGTTGAGGTGGAGGAGCGTGGAGAATAATCCGGCTGGTGGCGGCTGTTGAGGTGGAGGAGCGTGGAGAGTAATCCGGCTGGTGGCCCCTGTTGAGGTGGAGGAGCGTGGAGAATAATCCGGCTGGTGGCGGCTGTTGAGGTGGAGGAGCGTGGAGAATAATCCGGCTGGTGGCGGCTGTTGAGGTGGGGGAGCTTGGAGAGTAATCCGGCTGATAGCGGCTGTTGAGGTGGAGGAGCGTGGAGAGTAATCCGGCTGGTGGCGGCTGTTGAGGTGGAGGAGCGTGGAGAATAATCCGGCTGGTGGCGGCTGTTGAGGTGGAGGAGCGTGGAGAGTAATCCGGCTGGTGGCCCCTGTTGAGGTGGAGGAGCGTGGAGAGTAATCCGGCTGGTGGCGGCTGTTGAGGTGGAGGAGCGTGGAGAGTAATCCGGCTGGAGAGTGATCCTGGAGCACAAGAAGAACAGGTAAGAAGAACATTCAGGTGTACAGGAAATAGCTAACTAAGGCTAAGAAGGCTGAGAGTTTTACCACTGGGGTTTAAACAACGATCTGGCGCTGACAGGTTGTGGAGCCTCCGCTGATATGCCATTAGTAAATGGCTGATGGAAATCAGGTGTGGAGCAGAGGAGGGTGCCCAACTGATTGCTGCAGGTGGAGGTTGAGCCGGGAGCCAGGAGTGACAGCCACCACGCCCACACAGACAGGGGAAGGGAGAACACACACAAGGGAGGTGGCTGGAGAATACAACCACCACAGAAAATGGAATATAATATGCAGATAAATAATTTGCAAGATGCAAACAGATGTTATGGATGTACTTTACAGAGTTCAGGTGTTTAATAATCGTATTGCCTGTGGAATAAAAACTGTCTCTGAGTCTGGTGGTTTTAGTCCTGATCCTTGAGGAAAAGAGAATAATTCACTTTAAATCTTGCAAGAAAGAAGAATTTCAACGCAAGGCAAGTTTATTTATATAGCACTTTTCAACACAAGGCAATTCAAAGTGCTTTTTGACTTACGAAAGGACTGACTTTGTGGTGACCATTGCATGTATGATATGTGTAATGTGTATTTGTAAAGCGCTTTGAGCATCTGGAAAAGCGCTATAATAAATGTAAGGAATTATTATTTGTTCATCGGGCCTTTGAAGAAGTCTTATCCTAGCGTTGGTGAGTACGGATGGAACCAGGCTAATAATATAAAGGACTCATGTTGAGCGTTCACTTTTTAATAGTCTTCAAAAATCACGAGTTTGGGTATGTACTAACCGAAACCCTCAAATCCAACTCCAGAATATCAGGAGCCACAACACTGATGTATTTCCTGCAGAAGTGTTATCGTGCTCAACACTTTCAGGACGATGTCAACATTTGCTTATTAGCAGGAAACAATGAGGACGATTGAAAGGTAAGATAAGATAAGACTTTATTTATCCCGAAGGAAATTGTTGTGCCAGAGTTACAACGAAACAATAAACACATATAATAATACAACTGTACACTAACAGTAAAAAGAGCAATTCAATAAATACAAGAAACACAGACGGTCAAATCATTAATATCATGACTTTGGTGGTAATGTCGTAAACAAAAATGACTTGGCAACTTAAAATTGAGTAGCTGATAATAATCTAGATCCTGAGACACAAACTGAACTTGGACTTTAGCCATAGAGATTTACAGGAATGAAAAACAAACCCGTGACAGGCTTCCTGCCAGCACCGCCCAGACTGGTTCACCTGCATCGAAGAGGTGAAACTACAGAGAGCTAAACGCTTCAATCTGTGCGACACCAACAGAGCAGAAGTCCTGCTTACGGAAAATAAAATAACCTTTAAATCCTTCAAACAAATTCCCAAGAAATAACTTACTTTGTTCATCGGGCCTTTGAGGAAGTCTTAACTTAGCGTTGGTGAGTACAGATGGGACTTCTTATACCAGTAACGTATGAAATACTGTTTGGAAATATGCATGTCGGTAAATTGTGCTTTAAGAAAAATGATTTTGTTTTCTGGGGGGTGATATACCAATAATCCATGTTTATTTGGAGATTTTAAGGCACATCTTTATTGATCCCTGCATAATTTAATATGAGGATTATTGCTGTTGGTATATTTAGGTCGTAGGTTACAAAGAATACAGCAGGGATCACCAACTACATTTGTCCAAGGGCCAAAATGTATCCAATAGACACTATCGCGGGCCAGCTGGGGGGGAGGGTTTGTTTTGGTAAACAGGAGACACTTGTTTTACTGTTTTAATGGCTTATCAAGAACTCAAACACAACATCTTGGTGTCATTCTGGACAGCTCCCTCTCATCTGCACCCCACATAACAAACATCACCCGGACTGCATTCTCCTACTGTAAACCTTTCCTAAGAATATGTTATGAATTGTAAGGTGTCCTTGGGTGCTTTGAAAGGCGCCCCTAAATAGAATGAATTATCATTATTATTTATTATTATTATTATTATCTGAAACGATGTAATAACTTTTAAAACTTGTTCCAGTCACTTGCCCCATGCATTCAGCAGCAGCAGGCCATTCACTTTGATTTGATCCCGTTATAAATGTCATCATTTCGACAATAAAGAAATGCTACATCAACGTTATCTTGCACATTTTATCTAACCATCTCCGTTTCTAACTTTCAATATATTTTAAAAGAGATCTCTCTCTCTCATCTGCGTGCGGGGGCGGGGCCTCACAGACACGCTGCACCTCTCTCTCGCTCACAGACACGCTGCAGCGCCGTGCAGTGTGCACACAGTTCTGCCGGTAATGAATCTTACATTTTGTGATGAAACTTTTCCACCAATAATTCCAATAAGTATTCCAAAATGTATTCACTTCAAGTTTACGAAAGTAACTGTAATCAGATTACTCGTTTTTCAAATGTAACGCCAGCTGAATACAGTTAGCCTACTTGATTTTTGTATTCTGATTACGTAACGCCGTTACATATATTCCGTTACAACCCAACCCTGCTTCTAGGCTACTGTCCCGCAGCTCCTGCCTCTCTGTTGGACTCTGTCGCAGCGGGGCTGCTGCTGTGGTGCGGAGTACACAAAGCAGACTCTTCACAACAAGGATCACTTCTTCTTCTTCAAGGAAGGGAAGGTTTCGCAGTACGCAGTCTACTGTCCCGCAGCTGCTGCCTCTCTGTTGGACTCCGGTACTGCACCTTACTCACGAGACGTTGTAAAAAAAAATGGGTGGGGGGCGAACGCAGCAACCACTCCGCCAACGCCACAGTCACCCCCGTCGTGCGGGCCGGATGAGAATGTCTGGCGGGCCGGATGTGGCCCGCGGGCCGCCAGTTGGTGGTCACTGGAATACAGGGTCAAAATGTTTGAAATAGGCTGCAAGTCCGCTCTAAGATAATCATTTTTCAAGAAGTATTTACGCAGCAGTGGTGAGTAAATGTAGGACTTTGCATTGTTTAAACAGTCATTAGCCGTGTTGTGCTAGTTACTGAAAACCAGTAACTAGTTACCATTACTAGTTACTTCATTTCAAAATTAACTCAGTTACTTTACTGATTACTTACACCAAAAAGTAATGCGTTACTGTGAAAAGTAACGTTTTAGTTACTTAAAAAAAGGGCTCCCATGAATGCCCTTATAGCCTTCATTTCAGTTTGTTATTGCATTGGAGAATAATACAATCTGTTGATCAACTTGACATGCATTATATGCAATCTGGATTGCATCGATATTAGCTGGCTTTCCATTTTTGTATATTCTTTCTCCAGGTAGTTGGAAAAAGTTTTCCGTCCCATATGCCGTGTGCCGCCCGGACATGGTATCATGCTAACTAGCTCCCAGAAAGCGGGTGACTCCACTGTAGCAATAGCCTGCATGTGTTCTACAACATACCGTGCAATGGCTTTATCGACTTTCCCCTGGCCAGCAGTCCCTTGGTTAAAATCCAGCCGCTGTTGCTCAGGTGGAGGTGGAGTGGCGTCGACTGAGTCTCTGTGGTCTCAGTTACTAGCTTCCCAGCATGTTGTTTTTGCAGATGTTTTAAGAGATCTGAATGACTGGTTTGGGCAGTAGATAGGCTCTTTGACCCGCCAGGACACAACTTACATTTAACAGAAACTTTCTGTTAAAGTGAAATAGTGAGAATATCTCCAGGTGGAGAAACTAGACTTGAGCTCCGCCGCCGCCATGATAGTCTTGTTAGTAAACAACACAAACACGCCCACAGCCCGTCTCCGCATGTGACGCAGGAAGTATCTAAGTACATTTACTCAAGTACTTAAGTACAGTTCTCATCTCTGTTCGCCTGGCTGTTGACTATATAAAAAAAACTAACGGAGTAACGCACCATGTAGTAACGGTAACTGAGTTACTGAATTTAAAAAGTAATGCGTTAGAGTACTAGTTACTGCCAAAAATAACGACGTTACAGTCCCAACACTGTTCATCAGTAACGTATGAAATTCAGGCTGTCAAGGGCAAGCTCTACTGTTTTTATGTTTTGCTTACAACAAACACTTATGCGTGTTGGTACATTGTGCTTGAAGAAAAATGATGTTGTTTTTTGGGTGCATACATAAAAGTAAAACAAAAACACAGAGAGAGAGAGAGAGCTATTTCAAGAAGATGCTGTTTGATCACAGTGTTTTAATGTCAATCTTTACTTTTGGGTTTTAGCGTGTCAACATGTCTGCTGCCAACTGCTTCCTGTCTGAAGACCAGCTTCTGTGCGGCATCTGTCTGGATGTGTTCACCGATCCAGTCACGCTACCATGTGGGCACAACTTCTGCAAAAAGTGCATCAAGCAGCACTGGGACAGCAACAGCAAGTGTGAGTGCCCAACATGTAAATACCCTTTCTACAAAAAGCTTGATCTGCGAGTCAATAATTTCATATCTGAGATGGCAGCGCAGTTCAGCAGATCTAGAATCGACAGCTCAGATCAGCAACTCGCAACACCAGGAGAAGTTCCATGTGACATCTGCACTGACACCAAATGGAAAGCGGTGAAGTCCTGCCTGGTGTGCCTGGCCTCGTATTGCGACAACCATCTGCAGTCCCATCTGACGGTTCCCTGCCTGAAAAGACATCAGCTGACGGATCCTGTGGAGAATCTGGAAAGTAGGATGTGTAAAATACACGAAAAACCTCTGGAGCTCTTCTGCAAAACAGACCAGATCTGTGTGTGCATGCTGTGCCCAGTTCTAGACCACAAATCACATGAAGTCATTCCTCTGAAAGAACAATTTGAGAGAAAGAAGACCGATCTGGGGAATACGGAGGCTAAAATTCACCGGAATATCCAAGAGAGACGGCTAAAGATCGAAGAGTTCAAGAACTTGGCGAATATCAACAAGGAATCCGGAGACAGAGAAAAGGCGGACGGTGTTCAGGTCTTCAATGCATTGATTCAGTCTTTGGAAATATCTAAAGCCGAGCTCATCAAGGAGATTGAAGCCAAGCAGAAAGAGACGGAGAAGAAAGCCAAAGCATTCATTGGAGAACTGGAGCAGGAGATCTCAGAGTTGATCAGAAAGCGAGCTGAGGTGGATCAGCTCTCACGCTCCAAAGACTACATCCACGTCCTGCAAAGCTTTGCCTCGTTGAAAGCTTCGGCACTCTCAAAGGACTGGACAGAAGTCAGCATCGATCCACCATCTTATGAAGGGACTCTGAGGAATGCTTTGGATCAATTGGGCGAGACTTTGAGCAAAGAGATGAAAAAGGCGCTCCAAATAACCGAGCTAAATCGGGTCCAGAAGTGTGCGGTGGACATGGTTTTGGATCCTGATTCGGCTCATCATGCTCTCATGATTTCTGCCAATGGAAAACAAGTTCATCATGCCGCCGTGAACAAGAAACTCTCAAACTCTCCCAAGAGATTCAACCCGAGTTGTTGTGTCTTAGGGAAAGAGGGTTTCTCCTCTGGGAAGTTTTACTTTGAGACTGTGGTCAGAGAGAAGACCAGATGGACTGTAGGAGTTGCCAAGGAGTCCATCAAGAGGAAGGGAATCATCCCGCTGAGCCCAGAGAACGGCCATTGGACCATTTGGTTGAAAAATGGAGATGAATACGCCGCTCTTGTTGGCTCGCCTCTCAAACTCTCTCTTGATTCAAAGCCTCAGAAGGTGGGAGTGTTTGTGGATTACGACGAGGGTCTAGTCTCGTTTTATAATGTGGATACTGCGGATCTACTCTACTCCTTTGCCGGCTGCTCTTTTACTGAGAGAATCTACCCATTCTTCAGTCCTGGGCTCAATGATGACGGCATCAACTCAGTCCCTCTGACCCTTTCTAGCGTCGGTCACTAAACATGAATCTGTGTTGGGGTTTTTACAAATGCAGGATCACATTTGCCTTGTAGGATGAAGTGTCTTTCTTAACGTGTTCACAAAGGCCTTATTTGGTCTTGTCGTGGCCCATTCTTGTGGGATATCTAAAGCTGTGCCACGTCAACAGGGATCCGCTTCTTGACTCACACGTTAAAAACCATGCAAATAAAGCTCTGTAGGCGCTGATTTATTTGCCTTCCTCGGCCGATTTATTTGCTTCCATATATTTAAACAAACAAAATAAACAAAATGATCAGTGTAACGTGAGGTCAAAGACTGTTCCGATTCCCCGTTCATTGCTGGAGACAATTTCCTTCTCACGCTCAGTCCCACCCCTTCCTTATATCACAGGTGTGGCTCGTAGTAAATCAAAGTTTTTCTCCGAATATTTAATTCGGTACTAATCCATAAATGGAAAGAATATATTAAGATCTAAATTAATAAGAAAATAATACAATCATTGTCAACACAGAAAATGGCTCTAACAGGTCTATATATACAAATATATATGTTTGAAAATACCTTTTGGCGTTGGTGTTCTGCAGACCTTTTGACACGCATACCAGAAAAGAACATGTGTTACTAACAACATTAACCTCTTAAGCCCGAGGGTCCCCCCGGTGGACCCCTCCCACCGTTTTTTTTACGAGACTATGTCTCTATGTCTGGGCTTCTTAACATTCATGAAACTATTAATGTTCCATACCCTTTTAACGGTAAGAAACTCAGCTAACTGACAATGTGAACCATGTTTAGCTAAAAGAAACACAAGAGTAATACCAAGCCTTTGAATTAGCATGGAGCGAAACAATGCTAACTAATGCTAACGGACCTTTGCACAGCACTCACGGTAGAAATGCCCTTATTACTTATCATAACTGCACAAACAAGATATCCGATTAAAGCTGAGACTCCACAGATTCCACACATGTAACGTCATCACTGTAAGATGAACGTTTTTTGTTGATAACCTCGCGAGTTTGTATCTTTCTGTGTTGAGGTGGGCACCGTTAGATTCTGTGTCTCCTTACGATCATAAACGATGTGTTGGATGTGCAGCTAGGATAAGTAATAAGGGAGCTAGGAGTGATTTTCGGTGCAGTAATAGGTTAGCATTTTTCGCTCGGGGCTAATTCAGAGGCTCACTGTTAGCATTGTGTGTTTTTTTTAAAAAAATAAATGAAAAAGATCAGTTAAATGAGTTTTTTCCCGTTATATGGATATAAAATATTCATAGTTTATTAAATATTAAGGTTCCTTAGACGTTGTTTCAGAGGAAACAGAGTATGTTTCCTGCAAATGACGTTAGGATAACAGAGTATGTTTTTATATTTTATTTTTTTCACAACAGTTGTATTTGGATGGAATGAATACCTATAGTGATAATTCAAAGTAATACAATTATTTTTACAGTGAAAAAGTTCAAATGGAACTGATGGTTCCCAAATTACCCAGAGGTGAGTCCGCCTGGACTTTATTTTTCTAAATCTGTCTAAAAAGGTCAAATTTAACTTGTTTTGCATCAATCTTGATACAGGGTACTTATTATATGTTATAGTTTGGATTCCTGAAGCTTTTAGTCTACCATCCCATAATTCAAGGGTGGTTTTCACTATAAGTAATGGGTTTTTTTTAGGCGGACATTAGAATTTACATGTTAACATTTACTATGTTCCATCTGAATTTATTTTAAAACATCTATATTGATTCTGACACTTATACATCCAACTCACAGGTGTAACCTTGCTTTGAGAGAAAAGATTATTAATTTACCCCTTTTAGAAGTGAAGATATAGTCTTTGTTGTGTTAGTGGCATTTTCGAGCCTGAAACCTGAAAAACAGGCTCAGGGCTTAAGAGGTTAATGATTCCTGTAATATAGCAGCACCCCGTATGATTTTGATGTTGCACAACATATTATTGCACCTGTGGTTTTGTGGTGTTTGTAAAATGTTGTCTGACTAGACTCTTTCACAGCAGACATTTGACTTTTCAGAATAGGAGGTGTTACTTATAATAATATTTCAATTATTTCCAAGTGTTCCACTAAGCCATGACAGTGTGACATTTGTCCAAAATGCATAAAACAAGAACTCTGAAACTGAGGCAAGTTTTTGGACTCCAGCCATCCATAATTGAATGATTTACGCCTCTGATTTTCCTGCTGTGACGTGTCAAAGTCTCCTGAAGAAGACCTAATAGTGTTTACTCGCACACTCACTCGCTTTAGTTTCCATGTTATAGACAGTACTTTAGTGACGACAGGCCGAGATTCTTACCACTAATTGACTTTTCGCAAATACAGCAACGTTCATTTTTCTTGGGTATCTTAAAGGGACCTTAACTTGCTTTTCGTTGTGCAGCCGTTTGTTGCAGAATGGTCTTAAATGAATATTGACTCTGATTGGAGAGGTTACTTTTTTTCAGGTGACGGTTACTGTCATTTTAAGGCTTGTTCTTTTGTAATCTGGACCGTCTGCATTGCTCAAAGCATCGTCACCTTCTATTTATAATAACAGAAGGTTACCACACCTGCAAATCAATGCCAATGCCAATTCTCTTTGAGGACAGATATGAAGTTGTTTGCATTGCTTAACTCCATTTTTCGCTTTCATCTTAATGTCATATCTCGTATTTTAGATAAGACTCTTGCTGCTGCAGTTTGTACCAGAAGGAGAAATACATTCTATGCAAGAATTCAGTCGAATGAAAGGAGATACAAGCATTGATAACTTTGTTTTCATGACGTTTTAAAAGATGTAACAAGGGTATTTGTGTAAGGGTTCAACAGACGTCAGAGTTAAATGGTATTACCAGATTTGGAGCTACAGAATGTCAACTGTGAAAAGCAGATTATTGGTGCGAAAGGAAGTTCCCTCAAACTTAATCTGGTTATAATCTTAAAGTAAAAAGATATCCACAGCGTCTAGACCAGTGCTTCTCAAAGTGTGGTCCGCGGACCACTGGTGGTACGTGTGCGCCCCCTAGTGGTCCGTGAGTATATTGGTAACATTTCACATTTGAAATAAATAAATAAAAGTTTTCCGCACTCTCGCGGGAATATCTCCGCAATGGAGCGAGGTTAAGTTTCACTTTCAATTGGTTGATATAGCTCAGCGCGACACCTTCATCACACATGTTGTCACTTGTTTGTACCATTTTCAGGCGATTTGTAATCTGTTCTAGAAAAACGATGTGTTTTTTTAGATTTGTGGAGTTAGGTGGTCCACGAGTGTTTTTTTATTGGTTAAGTGGTCCTTGGTATGAAAAAGTCTAGACTGATCAAATAAGCAGCAAGTTTTCATGATCACAATCGGTTTGGGGTTTATCTCTATAAGAACAAGGGGCTTCATGCAAGAACATTTTCGTATTCTTTCTGAAATACATTTGACATAAAGTGAATATAAAAAAAATTCTATAAAAATGACAGCAGTCAGTAATTAGACAGGAGGAAATAAAAAATAAAATTATGATGTGAAAATATGAAAAGAAAAGGAAAATCTAAATATTATACACTATATAATTTAAGCGACCAGAATTGTTATAACGGTGCGTCCACACAGCAGCTTTAAACAAATCTTCCAACGCTTCTCTGCCCATTGACTTTGAATGGGGATGACGTCACTTTGCCTCGCTTTTCGCCGAACTGCATTGTGGGGGAGCGAAGCGAAGATTTCCAGGATTTTCAGGATTCAAAAGTTGAGCAATGTTCAACTTTTGAAGCTGAGCTGGAAGCGTCAGCCAATCAAATCCCGTTTATGCAAATCTGACAGTTCAAGCGTCAGCCAATCAAACCACGTTTATGCAAATCTGACAGTAGAAGCGCTAGCCAATCAAACCACGTGTAAGCTGGGAGAGCCAGTTCATTTCCTCATATTCCAAACGAGAAATTACGGTAGCAAATCAACCGGTTCTTTACGACCAGACTATTTACCGGAATACAAACCGGAGGAACCAGGCATGGAGGGAGGTGGCAGAGACGGTGGGTGAAACTGGTTTTCCCCTGTTTGGGGAGTTTATATATATATATATTGCTCGCGTGATTGGTTGCAAAAAATCCCCAAGCTTTCAGACACGCCCAGCTCCAAGCTTTTCAAGATTTTTTCAAAGCTGCTGTGTGGACGTACCGTAATGGTTGTATGAACTGCCTGTAACAGATTGTTATACAAATGAATTCCAATTTTGCAATTCAATTAAAATTCCAGGTAAAGTCAGATAAAGGCTTTACAAATATGAAACAAAAGAGTATTTGTACAAGACATGTTCAATAAGTGTGTCATATGTATTTGAAAACGGAATGAGAACATCCCACTGAGCTTCTGGCACGCCATGTTTTGATGACCCAATTATCAGGGGAACACTGTGTCGTAAATTGTTTGTTATTTGTTTTTCCACTAATAAATTAAGGATGATAAACCAACTTGGTCTTTATTGGTCCATTTCTAGGCCCGTAAAGGCAACGTAATGGTGTTTTCTGTGAGCGGTGGCAGCTGGGAGCTTTATGTACAGTAATCTTTGGCAAAAGCCCCGTAGTGAAACCGCCTCAGGCTGACGTGCATGTGGAAGAAAAACACTTTCCCACATGCTGCCTCCGGGAGGAAATAGAAATGAAAGCAACAACCTCCAACATTAGGTTTTCCCTTTGGTTTAATTAGTCACCATTTCTTCTACCGATAAATGTTTGGATGATACCTGGAAGCTTAATTAAAGCCGATAACGACGTTCAGACACTTAAACCAGAACATAAAACCAATAAACTGAGATTGAGATGCATTTAACTAAACTAACCAAGGCATACTAGATTGGTGGTATTTCGGGAAAATGTGAAAGTGAGAGAAATTGTTCAGGGTTTTTAACATAATTCAGGTTTGCTGAATCCAATAAACCCGTTTCCCAGGCTTTATTTTGAGTTTTTGACCATCTAATTTGCATAAACCAAATGGCTTCCACTTGTTTGAACTTCGTTTGACTCCAATCAGTGGTTTAATTTACATAAAAATGGCGGCATGTGGCGCAGTGGATAGAGCCTTGGTGTTCGGATCAGGAGGTCACAGGTTCAAACCCCACTGCAGTCAGCATGTCATTGTGTCCCTGAGACACTTCACCTCAAATTGCTCCTGTGGGGATTGCCCACAGCTCTGAGTATGTAAGTCACTTTGGATAAAAGCATCTAACAAGTAATAAAATCTTTGTTCTGCTATATTTCTGTAACTCGGCAAGCAACAGGACAAATGCAGTGTCTTCACTTGTGTTTTAAAGATCTGAGATTATTATTAGGCCAGTTTTAAACATTAGAAAATAAATCTAGTTTTGCTTTGCACAGATATCGAAGAAAACATTATTTGTTCTGTAATTGCTGCATCTCATTTGCAAATTGATGAGTCTTCTTTACTACTGATGGCTGTATTTGTGAGGTATGGGCACTCATTTCTGCTTGACTGGTACATACATGAATAATATATTCAAAGTAAGCTCCAAAATATGCAATCTGGCAGCCACTTTGTCAAATTACATCGTCAGAAACTCGAAATGTAGCTCTAGAAACGGGTTTATTGGATTCAGGATACCTTCATTATGTTAAAAAGATTAGTTCCAGTCTTTACTCAAGAACGCAAACTGTGTACCTTTTCTTCAGAAATCCACATCCTCTATACTGGAGAGAATATAAAACGCTGCAGCATGAACTCATCCGTCACAGACGCACCTGCACAGCTTTGTTCATGCTCTCCCAACAGATTTAAAAGAGCATTTGTTTCGTTGTGTTTGATTAACCTCCACCAATAAACCAGCGCGGATCTAACCTGAACTCTGAGGTGAGAAAGACGTATGCTAATCGCTAGATGCTCTTCAAGATGCTCCATCAAACACCCTGTCTTATTTATGTGATTTTACACACGTAATAATGTCATTTATTTCTTCTTCCCCAGTTTATTCACACCGATATGATCCCTGGATATGAAGTCTGAGCCTGGATCATAAATATATCAACACGCTGTTCTCTGGGTTGTACTGCCATCTAGTGTCTGCTGCTTTTTCCTGGAAGACAAAGTGACCTAAAGTATGAGGACACATCAACAACACACCCACATTCTGGTTTCACGCTTCCCAACAGATTTTGGAAACTGGCTGTAGGGATTTTCTTATCATCATGACGTAAAAGTAGAACACATACATGTGTTCGAGTATAGTCTGTCCAAAAGAACAATAAAATACCCCTAAAGTATTTCTCCTTTCAGAGTAAACACAGGTCTAACTGATTACATTAATTAGCTCAGGTGTTCCTGATCTGCTCTGATCACATTGGAAAATCTGGAGAAGCAAGATCTTTCAATCAATGACAGCAATACTGGAAAAGCTCGACAAAGGGAAGGCATCTATTCAATACAAGGCAAGGGGTTTAAAGGTCCCCTATTATACTCTTTTCCATCAATACATTAGAGGTCTCAGATATATCCAGAGCCTGTCTCTGATTGGCTGAAACACCAAACAGATCATTGCAGCATCCCATAATCCCCTCTGTTTCAGCCCTGTTTCCAAAGTGCTGATTCTCTGTCTGTTACTTTAGATGAAAATAAGGAGCCCCTCCCCACGTCCCTCTGAGAGACATTTGGTTACAAAGAACACAATAGCCGCGTTCACACCGCGTACTTTGTCGCACTTAGTTCCCAGCACTTAGTTCCCAGCACTGAGTTCCCCCATGGAACTAAGTACAGATCGCGTTCACACCGAAATAAGTCCCTGAGGGAAGATTACGCAAATGAAGCCGCTGACGTCACTTCTTCTTCTTCTGCTTTGGGTTTACTGGCAGGCCGCAAACAACTTCACGGCGTATACTGCCACCAGAAGTCCCCGGCCGGAAGTCCCCGGAGTTGGGGAAGGCTTCAGTAGAAGCTGCTGGGACTCCCAGCAGCTTCTCCTGAAGCCTTCCGAGTAAATCGCCAGAACGCCGACACCTCCTCATCTCCACCGCTCCCATGTCTTCTTTTGTGTTGTCATAAGTTAGTCTCTCTGCGTTGGTGAGCGGGGCTAATGCTAATAATGCTAATGCCAGCAAATACAATGGCGTCTTCATACAACTTTTCAGAGTTTTATGGGGCGTGGTTTGCAATTCGCCCAGCTAATCGAAATGTGTACTTTTTTCTCCCCAGGAAAGAACCACCTCTCTAGCAGGGACTGAAAATGGGGGTAAAAGTTCTCGGAACTAAGTTCTCTTTTTGGTGTGAACGCAAAATTCCAGGCACTAACGGGAAAATTACTCCGGTGTGAACGCGCCTATTGGTGCTCTAGGAGGAGATTCAGGTGATAATACCTTGGTTGCTGATTGGCTAATGGTTACACAAGACAAAACATCGATATGACATCATAAAGTGGCCAAAATCTGATCAGCTCATTTTCAGACAGGTTTTTATAGAAATGGATCAAAAAGAGAGAAAATCTTTGTTCCTGAGACTTTCAGAGTCTCTTTCCACAGAGGGACACATGTTGATGTAGAAGAGACATGAAGAAGAGGGGACACATGTTGATGTAGAAGAGACATGGAGAAGAGGGGACACATGTTGATGTAGAAGAGACATGAAGAAGAGGGGACACATGCTGATGTAGAAGAGACATGAAGAAGAGGGGACACATGTTGATGTAGAAGAGACATGAAGAAGAGGGGACACATGTTGATGTAGAAGAGACATGGAGAAGAGGGGACACATGTTGATGTAGAAGAGACATGAAGAAGAGGGGACACATGCTGATGTAGAAGAGACATGAAGAAGAGGGGACACATGTTGATGTAGAAGAGACATGAAGAAGAGGGGACACATGTTGATGTAGAAGAGACATGAAGAAGAGGGGACACATGTTGATGTAGAAGAGACATGAAGAAGAGGGGACACATGTTGATGTAGAAGAGACATGAAGAAGAGGGGACACGTGTTGATGTAGAAGAGACATGAAGAAGAGGGGACACGTGTTGATGTAGAAGAGACATGAAGAAGTGGATTTTGCATAATTGGTCCCCTTTAAGAAATATAGGAACAGTGTTAGAGCCAGTAATTTGATTTGATAAGGCCACCTAATTGTGACGTCTGTAGTCAACGCACTATAAAGGACTACAATTCCCACGGCGCCGGTGCTAACGCCACAGTGATGGGCAACCTGTTGAGAGACGCCGTCGAGGAACAGTTTTTAACCGTACTCGTAACCGTACATACAAACCGTACAAGTACCCTTTAAGTTGTGAAGTTATCAAGAAAGAAAGAATACCTAAGTTGTGTTGTTTCTTTTGAATATTGTAAAGGCCTATTTTTCTTTGTTGCATGTGCAAAGGTTTGTTATTTTATTTTGAGCAAATACATCGCAGCATCTTCTAAACCATCGGAGGCCAAGCAACACTTCAAACTGAGAGTACTTTAAGGAGAGAAACGAGTTAGAACTGTCTGTTTAAGGCGTCTAGTGGCTTGGTGGAAAAACAAGGAAGGAAGCCACGACAAACCGTGTCGGAAAGGTGAAGTGGTAACGAGCAGGTTAATTGAACACAGCAATCTTAATAGTACACTAATAAAATACTCAGCAAAGACAGGAAGTTATGACAAGGCTAAGGAACGTGGGAAGGGTTGAGCACAACGTTGGAAATATATTGGAATTCGGAGAAAGCACTCAGTATTGAGGAACAGTCAAAATTCCAGAAGGAGGCAGCGTAACGTCCCGTCCACACAGCGGCGTGCGTTGAAGCTTGCCGGCAGGCGTGTCCAACAACCAATCACATGACTCTCCCGCCCCTGACACACAAGCAGCGGTTTGATTGGCTAGAGCTTGCACTGGCATATGATTCGATTGGCTGACGCTTCTGCCGAGGCTTCAAAAGTTGAACATTGCTCAACTTTTGCAGCGAGCCACGCCAGCAAAGCTCCCACAATGCAGTTCGGCGAAAAGTGACGTCACCCCATTCAAAGTGAATGGAGAAGCTTTCAACGCACACCGCTGTGTGGACGGGCCGTAACACTGTGGTCTTTCACTTTTTGCGGGATTCTGGTGCTCAAAAAGTCCAAATAGTGCCAAATATAACTGCTAATGATATTTAGGAGATCTGAAATTAAATCAGTTTAACTGCAAGGACTAATGAAATTATCGCATATCTGGAAAAACCACATAAAGAGTAGAGTTTTTTCCAGGTTTAGATGAGGACACACTGGACTCAATGATAATCACCGAGTCTAAAGCAATGGGAAGAGAGTGGAGCACAAAAGGGTTATTAAAGATCAGGGAATAACAACTTCAGGTCCGAATGGCTTTATTCAAATATCACAACAATACAGGATTAATATCTAGAATAAAGGTTTGTTTGTTTGTATCCTCAGAGTAATCATCTTTCAGGCATGACGTTACACACTCTGGACAGTAGGTGGCGACATTCACCTTGAACTGTTTCCTAATGATAACTTCAGAAATGTCTTACAATCACTGACCATCGAAACATCGACATGGACACTTCATCTGTAATTTTTCTTAGAGTTAAAGGTTAAATTGGCAATCATTTTTTAAGCAAATTAGATCATAAACGTACAAATAAAGCGTGGGAACTGGGTTTCTTGGATCCAGAAGAAGTTCCTGACGTTTACCCAATACCACTATTCTATAACTATAACACAGCAGACGATCAAAACACACAGGAACGATTAAAAAAATAAATGTTTTGCAACTCAAGTTACATTCTCCACAGTACAAAAAGCTGAAAGTAATAAAGCCGTTTTCCTGAACCACATGTCAGGAGAAGATATAATATGAAAGGTAAAGTAAGGCCTCCAGTTAAAGGTCAGAGGTCAAGAGAGGAGCTTTCTCTAGTAGCTCTTCATGGCCATGGACGATCCTCCGCTGTCGTGCTTTCTGATCTGATGGATCATCAGGATGCTCATCAGCAGGGCCAGCAGCTGGACAAAAGACAGGAAGACGGTTAAAAAAACAGACCAATCAGAAGACACTATTGCGGAAGACCCATGAAGCGTTTTACCTCGTAACTAACTTGTTCGGAATTAATAACAACAAATTCTACATTGACTTCGGTTATGTTGAGGTCCAAAAGCAACATTGCTGTTAAATCGAATCCAATCATCAACAATAGGGTAAAATCCGACCCCTCTTTAATATTATTTTATTATTCATTTATTTAACAGGGACAGTCATTGATCAACATTTCTATAAATGTGCCAGAGTTAGCCAAGAGGCTATTTTTCATCTGTAGTCCCTGGTCAACCTAAAGACAATACATACAATCAAATAAAAACATAATCAATAACCTATAATCATGCGAAATGTGCTGACTTTTCTCAAAACACAACAACTTCTTAAGACCTCAAAATGTTACGTTTAGAACTTCGACTGAAGACTAGGAGAAAAAATGACTGTGCTTTGCTAGTCCATTTTTTAGGTCCAATGAATTAGTTAGACCTTAAATGAAATGGAATAGCAAAGCAATGTGTCCAAGTCAACCCGAACTGAAGCAAAGTTCATATTTTCATACTTTAGTGTTACGGTTGGGGTCAAAACGCTGCTGAATGGTGCCGAATCCATCAACACGGACAAATAAGAAGAATAAATAAGAAACTTACTGCGAGGATTGCAAAGGTGAAGCAGAAGCCCATAAAGATCTTGAAGAAGATGTCGAAAAACACAAAGATAGCACTGCTGCAGCTCTGCAGGAGAAAAAGATGGAGAAACGGTCATTATCTGGAAACGTCACAGGAAGGAGAACTGGATGGTGTCTTGGTTAATTGATTGAATACCGTCGCGTAGATCTGGTCTGGGCCTGAGGCTCCCTGCAAGAAAAACAAAGGTACAGAAAGTCATAAACAAGTGTTCAATAACATTTAAACAGAAGTGAACCACACATCGTGAAGAGGAGGTCATTTAAGGCATCCCAATCCCTTAATAAACCTTTACTGTATTAACTAAACCTGTAAATACATGAACACCCTAGGTAATGCAACAGTTCATCTTTAAGAGTATATGTTATGTTCCGATCCTGTGATGATAACTCCTTCTTGCTTATACTGAGAATTGTAGTTCAATGTGGTTTTACCCTCGTAAGAATCACTGTTTAGAGTTTTGAAGACACTCAAACACACAACTGCCATAGTGTTTTAGGGATATAGGATTCAGTATCTTAATCTGTTCCTTATGTGGACGGAAGAAGCTCATAGACCATCCATGACGACCATCATTACCTAAAATCATACACAGCTTCCAGATTATTTGGTCCATTTAGTGAGGTAAAAGTGGCGTTAACTTTTGCACAAGAACTAAATGGGGCTCACTGATTACCTATACAGTATATTTATAGACTTGGTCTTTCAGTTTCATTTAACAAAACCTACCACAGGTTTGGCTTTACATCCGGACGCAAAGGGGAATCCTGTATGTTGCTTCTTGCACTCACAGGACTGAGAGATGTTGTTTCCCCAGTCGCTGGAGCTGACCACACCACAGCATTGGGCCTGAAAACATACGAGACAAAAGGCAAGGTGAGAATTTACATTAACAAAATATAAAGCAGGAAGTTATATATATTAAGTGTGTAAGGAATGGAATATTATATATTACATTGAATATAAATGTAAAATGTACAGTGAGTTTATCAAATATGAATGTAACTGTAATGTAAGCATCAATGTACAACCCTTCATTTAAAAAAAGAAATCTACTTCCTCTAACGTACATTGGAAAGCATTCATCCTAGAAGAACCATGTTTTAGGTTCGCTAGACTACATTTGAAAGAGTTTAAAAGTGCATTTACACCCTCTTCGAATGTCATTAGCATCTCTCTCATTGCTTTGTCTTCCATGAAAGGCTTTGCCACTTCAGCGGAGGTGGTGTCCAAAGAATTCTTCAGCTATAAAAAAAGAAACAACAACATTAGCATCAAGACCGAGAGAGAAGGTTTAAAGAAAGTCCAACCCGGTCTCACGGCATTTCGTGTTATAGTCACGAAATTAATTTAATCTATTGATTTTCGCATTTTTTTCGTGTCACACAGAGCGATATTAGACATTATACGATTTAACTTAAAAACAATAATTGTGGCTTGATATTGAGTAAGAAAATGTTTTTATGAACCCCACAGCTTCCGGTCTTCCAAGACCCGACCGGACAACAAGACGTGTTGCAGGCACGAAACACGCTACCAATAGAAATACATTGCTTTTAAAATCGTTCTGTGACACGAATCAATAGATCAAATGTCGTGAGACTGGGTTGTTTATAGACAGCACGTTAGCATCAAGGTAGATAAAGATAATATAAGCATGAAGTCAGTCAGATACAGAGAAAGTCACATGGAGGTAGAAATAGCATTGGGAAAGAAGGTAGCTGGATAAACAGATTACCGTGTTTCTTGAGACAACGACAACAATGCCAAAGATCAGCATGATGACCATTCCCACCACCATGAAGCCTGCAAACTGTCAATCAAACAATGTCAGAACACTGCTGTTAAATATGGTGGTTAATCTAAAGAAAGACAAATTAGTGTCATAATAATAACTTAAATTGATATAGCGCCTTTCAGGGGACCGAATTCTTCCTCTGTTTCACATCTTGTACGTACTATTTTGAAGACGAGTTCTTTCTCCATGCATGCGGCAACGATTCCCAAGACAGGGAGGATGAGGACACCGAGGGCAAACACCCAACTCCAGGCCAGACTCGGACCCCCCACCGCCGTTACCTGAAACACAGGACAACACAAAGTATTAAGCACAGATGGGCCCATCTTTCATCCTCAGTATCTCAATCTCTAATTACTTATATAGCACATTTAAAACAACTTCAGTGGAACAAAGTGCTGTACAGGGAACAAAATAACACACTAGGAGTCAAACCTAGACCGTATGTTCAAAGCTCCTTCAGACTGGAATCATTTTTTAGTTTGTGTTGGTAGGAACATGTATTAATGTCCACATGTGTATCCTTAATGTTTGTGTTGTGATCGTAGTAGTCTTGACTGTCTTGCTGTTAAGACCCCGTTGAAACATGATGGTTCATTTCAAGGGGTCTATCCTAAACTAACACATTTCAAATAATATGTTGCTTCTGAAGATAAATGATTATTTTATCATCATCAACATCTGAGAAAAATACGCTACTTAGATGAGAAACAGGTTGTTCTGTAGTGTTAATTTCGTTGACTAAAACTATGACGAAATATGTTCGTCAACGACCTTTTTTCCCATGATGAAAACGAGACGATGACGAGACGGCAGTAAACAATAACTGTAACGAAATCATCATGCAATATCGTTGACGAAAAGTGACGAGACGAAAATGTAGTTTACTAAATAAAACTATGCCAAAATCTCTCTTTAATTTCGTTGACGAAAAATGAGGAGACGAAATATTATCAAAGATAACGTTACATCTCTGATAGTCAGTTTTTCTCCCAGCAGTTCCATTTCCGGTGCTGCGCGCGGCGGTACATTTGAATTGCAGCGGCACAATATGAACTGTCAGGAAGACTCGGGTCTAACTCATGGTCTAACTCGTGGTCTAACTCTTGGTCTAACTCGTGGTCTAACTCGTGGTCTAACTCTTGGTCTAACTCGTGGTCTAACTCTTGGTCTAAATCGTGGTCTAACTCGTGGTCTAACTCGTGGTCTAACTCGTGGACTAACTCGTGGTCTAACTCGTGGTCTAACACTTGGACTAACTCGTGGTCTAACTCGTGGTCTAACTCGTGGTCTAACTCTTGGACTAACTCGTGGTCTAACTCGTGGTCTAACTCGTGGTCTAACTCATGGTCTAACTCTTGGTCTAACTCTTGGTCTAACTCGTGGTCTAACTCGTGGTCTAACTCGTGAACTAACTCGTGGTCTAACTCGTGGTCTAACTCTTGGACTAACTCGTGGTCTAACTCGTGGTCTAACTCGTGGACTAACTCGTGGTCTAACTCGTGGTCTAACTCGTGGTCTAACTCGTGGTCTAACTCTTGGACTAACTCGTGGTCTAACTCGTGGTCTAACTCGTGGTCTAACTCTTGGACTAACTCATGGTCTAACTCGTGGGCTAACTCATGGTCTAACTCATGGTCTAACTCGTGGTCTAACTCATGGTCTAACTCGTGGTCTAACTCTTGGACTAACTCATGGTCTAACTCGTGGTTTAACTCATGGTCTAACTCGTGGACTAACTCATGGTCTAACTCGTGGGCTAACTCATGGTCTAACTCATGGTCTAACTCGTGGTCTAACTCATGGTCTAACTCGTGGTCTAACTCTTGGACTAACTCATGGTCTAACTCGTGGTTTAACTCATGGTCTAACTCGTGGTCTAACTCGTGGTCTAACTCGTGGTCTAACTCGTGGTCTAACTCTTGGTCTAACTCAGGGTCTAACTCGTGGTCTAACTCGTGGTCTAACTCGTGGTCTAACTCATGGTCTAACTCATGGTCTAACTCGTGGTCTAACTCATGGTCTAACTAACCTTATTTAACAGAAAATGAAATGGCAACAACAGGGCTTGGGAGCAGTGGTCGCACTCGCGTTAATCGAATACCCCCCGTCAGCACGAGTGATTGATAAATTGTGTACTCGACGGGTAATAATGGATTATGACGGAAATGTTACGATCCTGTCCGTCAAAATGACTGACAACGAAAAAGTCTAAAGCCACCACTGCTTGGGAGAAAGAAACGATGTGATATTTGGGCCCATTTTCGCTGCAATGAGGCGGAGAAAAAAAGCAAATGCTGAGGTGAGGCACAGATGAGCTCTGCCTCCCGCAAGCCCACAGTAACTGGCTGGAGCGCGGGCACTAAGGTAGCGTGGGCACTAATTTTGTGAGCTCGCTCCAGCCAGTTACTGTGGGGTGAGGTGAGGCACAGATGAGCTCTGTCTCACCTCAGAATGCGTCACCCCACAGGAACTGTCTGGAAAGCGGCCCTAAGCGCATGCCTGCACCATCTCACTGTATGTCACCAATGTAATGTTTGTAGATCCCTTTATTACATTTATCCTCGCCATCCATCGTCTCTAAAGAACTTATTTCACGTATGATATTTAGGCTCGCTGCTCTCATCGTACAACGGCAATGAGAAAAGCACCAGGGGAGGCAGCCATAACCTCTGCCGCACTGCAGGGGGCGCACGTGAGCCCACAGGTTCTTGTTGCTACTGTTATTCTACAGAGACGGTAGACGCAACAACAAACTAGACTTTTGAAACTAGAGGAAGATGAGGAGGACTTTTACAAAGAAGTAATAGATTGTTGTCCAGAAGGAGAGCATGGACTTCATCTTCAAGTCAAGGTAAGACCACCATTGTAATGAAAATGGGATCTTACTAAGAAAGAACAATCCAATATTTAGATGTTGGGTATCCTTTTGTTGAACGGTCTGTTTAAAATCAATTGAAGCATCAGACTAAAAAAGCTTTTGAAAATAACCGAATATTTCGATTAAGGTCAAAATATAATATTTGTAAATGTGACTCCTCACCAGCCACGAACCTCACCGCACGTCACTGGTAACCATGTATCGTTTTTAAAACAGCGGCGTGTTTCTACTAATATTAGTGTAGAGCCATCGCACAGTTATCTTTACACAGGAGCTCATACGCTGGTGAAAGAGAAGACCGACCCAAACATTGGATTTGTTGGCAATTTAAAACAAATAGAATATCCAATAATAATAATCCCCAAAAGATGATATAAATTCCAGGAAAAATCATTGTTTATAAACTGGATTATGTTTAATCCTTCCTTTCCAGGTTTTACAAAAGTCTTTGAATATTGGCCTAACTTTTCAGATGTTAAACATTTTGAGAAGTCCCTTCACATTATGAAATGACATAAGGATTGATAGTTTAAGTAATGTAATGATGTTATCAGGCCATAGTCTTTTGATGTAATATTTAATGAACGTAAATATAATCCTAAATTGAAGAAAGTGCAAGTTTGCAGAACACAGATTGATTAGATCACCACTGAGTTTCTTACACCTGAGCTGGATCTCTCACGGTCCTGAAGTTTAAAATGCTTTTGACTAGTGATTGCCTTGAAGTAAATCTTTAAGCTGCAAGCCGGTTTTGATTCTATAGTTTGATAAGTGAGATTAACTAAGGAGTAAATGTTAAAACTAGGGGTGTAACGGTATCCGTATTCGTCCCGTACCGTCACGGTTCGGACGTTACGGTTCGGACGTCACGGTTCGGACGTCACGGTTCGGACGTCACGGTTCGGCACATACAGTAACACGACGAATACGCCTTTTTTTACGAGTGGGAAAATAATCCAGGGGGCGGTATTGCGCCTAAAAGCTGTTTGCCAACCGCCCTTAAACAGCAAATGAAGAACAAGAAGAAACACAACAACAAAAAGAACAAAATACAAGAAGAAGAAAAGTTAGTATTCAGACAACACACAGGAGCTAGAACCCACCTGCTTCTTTTAAATCAGCTGTGTGGGAACATTTCGGGTTCCCTGTGGACTACAGTAACGATGGGGTGCGAGTGGTGGATCGGACGAGGACGGTGTGTCGGCGTTGTTCGATAGCGGTGCGTTATGCTAATGACACGCCAAACATGCTCAATCACATCAGAAGGCATCACCCAGATTTGCCAATCACCGGAGCCCGGGGAAAGACAACAGCAGTTCAACAGCTGATCCCCGCTGCTTTCAAGAAGCCAATAGACATGAGAGCCGAGAGACCAAAGGAAATAACGGAAGCTTTTGGCATGTTTTTCAACGACTATGCCTCATGAAACACTTTCTTATTATTTATGATGTAATATTTTCAAGACATTCTTTTTAGTTTTACAGCTTGATGAAACCTTTTAGTTTGACATCAGCCATTATAGATAATCTGGCCATCTGAGTGTGTGTGTTACTGTGTGTGGTTTGCTTTTAACTGTTTAATAAAGTTAATTATTCAAAATGTCAGAGTTTCTTATTTTTATACTGAAACTTGCTGCTGTTCAAAATAAACAACAAACCTGGAATTATGCATTTGGGACTTTTTTTTGGTTTTTTCTTGTTGTACCGAACCGTGACCCCCAAACCGAGGAACGAACCGAACCGTGACTTCTGTGAACCGTTACACCCCTAGTTAAAACATATTAGTTTAAAATAAATGTTTTTGTTATTATGTTTCTGTGAAAAGATGCTCCAAACACTGACGAGAGATGATTTTTCTATTATGATTGGCTGTCTCGATCATTGTGATTGAATGTTTATCATGTTGTTCTTAATGTGATGTTATTGATATAATTGATGTTGTGTAAGTCCACACTCAAATCTGAAGATTCCCATTGATTTAAGTATTGAACAAAATATTATTAGACTAAGGTTTTTAGATTATCAAAATTGATAAAAAGAGAAAAACAGTTGGGGAAGTATTTCCTAAGACCCATAACTTTGACCCAGAGTATGTCCTGACTGAGCACAGGCACCTGTACCCTGGCTGCTCTGTGTTCTGTCTCCCTGCTCCTGCCTGCTGGCGTCAGCTGATAGAGGTGTTATGGTTCTATGTTCCTGCCTGCTGGCGTCAGCTGATAGAGGTGTTATGGTTCTATGTTCCTGCCTGCTGGCGTCAGCTGATAGAGGTGTTATGGTTCTATGTTCCTGCCTGCTGGCGTCAGCTGATAGAAGGTGTTATGGTTCTATGTTCCTGCCTGCTGGCGTCAGCTGATAGAGGTGTTATGGTTTCTATGTTCCTGCCTGCTGGCGTCAGCTGATAGAGGTGTTATGGCTCTATGTTCCTGCCTGCTGGCGTCAGCTGATAGAGGTGTTATGGTTCTATGTTCCTGCCTGTTGGCGTCAGCTGATAGAGGTGTTATGGTTCTATGTTCCTGCCTGTTGACGTCAGCTGATAGAGGTGTTATGGTTCTATGTTCCTGCCTGTTGGCGTCAGCTGATAGAGGTGTTATGGTTCTATGTTCCTGCCTGTTGACGTCAGCTGATAGAGGTGTTATGGTTCTATGTTCCTGCCTGCTGGCGTCAGCTGATAGAGGTGTTATGGTTCTATCTTGTTCTGCAGCATGTTGATGATTCTCTCTGAACTAGCTAAACACACGGGTCTGGGGTAGAGTTCTTCAGAATTGACGTAGCAACTCTCCCGTGAAGTCAGAACCTCTGGCTCTTGGACTTGTTTTGGCCGAAGCTCCAAATAAACCGTCAGTGTTTACCATCAGAGCTCCAGCTCTCCCCGTGCCTCCTTTGAGTCCATGACTCCTCCTGCATTGCTACACAGAAGTTTCCCCCACACCAAGTTTGATTTCTGCTCTGATTGCATCGTGCCGTCTCGGTGGAATGGAAAATCTCCTGAAGGCTGCATCTGCTTTGCATTAAAAACTAAAATGAGGACTGAAAGCCTCCTCTACGTCTCACGCAGCTGCCAGGCGTTCCTTATAAACATCCCATCCTTCACCTCGACTTGTTTTAAACATCTCTAAACAGGTACGGGGGTTTCAGATGTGTGCAGGATTATTAACAAACCGGCTGCTTTGGTTTTCACTCAAAGCTTTGACATAATTAACATTCCTAAGTCTGGAAGCGGTTATAAAAGGTTTGTTTAATGGTAAAACAAATAGTATTTACAGTAATCAACACAAACAAACTCTGGAACCTCTTTAACTTATTGTTTAATTTGTAGTTCACATCTGACTCTCATTTAGTGGTTTACTCTGAGTCGCGTAAATCTGCCGCCAGGAGACATCCCGTAACGGAGAAGTTGTAAAAGATGTCATTCATCCCACGCAGATAATGAGTGAGAGAATTCATCTGGCAGATCACACACGAGATGTCAAACTCTGGCGGAAATACAACCCGGTTTCTGGTTCAACTTCTGTCGGAGCCTTTGTAGTTTGTTTATGCTTCTAGTGAACCCACAGTAGTGTTGTTATATCTTAGGGAACAGCCTCTGTAAAAAGTCCAAATGACCCCGAAAGATATCAAGTGAGCTCCAGCAGTTCATTCCTGTCCAAGAGGATGAGTCCTAAACCCTGTCCACTGCCAAGAGGCTAAACCCAGGAAATGACTCAACATTTTAGCATTTCCTGTCCCCTGGTCTGAAGGTCAATGGTTATCTGAAAGTGCTTTTGGTTGTTGGTTGAGATGAGGTCGGTAGTTTAACACAATCTGAAGAGATGTTTTTGTCCAACGAAATGGTTGGTTGTTCTTTTCATGGGATTTATTGACAATGAAACGAACCATCAACACATTTGAACCGAGCTAAAAAAGGCCAGTGCTAAAAAAGGTATTCAGCAGTTCTTCTATTGACCACTAGCTGTTCTATAACCTCATAATGACTCAGAATTGTATCTCTTCTACGTATTGACATAAAACATTTTAAACTTCTGACAATTTAAAATGTTAAATAAACTAATCTGCATGCTGTCTGCATTTCCAAAGCCAAAATGTAGGACTTTTGTGGATTCACTATCTGTGATGTTGTTGTTGTTGTTTACCTGGTGGCTGAAGGGGGTGGCCCGCATTGCTCCGTAGACCAGCGCACCGCCGAGTATCTGAGGACAGAATCATGTTAAAAACGCCACGTATGGAAGCTGAAGAAAAATATAGATTTTTGGAAAATTGAGGATAAAAGACATTAAACAATTTAGAAAGAAATTAAACCAATTGTAAAATAAACTAACATATATTTAAATGGAATAAAAATGGCAAATTGTGATTGAATTTCGACCTATCCATGCCTGAAGTGTGTACCCGTGCTGTCATGCCTGCCTTTAGACACTAGAGGGAGATAGAACCCCAAAACTAAAATCATTTTCTCCGTCTCCTCCCAATTATTATTTTTAAATATGTAAATAAATTACCTTTTTTTATTATACAATTAGCTGATGCATTTACTCTGCTGCAAAGATACGAGAGGCAGGAGACATGGTGTTGGTTTGAAAAGGAAGCAAAGTGGGTGTGAAGGACAGAAGAAATGTGCAATCAGTTTTATCGCCTTGCACAATTCCAAACTTTTTCTGTTTGTTTTTAGAACCTGATTCAGCTTTATTCTCTGGCTCAGTTCCCACATTTTTTGGTGAAAAGGTTCCGTTTTATAGCTTTTTTCTTTTCTCCCTGCCAAAAACAAACAGACCTTAAATGCCCCTCACCTCTCAGACCCCCCCCTCTCTTTAGTTCCTTCTTCCTTTCTCCAGCGCTCCGAGCAAACCATCTGAAACTCGACCCGGCTGCCATTTGTTTTTTGCAGTTACTGGAAATGACTGAACGCTGATGTCGAAATCTGATGTACTTTCATTTAAGTTTTACGCCTTCATTTTCAATTAAATCAAAGTTTTAGGCTTTTTTTACATTAAGACATTTTATTTAAGAGTTTTGAAAACCCATAAATAAACCAAATAAATTCTAAAAACTTGTATTTCTTTTGAGCAAATCTCTATCCTTTCTGTTTTTCTTCATCATAATAAAAATACATTCTAGATTCTACATTCTAGTTCCCAACAAGATAAAACCCCATCTACATGACATGTTACATTCTCAACACTGTGGGCAATCCCCACGGGAGCCATTTGGGGTGAAGTATCTTGCCCAGGGACACAACGACACGCTGACTGCAGTGGGGTTTGAACCTGTTGAAGCTCTATCCACTGCGCCACACCCCTCCATCTTTGTTTAATAACAAGTGAAATAATTTGTAATTCACTTATTATACACTTATATACTAATAAAGGGCTGACTTATCTAAAGCCAGTTGAGTAGCACTCTATGAAAGGTCAAACGCACTTATTGTAAGTCGCTTCAGCTAAATGTAATTTAATTTAATAATTCGTCAAAGTGTTGTGACTTCTTGCTATCTTCATTTTGTAGAATTATTTTTATAAATCAAAAAACTATATTACTACAATTTGGTTTTCTTTTCGAGTGCCCTTCCCTCTTTCCCCCCCTCTCTGATCGTTCAGCCCAAAAACACGAAACCACGTTGAGACAAAGGAGCCATACTAATAATCAATAAAGGTTGTACTCACTGCGAACACCACGTTGAAGAAGATAAAGAGGCATTTGATGCATCCGTTAATTTTCCCCATCTTCAGTTTTGAGAGTTTCTCCGAGATGAAACTGCGTGCTGACACTGAAACACAGAGGGTGTGTGAGAGGGCGTGTGTGTGTGTGTGTGTGCGTGTGTGTGTGTGTGTGTGTGTGTGTGTGTGTGTGAGCCTGAGAGCTGGCATGCAGGAGCACAATGCTGTGATGCTGAGAACTCAGATCTGCACAACATAGAACAGATCTGCACACAAGAGTGATTCTGATCTAGTTATTTGTTTCATTGCATCTTTTCCATTGGATATGCTTTGTGTGAACAGATAAGAATATTTAAGGCCAAACAACAAACTTTTTTTGGGACATTATTTACTTTTTAAAATGCTGCAACTACAAACCGCAGCTCAAAACACAACGGAAACCAGGGGACGCTAAAGAGTGACGCACACAGCTGGGAGACCAGGGGACACTAAAGAGTGACGCACACAGCTGGGAGACCAGGGGACACTAAAGAGTGACGCACACAGCTGGGAGACAAGGGGACACTAAGGAGTGACGCACACAGCTGGGAGACCAGGGGACACTAAAGAGTGACGCACACAGCTGGGAGACCAGGGGACACTAAAGAGTGACGCACACAGCTGGGAGACCAGGGGACACTAAGGAGTGACGCACACAGCTGGGAGACCAGGGGACACTAAAAAGTGACGCACACAGCTGGGAGACCATGGACACTAAAGAGTGACGCACACAGCTGGGACGGAGCGCTTGGTGATGTTCAGGATTATAAAGCTGGACAACTGTCTCAACTTAAATGTTTTATGGTCTTATTTTAACAATGTGATCACAAGACTCCCTCTGATACTACTACGTTAGCTCAGGGTTGCCAACTCTCACACGCTTTCACTCTCAATCTCACGCTCTCACGCTGCCCAAACTATTCTCACGCCAAAAACAAGAATACCGAAGACGAGAAACGGTTTTGAAAACTTTTGTCACGTAGTGATCGTCTTCTCAATAGAACATCTTTGATAATGTCTTCTGGCCAATGAGAATCAAGATAACGGCGCGGTGTTGTTCCAGGAAGTCCCGACGGAGAATACTTTTGCTCACTCATTGTAGAATTTCTGCCATGTCTCTAGCACTTTAGTTTGACCATCTCTGTTATTAAGTTACGGAATACTAAATAGCCTAAATAAGTAATTAGATACCTTACCGTTACTGGCTGCGCTCATAATGATAAGAATAAGAATAATGCGTATTGAACTGGTTTAATTAATTAGTGAGTTTATTTAAGGTAGCCGAGTTAGAAGCAGGAGGTGCGAGACGGAGGGGGGGGGGGGGGGGGGGGAGGTGGAGGATCTCATTATTTGACCTTAAGGGATATAGGCCTACACTGTGGCCCTAAAGCAACGGCTCCATTATCTGTATCAAATGCAGACATTGATGAAACCAAATGTCACAATAAAAATAGAAAGTACTGCAAATAAATTCATTTACATCTTAAATTATGAATATATATACACATCCTAATTTTCGGCCTTGATGTAACAACATTCATAATTAAGTAAATGTAACACCCTTATCACCCCGGTTACACGTTTCATTCGCCCTTATCAGGCGTCCGCAGCTCACAGATAAAGTGGGCGTGGGATCGAGCGAGAGAGATAAATGCAATTTATGTAAACAAATATTTCCAAGGCACTCTTTTATAATTATTGGGGTAAACAGGTTTGAAATCATTTCAATGTTTACTATAGGACAGAAAACCAAAAATAAAATAAGTTGCATTTATTTGCTATTGGCTATGGTAGGTTATTGGTTATGTTCACATACTTATTTGATTATTAAAATGTAAACCAATCTTTTTCATATGGGTGTTTTACGGCCCGTCCACACAGCAGCGTGCGTTGAAAGCTTCACCATTCACTTTGAATGGGGCGACGTCACTTTGCTGGCGTGGCTCGCTGCAAAAGTTGAGCAATGTTCAAGTTTTGAAGCCACGGCACAAGCGTCAGCCAATCGAATCACATGCCAGTACAAGCTCTAGCCAATCAAACCGCTGCTTGTGTGTCAGGGGCGGGAGATTCATGTGATTGGTTGTTGGTCGAGTTTCAGACACGCCCGCCGGCAATCTTCAACGCACGCCGCTGTGTGGACGGGCCGTTAGAGTTGTACCCCCTCGATCAGGTCTCTAGTAATGTGTGCCGTGTGCATTCAGCGCTGAATGCACACGGCTCTTAGTAAAACGGCAGGTTGGCCACCCCTGCCCTAGAGTCCTCACCCCAATTAAAACATGTTCATATAATACTGAATACATTTGAAGCCTTTTTGATGTATATGACCTATGTCAATACGTTTCTGTTTTTGTAGTGCATTGGTCTTTTGTAGAGATTTTTCATTTATTTTTTATATATTCTATTGTGTATTCCTTGGATACTTTTATTTGTTCTACTGAACGATTTTCTGGCAGGGGGGGGGCGCCAGCTAAAATCTCGCCTAGGGCAGCAAATTGGTTAGAACCGGCCCTGATGGTGTAGGAAACGGGCTCCGTGTTACAAGACGGGTCGGGGGTTTGGCGGTACCGCTGCAGACTCTCTGCACACACACACACACACACCGCTGCAGACTCTCTGCACACACACACACACACCGCTGCAGACTCTCTGCACACACACACACATACCGCTGCAGACTCTCTGCACGAAGGAGCCACGGTGCTGCAGCTCCTGATCGGAGCAGAGACACACGTTCACTAAGCGGAAAATCCTGTCACAGAGATCTGCTATTTTAAATTTTAAAGTCAACACATATCGACCCTAAATAAAGTCTATATTAAGAACGAGAGATGTTTTGACAAATGAGCGAGGGCGATGACGTCAGAGCATCGTCCTATGTGCCGGGGCTGAGCCCCGGACAGCCCTGGCCCAATTTAACCCCTGGTTAGAGGCCCTATTTTATCAGTATGTTTGGACTGCACAGCAGTTACAATGGTCAAACTACATTAGAACAGAATTGTCCCATGTTGTCTTTAATAGTTACTAACATTAGATATTTAATGAGATATGGACCGCAAAACAAAAAATGTCCCTGATTTCATTTATGAAATGAAGTCACCGAATGCAAGTCGTCGCCTTAGCTTATTTTGTTATGAGATGTGAATTACTGTTCAATGTAGTTGATGTAATAATCCTTTGGTTTCTTTTACATAAAAAAAGGTCTTATGGTTTTTTTCGGGGGGGGGGCCTTTTTTCAGTTTAGAGCAATAGCCCCTCCAAATGTCTGTGCACGTCCCTGGATAGGTGTGTGGGCTGTCTTTCATTTTGACACACAGAACAATGGGGGCTATCCACCCTTATCCACAATGTAAAGTCACTCACAGCCTCTTCCCTCTGCTCTCTGTGAGGAGCAGCAGGTTCAGCTTTCAGAACAAAGTAACAACAAACTAAAATGCCATTCATGTTTTTAAATATGTCGAGTAGAGAGTACCAGAATGTGTATTTTATGTTAGTAGCCTATTTCAAAACTAAAACAAAAAATATCTCCTGAGGGAGAATCCCCCCAGACCCCCTGCAGGGGTTGGGCTTTCAGCAGGTCAACTCTTTCACCTGTGGGGAAGTTGCAGGATTGGCTCCGGGTCGCCCTTTTTATTTACTACAAGACAAATGTGCCTTTTTATTTCATCCAGTTCAATTTGGATTGAGACAGGGAGATAATCTAAACCTCACGCGTTTCACTGTCAAGGGGAGCGTGTCTGTAATACATTGCACTGACTTGAGCCCCCCCACTGTATGGGTTAGCCCTACCAGAGATTACCCAACACAAATACTCTCTCGCAACTGCTGACCCGTATTGCGCAAGCGCAGATCTGAGATCCAGTAGAAATGATAAAAAGTAAAAGTCTGCTGCTTATTGTTCTACTAGGTCAAAATAGAGTCAAAGAGTGTATGAGAGAGTGTGTTAATTAATATATAAATATTTTGGAGTAAGTCTGTAGGTGTGTGTTGTGGTGTGTGGGTGTGTGTGTTGTGTGTGTGTGTGTGTGTGTGTGTGTGTTGGGGTGTGTGTGTGTGGTGTGTGTGTGTGTGTGTGTGTGTGTGTGTGTGTGTGTGTTGTGTGTGTGTGGTGTGTGTGTGTGTTTGTGTGTGTGTGTGTGTGGTGTGTGTTGTGTGTGTGTTGTGTGTGTGTGTGTGGTGTGTGTGTGGAGGGGGAGGGGAGGAGAGGCTGAAGAAAGAGCACCGAAACGTGTGTGTCATGTTTCGGCCTCTCACGATAATTAATTTTGTTGGATACATTTTCCCGGAAAATATTGTCGGCACCGTTGTATGACCATTTTAGACTGACATCATGATGATATATAATAATAATTCAAGTACATCCTTTCAAACTGCTAGTCACATCCTCATGTAATGGAAAGTTATCGAGTTCATTTTTATTTATCGTACGATACGTCAATTAATTGCTGATCGCGACGGGCAGCAATAAAACAGTGGAAACAAAGATGTGTTGGACTTTCATTAGTGAATGAAACTGTGTGCCCTTTATAGTCTGTGTGCAATATTGTGTATTTGTATATATTGTATATATATATATATATATATATATATATATATGCTAAGGTCCCGCTGCTGACACGATAGCAGTCATTTCGTGCGCATATGTAATTAAACCCATGATATCAAAATCTCACTCCAGCCAGGAACCCAAAGTTGGCAACCCTTAGTTAGCTTAGTTAGCTTAGTTAGCTAGCCCCGGACTTCTCCAAGCACTCCGGCCCCAGCTGTGCGTCACTTTTTAGAGTCCCCTGGTGTCCCAGCTGTGTGCGTCACTCTTTAGTGTCCCCTGGTCTCCCAGCTGTGTGCGTCACTCTTTAGTGTCCCCTGGTCTCCCAGCTGTGTGCATCACTTTTTAGAGTCCCCTGGTCTCCCAGCTGTGTGCGTCACTTTTTAGAGTCCCCTGGTCCCAGCTGTGTGCGTCAACTCTTTAGTGTCCCCTGGTCTCCCAGCTGTGTGCGTCACTCTTTAGTGTCCCCTGGTCTCCCAGCTGTGTGCGTCACTCTTTAGTGTCCCCCGGTCTCCCAGCTGTGTGCGTCACTCTTTAGTGTCCCCTGGTCTCCCAGCTGTGTGCGTCACTTTTTAGAGTCCCCTGGTCTCCCAGCTGTGTGCGTCACTCTTTAGTGTCCGCTGGTCTCCCAGCTGTGTGCGTCACTTTTTAGAGTCCCCTGGTCTCCCAGCTGTGTGCGTCACTCTTTAGTGTCCCCTGGTCTCCCAGCTGTGTGCGTCACTTTTTAGAGTCCCCTGGTCCCAGCTGTGTGCATAACTCTTTAGTGTCCCCTGGTCTCCCAGCTGTGTGCGTCACTCTTTAGTGTCCCCTGGTCTCCCAGCTGTGTGCATAACACTTTAGTGTCCCCTTGTCTCCCAGCTGTGTGCGTCACTCTTTAGAGTCCCCTGGTGTCCAGCTGTGTGCGTCACTCCTTTAGTGTCCCCTGGTCTCCCAGCTGTGTGCGTCACTCTTTAGTGTCCCCTGGTCTCCCAAGCTGTGTGCGTCACTCTTTAGTGTCCCCTGGTCTCCCAGCTGTGTGCCGTCACTCCTTAGTGTTCCCCTGGTCTCCCAGCTGTGTGCGTCACTCCTTAGTGTCCCCTGGTCTCCCAGCTGTGTGCGTCACTCCTTAGTGTCCCCTGGTCTCCCAGCTGTGTGCGTCACTCTTTAGTGTCCCCTGGTCTCCCAGCTGTGTGCATAACTCTTTAGTGTCCCCTGGTCTCCCAGCTGTGTGCGTCACTTTTTAGAGTCCCCTGGTCCCAGCTGTGTGCGTCACTCCTTAGTGTCCCCTGGTCTCCCCAGCTGTGTGCGTCACTCTTTAGTGTCCGCTGGTTCTCCCAGCTGTGTGCGTCACTCTTTAGTGTCCCCTGGTCTCCCCAGCTGTGTGCGTCACTTTTTAGAGTCCCCTGGTCTCAGCTGTGTGCGTCACTCCTTAGTGTCCCCTGGTCTCCCAGCTGTGGCGTCACTCTTTAGTGTCCCCTGGTCTCCCAGCTGTGTGCATAACTCTTTAGTGTCCCCTGGTCTCCCAGCTGTGTGCGTCACTTTTTAGAGTCCCCTGGTCCTAGCTGTGTGCGTCACTCCTTAGTGTCCCCTGGTCTCCCAGCTGTGTGCGTCACTTTTTAGAGTCCCCTGGTCCCAGCTGTGTGCGTCACTCCTTAGTGTCCCCTGGTCTCCCAGCTGTGTGCGTCACTCTTTAGTGTCCCCGGTCTCACAGCTGTGGGTCACTCTTTAGTGTCCCCTGGTCTCCCAGCTGTGTGGCGTCAACTCTTTAGTGTCCCCTGGTCTCCCAGCTGTGTGCGTCACTCTTTAGTATCCCCTGGTCTCCCAGCTGTGTGTGCGTCACTCCTTAGTGTCCCCTGGTCTCCCAGCTGTGTGCGTCACTCCTTAGTGTCCCCTGGTCTCCCAGCTGTGTGCGTCACTCCTTAGTGTCCCCTGGTCTCCCAGCTGTGTGCGGTCACTCTTTAGTGTCCCCCTGGTCTCCCAGCTGTGTGCGTCACTCTTTAGTGGTCCCTCCTTGTCTCCGTCCCAGCTGTGTGCATAACTCTTAGTGTCCCCTGGTTCTTCCCCCCACCCCCCAATGTGTTTGCGTCACTTTTTAGAGTCCCCTGGTCTCCCAGCGTGTGCATAACTCTTTAGTGTCCCCCTGGTCTCCCAGCTGTGTGCGTCACTTTTTAGAGTCCCTGGTCCCAGCTGTGTGGCGTCACTTCCTTAGTGTTCCCTGGGTCTCCCAGCTGTGTGGTGTCACTTTTTAGAGTCCCCTGGTCCCAGCTGTGTGCGTCCACTCTTCCTTAGTGTCCCCTGGTCTCCACAGCTGTGTGCGTCACTCTTTAGTGTCCCCTGGTCTCCCAGCCCTGTGTGCGTCACCTTTAGTGTCCCCTGGTCTCCCAGCTGTGTGCGTCACTCCTTAGTGGCCCCTGGTCCTCCCAGCTGTGTGCTTCCTCTTTAGTGTTCCCCTGGTCTCCAGCTGTGTGCGTCCTCTTTAGTGTCCCCTGGTCTACCAGCTGTGTGCGTCACTCCTTAGGTCCCCCTGGTCTCCCAGCTGTGTGCGTCACTCCTTAGTGTCCCCCCCCTGGTCTCCCAGCTGTGTGCGTCATCACTCCCTTCAGTGTCCCCCTTGGTCTCCCAGCTGTGTGCGTCACTCCCTAGTGTCCCCTGGTCTCCAGCTGGTGTGCGTCACTCCTTAGTGTCCCCTGGTCTCCCAGCTGTGTGCGTCACTCTTTAGTGTCCCCTGGTCCCCAGCTGTGTGCGTCACTCTTTTAGTGTCCCCTGGTCCCCAGCTGTGTGCGTCACTCTTTATTGTCCCCTGGTCCTCCCAGCTGTGGTGTCACTTTTTAGTGTCCCCTGGTCCCAGCTGTGTGCGTCACTCCTTAGTGTCCCCTGGTCTCCCAGCTGTGTGCGTCATCCTAGTGTCCCCTGTTATCCCCAGCATGTGTGCGTCACTCCTTAGTGTCCCCTGGTCTCCCAGCTGTGTGCGTCACTCTTTAGTGTCCCCTGGTCTCCCAGCTGTGTGCGTCACTCATTAGTGTCCCTGGTCTCCCAACTGTGTGCGTCACTCCTTAGTGTCCCCTGGTCTCAAGCTGTGTGCGTCACTCCTTAAGTGGTCCCCTGGTCCAGCTGTGTGCGTCACTCATTTAGTGTACCCTGGTCTCAGCTGTGTGCGTCACTCCTTAGTGTCCCCTGGTCTCAGCGTGTGCGTCACTCCTTAGTGTCCCCTGGTCTCCCAACTGTGTGCGTCACTCCTTAGTGTCCCCTGTCTCAGCTTGTGCGTCACTCCTTAGTGTCCCCTGGTCTCCGTTGTGTTGAGCTTCTTCAGCGTTTGTATTTGCAGCGTTTTGTTTCTGCAGCTTTTAGTAAACGCTGCGGCATGTCTCCTCAAGTGTGTGTGTGTGTTGTGTGTGTGTGTGTGTGTGTGTGTGTGTGTGTGTGTGTGTGTGTGTTGTGTGTGTGTGCGTGTGCGTGTGTGTGTGGAGGTCAAGAACAGAAAAATGTAAAGGCAACAATGTTCTTCCTGTGATTCGGGGGAGGGGAGAAGAGGCTGAAGAAAGAGCACCGAAACGGGGACAAAAACAGAGAGGCCCTCAGGAAGACCCTCCATACCAGAGGAAGGGGGAGGGTAAATGTCATTCGGTTTCAATATTGATTGATTGATTGATTGATTGAAAAGTTTATTAACAGCTTGTATATTGGGTACAGTACAGTACAGCTCAAAACATACAATTGTTAAGGGGACGCAGACCAGAGAAAGACTTTCGTCTTGTTTACATCAGGGTCCCCCATTTCCAATTCATCATATCATTTAAGACATGTAAGACATATTTGACAAACAGATGGCTTATTTACAATTTACATACAGGTGGTTTTTTACATACAGATTTCTTATTTACAATTTTCATTTTAGATTTGGTTCTAATACATCCTAACCGGACATTTAAGACCAACCAAGTCTACAGATATACAGTTAGTAACAGAGTCTAAAATGCGAGTATATACATAGATGGGGGGGGAAGCTGTCCATTGAGACAGGTTGAGATTTGTACCATTACCGGGGCCAGGTTGTGCAATGCTTTCCCCCGAAGGTGCTCTTAAGAGAGGCTTTGAAGGTAAGTACAGTTTTACTTTCCTTACAGTTGTGGGAAGAGAGTTCCACCTTGATGTGGCATCATTGAGAAACGTGTATTCCACCTTTTTTGTGCCAAATCTGGGTTTCACATGATTTGTGGAGCTCCCTTGGTGTTATGATCATGGTATTCACTGACCTTTGGGAAGAACTTTGACATGTACCTGGGTCCATAGAGGTGTAGTGGATCTGTAGACCATGGGTACCATAGAGGTGTAGTGGATCTTGTGTAGTGTGATCTTGTAGACCAATGGAGCCATAGGAGGTGTAGTGTATCTGGTAGACCAGGCCCATTGCAAAGTAGCGATAAACTCTGTCGTCTACTCTAAGCCATGCTAGGTTGTCAAAGTGGGCAGAGGTGAGGTGGTTCTAGAGGAAAGGTCAAGCAGTAGTCTGACCAGTTTATTTTGCTGATGTTTGAAGTTTTATTTTTAGTTAGCGCCTTGGAGGTGGCTATGGTACCATGACGTGCACGCAGTCCTAGTACCCTTGAATGAGGGCTCCTGCCAGAGTCTTCAGGGTGTTGTTGTTTACCAGAGAGGAGATCCGGTATAGGAATCTAGTTCTTTGATTGACTTTCTTTATTACATTGGATGCCATTTTGTCACAGGAGAGGTTTCCTCCAGAATAGATCCTAGGTCATTTCCTTCTTACTTGTGACAATAATGTCGCCCACTGCAACTGAAAAGTCGTCGGATTTGCGGAGATTATGTTTTGAACCGAAGAGAATGGACTCTGTTTTACCCAGGTGTAATGATCATGATAATAAGGAAGGGACAACTGGAAAAGAAGAAATGCAGTTGAATGAACAACAATACAACTGTGTCATGCATTAGATGCTTACATTTGCTCTATTGCACATAAAAGGGAAATCTGGCTAAAACGTTTTAAAATAAGGAACCAAAAAAAACAGAACTTAATGAGGTGATTAATCACCGGGACAGTTGGGTATACAACGGACACAATGACAAGTAGCTTCCTGTATGGATCTATTGCGAAACATCAAATCACTAAAGTGAAGTCTGGCTAAATCTGGTTTAAAGTCGTTCAGCAAACAAAAACTACTTTAAAGAGTCCTCTCCTGCTGATGTTCAGGTGTATATCAGTATGTAGTGTCTCTACTTTAAAGAGTCCTCTCCTGCTGATGTTCAGGTGTATATCAGTATGTAGTGTCTCTACTTTAAAGAGTCCTCTCCTGCCTGATGTTCAGGTGTATATCAGTATGTAGTGTCTCTACTTTAAAGAGTCCTCTCCTGCTGATGTTCAGGTGTATATCAGTATGTAGTGTCTCTACTTTAAAGAGTCCTCTCCTGCTGATGTTCAGGTGTATATCAGTATGTAGTGTCTCTACTTTAAAGAGTCCTCTCCTGCTGATGTCAGGTGTATCTCATGTTCAGGTTATATCACTATGTAGTGTCTCTACTTTAAAGAGTCCTCTCCTGCTGATGTTCAGGTGTATATCAGTATGTAGTGTCTCTACTTTAAAGAGTCCTCTCCTGCTGATGTTCAGGTGTATATCAGTATGTAGTGTCTCTACTTTAAAGAGTCCTCTCCTGCTGATGTTCAGGTGTATATCACTATGTATTTATATAGCACATATTAAAAACAGAGGGTTTATCAAAGTGCTTCACAGCAGACATCACATTATAATAAAATATAATATTACAATAATAGATAAAAGGCACATATGGACAGACAAATAAAAGCATAACAATCGATAAAACAGCTCAAACTGACTCGAAAGCGAGGGGAAAGAGGTGGTTCTTCAGGCGGGACTTAAACGTTTGAAGGGGGGCGACAATTTGACATGGGGGGGGGGGGGGCAGGTCGTTCCAGAGCCTGGGGGCTACCGCTGAGAAGCCTCGGTCTCCCCTGGTCTTTCTCCTACTTCATTACTAGTTAGTTAAAAAGATCTTTATTTCTCTCATACTGCCTGTGCTGCAGCACCTCTTTTCACCCTCTGTCTGAAACCACAGCCACCAATTAGTGCTTCAGATGGAAGTCTAAGAGCTTCTGACCACACACTCAGGCACACCCAGACAATTGCACTTTGGTAACGTTTGAGTGTTTAAGTGTGTATTTTCATATAGTAATGGGAATCCGATTGAACTCTAATGGACACCACTAGTGTCTATAAAATGAGTCAGTGTTCAAGTTGTAAAAACTCTTTCGTGTCAGCCTTTTATTCCCTGTAGAAGCTCAAGACAATTATGTACACAAAGCAGTCCCACATAAAGAGTGTCTCTTAACGTTGAACATAGTACCGATCTAGCAGGAACAACATCCGCCCCCCCACATGAATTAGTAGCTTCCCACCAACTTCATGACGGCAGTAGCTTTGTGCCGTAATCCTGCAGGGAATCGGAGATGTGATCAGGGCCAGGATGAGTGGAAATACCTGTTTGAGATCACCTGGATCTGAAGGTTATTCTTTTATAGCTTTATTTGATAAAGATGGGACATCAACACTGCTGAGATGTCTTCTATTGTTTAGCTTTGGGGCGTATGACAACAAAGCCTTTGAATCTCGATCAGGTTACAGCGGGGTTTTTTCAAGAGAGCTTACCCACCATCAGGGCGCAGGATGTTGCGCAAAGAATCAGTGTGTGTGTGTGTAGTGTGTGTGTGTGTGTGTGTGTGTGTGTGTGTGTGTGTGTGTGTGTGTGTGTGGTGTGTGTGTGTTGTGGTGGTGTGTGTGGTGTGTGTGTGTGTGTGTGTGTGTGTGTGTGTGTGTGTTGTGTGGTGTGTGCGCTTTACGAGGCTCATCGTTAAAGTTTTTATGATGGAAAAGTAACATTCCTGTCTGTGACTCAAATCAACAAGAAGGACAAACCACACTGAGGGTCAGGAAGAAAACACTCTTTAAGCTACGACACAGTTACATTTCGTTTTTCAAAGTGAGATATTTCAACATCTTCAGGCCAGATTTCTGTGATAATGTATACTCAGACTGACACCCCTGTATACATAGTAATGTGCATGTTATTTAAAGGTCCCCTAATATACTGTTTTCCATCAATATATCACAGGTCTCGGATATATCCAGAGCCTGTCTCTGATTGGCTGAAACACCAACAGATCATCTGCAGTATTACCCATAATCCCCCTCTGTTTCAGCCCTGTTTCCAAAGTGCTGATTCTCTGTCTGTTACTCTAGATGAAAATAAGGAGCCCCTCTGAGAGACATTTGGTACAAAGAACTCAATGGAGCTCTAGAGGAGATTCAGGTGATAAGACCTGTCTCTGCGGTCCTGCCTGACTCTCATCATACTTCCCTGATGGCTCCCACAGGATTGTTGACATCCTCGTGGATTCATCTTCCTATTATACACACATGCATTTCCAAACATTTGGTCTACCTATGTTGTAAATGTATTATCTCTTTCAAATCAAGTTTTATTTATATAGCACATTTATAAACGATGTTTGGTCGAGCCAAAGTGCTGTACATTACATTACATTACATTACATTGCATTTAGCTGACGCTTTTATCCAAAGCGACTTACAATAAGTGCATTCGACCAGGAAGACACAACTTTGAAGAAAACAGAATCATAAAGTACATCAGGTTTCATAGAGCCAAACATTTCAAGTGCTACTCAGCTGGCTTAGAGAAGCCAGTCCTTTATTAGTATATAAGTGCTTTGTTAGTAATTCTATCGCTCGAAGTGGAGTCGAAAGAGATGAGTTTTCAGTCTGGAGGTGTGTAAGCTTTCTGCTGTCCTGATGTCAATGGGGAGCTCATTCCACCATCTTGGAGCCAGGATAGCAAACCCACGTGTTTTCTGCTGATGGGAACTTGGGTCCCCCCTCGCAGCGAGGGTTGCAGCGAGTCGTTTGGCTGATGCAGAGCGGAGTGCACGTGCTGGGGTGTACGGTTTAACCATGTCCTGGATGTAGGAAGGGCCGGATCCATTCACAGCATGGTACGCAAGTACCAGTGTCTTGAAGTGGATTCTAGCAGTTACCGGGAGCCAGTGGAGGGAGCGGAGGAGCGGAGTGGTGTGGGAACATTTAGGAAGGTTGAAGACCAGACGAGCCGCTGCATTCTGGATGAGCTGCAGAGGTCGGATGGCACATGCAGGTAGACCAGCCAGGAGGGAGTTGCAGTAGTCTAGGCGTGAGATGACGAGAGCCTGGACCAGAACCTGCGTGGCTTTCTGGGTCAGCTGGGGACGTATCTTCCTGATGTTGTAAAGCGTGTATCTGCAGCAACGAGTTGTGTAGCAGCGATGTTTGCAGTGAAGGACAGGTTGTTATCCAGGGTTCACACCAGATTCCTTGCAGTCTGAGTCGGGAAACAACAGAGGTGCCGATGTTGATCGTCAGGTCAAGAGTGGGACAATCTTTTCCCGGAAGGAAAAGCAGTTCAGTCTTGTCAAGGTTGAGCTTGAGGTGATGAGCAGACATCCACTGAGAGATGTCAGCTAGACAAGCAGAGATGCGTGCGACGACCTGGGTCTCTGAGCGGGGAAAGGACAGAATTAATTGGGTGTCGTCAGCATAGCAGTGGTATGAAAAACCATGCGGGCTAATGACTGATCCGAGCGAGTTTGTGTACAGGGAGAAGAGGAGGGGACCAAGAACAGAGCCCTGAGGGACCCCTGTAGTTAATTGACAAGGGTCGGACTCGGACCCTCTCCAAGTTACCCTGTAGGTACGGTCTTTGAGGTATGAGGTGATGAGGGAAAGTGCAGGCCTGAAACTCCAAGTTCTTGGAGAGTGCGAAGGAGGATCTGATGGTTCACCGTGTCGAATGCAGCTGACGGTCCAACATGATGATGACAGAGGAAGGGATGCTGCTTTAGCAGTGTGCAGTTCCTCAGTGACAGCAAGGAGAGCCGTTTCTGTGAGTGACCTGCCTTGAAACCAGACTGGTGCGGATCCAGAAGGTTGTTCTGATGGAGATAACAGGAGAGTTGTTTAAAGACAGCGCGTTCAAGTGTTTTAGACAGGAACGGGAGAGAGAGACAGGCCTGTAGTTTATAACATCGAGGGTTGAGAGTGGGTTTCTTTAGGAGAGGGTTTACTCTTGCCTCCTTGAGACTGTTTGGAAAGTGACCAGAAGTTAGAGAAGTGTTGATGAAATGGGTGGAAACGGTAGAATATCAGGAGCGATAGTCTGAAGGAGGTTTGAAGGGATAGGGTCCAGAGGACAGGTGGTAGGGCGGGCAGAGGTAATGGGGTAAGAACCCCACTTGGAGAGAGAGGGGAAAAGGAGGTCAGTTTGTGGGTGAAAGGAGGGTCTGGTGCTTGCTTGTCCTTTAACCCAGAGCTCTGGCTAGCAGGCAGCCTTTCAGCAGACGCTCTTCTGCTGCTGAGGAGACTGAGAGCTTTGAGCTCCTTGACATGTGTGAAACATTAGAGATGCTGTCATGGGGATGAATTTTGATTGTGCAATTTTCTCTTTTCCACACATCTTTCATACAATATTCAAAATGTGTCATTTGGCTCAAACCAGTCCACATGATCCTCCTCTCTCCTCCTCTGATAAAAGCTGCTGTACGGATGAACACTGCACAAGTCATTTATATTTGTTGAAAGATTTCCAAAGCTTCATTCACATGTTCCACATTCCCATCCTCCACAAGCAAGGCCTCCATGTCGTTGTGCATGCTCCTAACTTCCGCCTGCGGGAGGCTTTGAGTGATTTTAACAATGTTTCTGCGTCAGCAGAAGTCCTGGGATCGTCCGACATTATTTATTCGTTTGTTTTTAGGCCGTGCGTAAAAGACGTTGCGCTCCTTTAATAAGTCTCACCGAGCACGCCTGGCTTCCTTTGTTGCACAAACAAATTCAATCACATTCTTTTCACAGACGATCCACAGGTATTTACAATCCTCCTCCAACGTGTGCATCGCCGTTATGATTTCCTTTTAGGCATTAACACGTCCGACATTCCAATCAATGCGTATACGGGTTTATTCCCTTTATTTACTCACGACCGGCCCAGTCTGTCCGCTCCGGTGTGTCCCTCTTTTCCGGGGATCCAAACGGTGTGTGTCTCTTCCTTACGGAGTTTTTCGACTTGATGTAATGGCATCCAAGGTTTCCTCTTGCCACTACAGAGCGGGTTGACGACACCAATCCAAAACATTAAGCAGCCGAAGGTTTTCAGTCAAAAAATGTAATTTATTAACAAAGTATTGACTAAATAGTCTCAAAATAACAAATCTAAACAGTATTTGGGCGATATGCTTTCCTATATAAGCTAAACTATACTTTGTGTGCAGTCCAATTTGCAACAACAATCTCTGTCTGCAATTTGCGGTGAAAAACTGTTCCGCTCCCCGTCTCCAGGTCTCCGAGCGCGCCGGCTCTGTCCTCACTTAAATACACACCAGAAGGTACACGGAAACAGATCATACGATATAAAACTAACAATCATTTCATCAAAACAGATTCACCATGGCAATATTAATCATTTTCCATCATTACATCATTTATCAAAGGGCATCATTAATTTTAGGGTGAAGACTTGGTTAGGGTTAAGGTTAGGATACGTCTCCAGGAAATGCATGTAAGTCAATGCATTGTCCCCTGAAGTGATGTATACATGCGTCCCCAGCTGACCCAGAAAGCCACGCAGGTTCTGGTCCAGGCTCTCGTCACCTCACGCCTAGACTACTGCAACTCCCTCCTGGCTGGTCTACCTGCATGTGCCATCCGACCTCTGCAGCTCATCCAGAATGCAGCGGCTCGTCTGGTCTTCACCCTTCCTAAATGTTCCCACACCACATAGAGCACATTAGTAGAGCACATAGAGCACATAGAGCACATAGAGCACATAGAGCACATAGAGCACATTAGTAGAGCACATAGAGCACATTAGTAGAGCACATTAGTAGAGCACATTAGTAGAGCACATTAGTAGAGCACATAGAGCACATAGAGCACATAGAGCACATAGAGCACATTAGTAGAGCACATAGAGCACATTAGTAGAGCACATTAGTAGAGCACATTAGTAGAGCACATAGAGCACATAGAGCACATTAGTAGAGCACATAGAGCACATAGAGCACATAGAGCACATTAGTAGAGCACATAGAGCACATAGAGCACATAGAGCACATAGAGCACATAGAGCACATTAGTAGAGCACATAGAGCACATTAGTAGAGCACATAGAGCACATAGAGCACATAGAGCACATTAGTAGAGCACATAGAGCACATAGAGCACATAGAGCACATAGAGCACATAGAGCACATTAGTAGAGCACATAGAGCACATAGAGCACATTAGTAGAGCACATAGAGCACATTAGTAGAGCACATAGAGCACATAGAGCACATAGAGCACAATAGTAGAGCACATAGAGCACATAGAGCACATTAGTAGAGCACATAGAGCACATAGAGCACATTAGTAGGGCACATAGAGCACATAGAGCACATTAGTAGAGCACATAGAGCACATTAGTAGAGCACATAGAGCACATTAGTAGAGCACATAGAGCACATTAGTAGAGCACATAGAGCACATTAGTAGAGCACATAGAGCACATTAGTAGAGCACATAGAGCACATTAGTAGAGCACATAGAGCACATAGAGCACATTAGTAGAGCACATAGAGCACATAGAGCATAGAGCACATAGAGCACATTAGTAGAGCACATAGAGCACATTAGTAGAGCACATTAGTAGAGCACATTAGTAGAGCACATAGAGCACATTAGTAGAGCACATAGAGCACATTAGTAGAGCACATAGAGCACATTAGTAGAGCACTTCTTGAATTGTCCCTCAGCTAATTCAAAAAGCAAGCATGTCTTAAATTGCACATGTTGTATCTCTGTGGTCGTGTTATGTCTTATTTTAGACCTAACGTTGATTCTTTTAGATATTTTATGTGACTTTTTTTTACATTTGACATTTTCTTCTGAGATTTTGTGACTTTTGGAGTCATGTCGTATCACTTTATTGACATATTCTACCTTTTGTTATATTTGGTGTCTTACTTTTGACTATTGTCTCTATTTGTAGCCATTTCTAATTGGCCCTCAGCAAATTCAAAAAGTATGTTTGTCTTATATCTTCTTAAATATATCTAAACATATATACACGGAGTAAATAAGCCCACTTACTCAAATAAATCCAGTCAGTTCAAGTTGTTCAAACAAATCTTACTTGATACAAAAAGCCCAATGACTAATTACCATACACACTTGAAATACACCCTTCCTATCTCTCTTTATTATGTTCAATCTGAAGCTTGAACATAAATAATAATGTAAAGTCATAAAGTAAACCTCTGGAGAGCTGAGATGAAGGCGGTTTGTTTCTCAGAGCAATAATCATGAATAATTTACCTCCATTTGATTGAGTTTGCTAACTTCACTAATGGGGCAATAAAACCTCCCCAGCCCTCCGTATGTTGTTCTGTGTGGACCTGAGGCCTGTCCTACGAAGCCGGTTCAACCTAACCTGAGGCCTGTCCTACGAAGCCGGTTCAACCTAACCAGAGGCCTGTACTACGAAGCCGGTTCAACCTAACCTGAGGCCTGTCCTACGAAGCCGGTTCAACCTAACCTGAGGCCTGTCCTACGAAGCCGGTTCAACCTAACCTGAGGCCTGTACTACGAAGCCGGTTCAACCTAACCAGAGGCCTGTACTACGAAGCCGGTTCAACCTAACCTGAGGCCTGTACTACGAAGCCGGTTCAACCTAACCTGAGGCCTGTACTACGAAGCCGGTTCAACCTAACCTGAGGCCTGCACTACGAAGCCGGTTCAACCTAACCTGGATATATTTGAGTTACCCGGTTGGCCTAATCCAAAACAAACTCTCACTAAGCGGTCCTACGACGCTGGTGATCAACTCTGTAAATCAAGCCAGCCGTGTCCTATCTAGTTAGGTGTTCACATGAGAGGGGTGGTATCTGGAGCATTCGACCAATCACAAACATGGACAAGCGCACTGACAGCGTAGCGTCATACTTCCTGAATGAAAAGTCAACTATAATATTAGACATATGAAGAAGTTAAACTTTAAACATCCATGACTCAAACCCTTGATCCAGGATCAAAGCCACAGAGCTGCAGCTGCAAGGTGAACACAGCTGGTACCAGAACAAGTGTTTGAATGCGTACATTAACAGGTTTATGATATCACTGCCCCGTCTAAGACACGATCTGACTTTCATTACATTTGACTCGAGTGTTTCGTCAACTTAATGTGTTGCTTCAAAGAATGCTTCTGCATCCAGTCTGTGACGCTGTGAGTGTTGCACGGCCAGATACGGCTCAGCTGACTCAGATCAGGAGATATATGATGTGATATGATGTGATGTGAATGATAACGGGACACATCGACGTCTGCACTCACAGTGCCGCTGACTGTAGGCAACGTAATGTTACTTTGATCCGGTTACTTATGTTGTGGCAGATATTTAATTAAGCTTTCTTAACATAATAGTTATAATAGTCAGATTGCTCTGAAGATGGGAGGTGATGTTCTATTCATTTTCACGTTCACACAGTCGGTGATTTTGGCCGGCCGTCTTTCCTGCAACGGCAGTTCCTCCGCACACTGAGCTCTGATGGTCAGCAGGCGTGGTGCTTTCGCTGAGTTGATCTCTTATCCTGGAACCTATCCGGCTTCGGAGCACAGGCTAGGTTCCAGGATATGTCACCATGGAGATCTAGCCGGCTAAGAAGTGAACCAGCGTCGTAGGACCGGAAACCCAGAGTTAACCCTGAAGTTAGCTCGCTAAGCGAAAATCCGGATTCGTATACTTGATTGATTGATTGATTTGAAAAGTTTATTAACAGCTTGTATATTGGGTACAGTAGAGTACAGCTCAAAACATACAATTGTTAAGGGGATGCAGACCAGAGAAAGACTTTCGTCTTGTTTACATCAGGGTCCCCCCATTTCCAATTCATCATATCATTAAGACATGTAGACATATTTGACAAACAGATGGCTTATTTACAATTTACATACAGGTGGTTTTTTATATATAGATTTCTTATTTACAATTTCATTTTAGATTTCGTTCTAATACATCCTAACCGGACATTTAAGACCAACCAAGTCTACAGATATACAGTTAGTAACAGAGTCTAAATCGAGTATATACATAGATGGGGGGGGAAGCTGTCCATTGTACGACAGGTTGAGATGTGTACCATTACGGGGCCAGTTGTGCAATGCTCTCCCCCGAAGGTGCTCTTTAAGAGAGGCTTTGAAGTAAGTACAGTTTTACTTTCCTTTACAGTTGTGGGAAGAGCGTTCCACCTTGATGTGGCATCATTGCGAAACGTGTATTCCCCCTTTTTTGTGCCAGATCTGGGTTTCACATGATTGTGTGGAGCTCCCTCTGGTGTTATGATCATGGTATTCACTGACCTTTGGGAAGAACTTTGACATGTACATGGGTACCATAGAGGTGTAGTGGATCTTGTAGACCAGGCCCATTGCAAGTAGCTGTACTCTGTCGTCTACTCTAAGCCATCCTAGGTTGTCAAAGTGGGCAGAGGTGAGGTGGGTTCTAGAGGAAAGGTAGCAGCAGTAGTCTGACCAGTTTATTTTGTGATGTTTGAAGTTTTATTTTAGCGCCTTGGAGGTGCTATGGTACCATGACGTGCACGCAGTAGTACCCTTGAATGAGGGCTCCTGCCAGAGTCTTCAGGGTGTTGTTGTTTACCAGAGAGGAATCCGGTATAGGAATCTAGTTCTTTGATTGACTTTTTTTATTACATTGATGCCATTTTGTCACAGGAGAGGTTTGCCTCAAGAATAGATCCTAGGTCATTTCCTTCTTACTTGTGACAATAATGTCGCCCACTGCAACTGAGAAGTCGTCGGATTTGCTGAGATTATGTTTTGAACCGAAGAGAATGGACTCTGTTTTACCCAGGTGGAATGATCATTTATTATCGCGAGCCAGGTGCAGATTCTACCGA
>CADEHL010001368.1:447830-487830 GCA_902827135.1 Harpagifer antarcticus
AAAAAGACACATTGTGAGCGAGCGGCGAAGCAGGAAGTGACCACACGACAATCACTCTGTAGCTCCAAACACTCAAACACATCACACAACATGGTGCTGACGGAGGGAACAAGGCTTTTTTAATGTTTTTAACACAGAATCTATTTAGTGAGCTGATTAATCGACACCAAAAACTACTTTGTATCCTCTTAGTCTTACAAGGTCATATCTGCGGATAGTGATATTTAACATAAACGTCTGATATTTCCTTGTAAAACTAAAATAATCTTTGTCTCGTCATATCTTTATGAACTCCTCTTTTGTTACGCTTCAGTTTGGGGCATTTGTTACAACTTTAAAAAATACACAATTAAATCCAAACTGAAGCATCTACCTGTTAGCTGGCTAACGATCTTAGCTAGCTGTGTTAGCGTGCTAGTTCTGTGCCTGTCAGCTGGCTAATAACCACGGGTTAGTTGTTAGACAGCTTTATATTTGTGTTTAGGTGTCACTTTACTACCTTTTTACCAACTTTTAAATCAGTCAGCTAGCTCCAGCTGGCTCACTGTTTGCCTTGTTTGGCAGTCTGGTGGCTAGCCTTAGCCTTTTGTTAGCCATAGCCTGTTAGCTCTCCACTGCCCGGCCTTACGAAGCACAGATTATTCGATGTCGTTTTATTTTCTGAAGGTTAGCAGAAAGAGAGAAGACGCAGTATGTTTAGGTGAAGTATTTTGTCCCCTCTTTGATTATCCAAGGAGGCAAAATGGCTGAAGGGAAGCAACTGGAGGAGGAGGAGTTAAGTTTTAAATAACGTTAAAATCTAAAGGGCTCTGAAAACTGTGGCTGCTGAACGACCTGAGATTATAATTCGATAAACAAGTGAATTATTTCTGATCCAGGAAATGTATATTAATATATTTAACCAGTCGTGAAAGCAAGGATAAAGACATTGTGGGTTTAAAAATACAAAATGAAGGAGACGGGCGAAGTGTTGAGAATATAGAACTAAGATATGGTTTATATTTAACATTTAAAGCAGGAAAATTATTTTATAATTCTCTGAAATTATATAAAATGTCCGTGGTAAAGTTACCTATTTAAAAAACTAAAATCTGCCATTAAAACAATTTATTTACAAGAAAAAAATCCACATTTCTGTTAAAATTATCTAGAAATTCAAGAAATGTTAGGTCTCAAATAATGACATGTTCTCCGCCCTGGCCTTTGTAACGATCTGTAGCCGCATGAACCCAAACATTCTGTCCTAACAGGATCAGAGACGATCATTCACGATCAATTATTAGTACTTTGAATGATATAAATATATAAATGAATAATTATCCAAGAAAAGTCCGCTAATTAAACTAAAGCAGACTTCCAGACACACAGAAATCCCCAAATATAAATACTTTGCATAACGTCACAACACAGAGCCGTGTGTGTTCGAATCCACATGCGGAGGAAAAGTCGATGAAATCAAGTCCGTGTCTGGATGACGGCGGCGGTTCTCACGACGGGTCTTTGTGTAACCGGAGCCGTGAAGCAGATTTAGCCTGAAGGTAGAGAAGAGGTCAGCTGTTTATATCCTCATTTAGTCTCAGATTCAGGCGAGGACATGTCCTTTTTATTTGGATAGAAAGTCTCGTGACGGAGAGGGACGAGACTCTCGTTTCCATTCAGGGAGAGGATTTAGACATATCCACGACAACACTTAAAATCAAATAATAGTGTCGTAAAAGGGGCTCCAGTCGCATCGGTGTGTGTCGTTGTGATACAGGGATTTATGTCTGGTGTCAGAATGTGTAGAAATTTCTCACCAATTATCGCTTTAAATTCGATACAAAAGGATTAAAGGACGTCTGATAGACACAAATATAAGATTATAAACTTGTATAAAATGAAAAGAATTGCACAATAATAATTTGATAAAAGCACCTGCATAATCAATCGAATAATACTTCAATTAAATCAACATATAGAAACATTAAAGCAGTTCAAAGACTGAAAGGAAAATTTAAAAGCAGGTTTATTTATTACGGAAAATGCAAATTAATGCCGTGGCACTAATTCTGCTGAGAGCGTAATGAATTGAACACAAACAATAACACATATTGTTACACAGAAATCACCCTGCTGCTATTTCCTGATGTGACCGGACCCCAGATATACAAGTACTTATACACACAACAAGTACTCACAGTACACGGTGTGTGTACATCAGAAGAACTGAAGAAAATTGACAAGAAATATTGGAAATGTAATAAAATAGATCCAAAATATTTGCTTAAAGGTCAAACGGATCTATCAATGTGATGCGGGGGGAGGGGGGGGGCGAGGAGTTATTTATTTACTACAACTTTAATTAATATTTATTAATCTACATATTTACTACGATGTGCAGTTCATACTTGAATGTGTGTGTTGTATGTAGCAGTGTGTGTGTGTTGAGTTTTTTTTTCTTAAAGCTTGTTCCCTCACACACACAAACACAGATGTACCTGAACGCACCACAGGAAGTGGAGGAAGAGGAAGTGACGTACTGTAGCACAGACGATGTGAAACACACAGACACACACTACCTGCTCTGATGGTTTCCCTGTTTGTTTTCTAAGGATTTGATTGGTTGATTGATTGTGTTTTTTAATTGTTTAAACCTTTTTTTAGGAGAGTGCTGAGAGTCGTAACTTTGTGCCTTCGGTATCTAAACGCCATGACCACGCCCACCCAACACCCACACACACACACTTATGACACGTTGTATATTTTTGGTGCCACCTCTAAAACCCTGCGTTCTGATTGGCTCCTGCTTTGTTATGCCCTGAACTCTACCTAGCAGCAGCAGCAACGCGGTTCTGTTTCAAACTAAATGACACGTAAAGGATTTACATTGAAAATAAATAATACAACAGCGTTTGCCCTGATCAATTTGGGTTAACAAACATTATTTTTAACTGGGAACCAAATAGGAAAAGACTCACGGTAATTGTAAGGTGTATTTTTGATCAAATTCTAACCTAAAGGGTCATAACTAAAATGACTTAATTAAGATTTGAACCCTCTATCATAGGTTTTAGTAAGAAAACATGAATTCAAGAAGGTTACGACTTCAAATAATAGAGTTAGTACCTTATTGTTTACAGAGCTAGCAGAGCACGCTAACGCACCAACAACAGACTTTAGCTTTAAACTGAATAACACTAACATCAAGTGTGTGTGTTTGGGTGGTGTATTCAACATGGCCGCACAATGTACAGACACATATCAGCCAACTGTCGCCTCGAGCCTGAGGCCTGCTGACGACAGGCCTATGCTAACACTAGCCGAACGACCGCTAGCGTCCCGCCGCTAGCTGCTGCACTGACAGTGAAGCTAACACTAGCCTACCGCTAATTGACTGCTAGTAGCACATAGCAAGTTTAAACCTGCTAGCTGTTAGCATTGATGTGGTTTTTTTAATAGTTTTTAGGGATGCACCGATTGATAATTCTGGGCTGATGTTTTTAATAATACTATGGTTTATTCATGTGTGCCACGGTAACAAAGTATTCTTCTTTGTTATTTAGCATTTTATCACTCCATCGTTCAATGAGCACAATGTCAATCATGCTAGTTTATGAAACAACCTTTACTACTAGATGTGCCAAGGCCAATTCCAGGTGTGGAAAATGAAGCGTTATCTGCCTCAAACATGTAATCGACGCAACACAACATCGGCCCCTGCCACCAGTTAGCATCGTATCTACCGTCAACAAGGCGAATATCATAGATGTGATATAAATTGGTGCGTCCTGATTTTTTATTTTAATGTTGGTACCTCAGACTGCTCAGTTATCCTTGTGTTTGTTTATTACTGTTGTCATTGTCAGGGCATTTGGTTGAATCTACCAAAGTGCATTCCTTTACAAAGCTAGCTGCGAGCTAGCTGCTCAAACAGACGGGCGGAGAGGAAAGGCAACACATCTGCCTTTCAGACGTACAACGGAGATCATGTGATAGAGTTTTTTAAGATGTTTATAAGTAACAGGCTGCAGTCACACAGGAACATGAAGTTGAACTGACCTCCTGGTAGCATTTTTCTGCACACGTGTGAAAGCACCGGTAGCCTAACCAGCCTGCTAGCTCGTTATCCCGCTAGTCAGGTAGCCTACTAGCTCGTTAGCCATTTTTGCTTCGATCGGGAGGTTAGCCGCTGAAGATGCGCTGTATTTCTGTGACGTTTGCCAGCTGGGTTTTATTGTGGATTTTATCTGTAAATAATGTGAGGAAATGTTTTTGGGGGGAGGGATGATGGGGGGGGGTTGAATGCCAGTTTTACATTGTACTGTATTTACTGTACAGAACACAGAAGTCGACACTTTTCTAGTGAGCCTTTGTTAAATTTTATTGTGGTGGAAAAAAATATTATTATTATTAATAAAACAATTGTATTGTTAATTTGTACTTATTGTTCTTTCGGTGTGTACAATCATTTTATACAGTGTTTCTGAATGTTGACGTATTTGATTAACAATCCTTTTTATTTCTATATAATTATTATACATTTCAGGGGGAATTCATGGTTTGTAGCTGCTATGCTAACGCTACAATTTTTAGCTACATTTAAAGACTTTTTAACCAAGTTTGACTTTTAGCTAACAAGATAAAGGAACAATGTTTATAGCTAACAAGCTTATTTTTTTAACTTGGCATTTCTTAAGAACATTAGCCAAGTTAGCTTATACTAGCTAACTGAATTTTTAACCAAGTTTGACTTTTAGCTAACAAGATAAAGGAACAATGTTTATAGCTAACAAGCTTATTTTTTTAACTTGGCATTTCTTAAGAACATTAGCCAACAATGTTTATAGCTAACAAGCTTATTTTTTTAACTTGGCATTTCTTAAGAACATTAGCCAAGTTAGCTTATACTAGCTAACTGAATTTTTAACCAAGTTTGACTTTTAGCTAACAAGATAAAGGAACAATGTTTATAGCTAACAAGCTTATTTTTTTAACTTGGCATTTCTTAAGAACATTAGCCAACAATGTTTATAGCTAACAAGCTTATTTTTTTAACTTGGCATTTCTTAAGAACATTAGCCAAGTTAGCTTATACTAGCTAACTGAATTTTTAACCAAGTTTGACTTTTAGCTAACAAGATAAAGGAACAATGTTTATAACTAACAAGCTTATTTTTTTAACTTGGCATTTCTTAAGAACATTAGCCAAGTTAGCTTACACTAGCTAACTGACATGAATCCCCGCCCGGTGCAGTGGGAAGGCCCTCCCATTTGACATTCCTGCCCTCCCCCAATAAACACGTTTTTCATTATTTATAACATTTAAAAAATGTTTTAATTTGATTTATAAATAAACTGTGAACTGTTATGCTACGATGTATGTGATGTCAGATAGTAACTAAAAAAAAAGAAATCGCAGGCTACGTCAAATAAATTCATGTGTCTGTTGTGGATTCTGGATTTTGTATTGTGCATTCTGTAGACTCCCATTTCTGTTTGAATTACACAATGGACATCAGAATGTGGCTTAAAATGTCTAAGGATGTATTCAAACGAAATAGCGATGAAAGAACTACAGCCTTAATGTCACAAGCTTGACCTCGGCAAACCCCGGGGCTGAGTTAAGGCGTCGCCACCAACACTGTCCTCCGAGGCACAGCTCCTTGTGCCCTACCGTCACCACCTGCGTTGCCACACCCTGCACCACACCCGCCAGCATCCTCATCCTGCTCCGTGCCGGTGCCTCCACTACAGACGCTACCTTGCAGCACATCAACAGGTGCTATTGGGCCAGCAGCTCAAAGACCAACAGCCCCAGATGATCTTGGGGTTAATAAACCCAACAGGTGAAAGTGGATCGTTATCAGGGAGATTGTGATAACCTCTCAGAGGTGACTCGAGTCACTCCACAGCATGTCCGAGTCATGGTCCGAGTGCAGTGCATAGGAACATAAACCATGCCCAAGGCGGGCTAAACAGTTCATCGTCTCCGTCGATACTATTTCTCTCCGAGTGCAACAATGAGGAAGCGGTGTTATGGAAATCTTAGACCCAGACAATACGGTGGAGATACACAAGTCAGAGTGATCAAACTAATACATGGTGAAACTGACAGAGTTGTCTTTCTGGTTATTTATTTGAATATTCAAAGACACAGGTCTCACAGAGTATAGGATAGTCTGCAGGAGGGTGCGCAACAGTCATAAAATAGAAAAGCTTATATACAAGAAAAGGCGGGCAGACAAAGTTTGCTCGGACATCTGCTTTCACACGGTCTCATATTGTTATGGGAGTTACAGCTTTGTGTGAGACATCCGTGTCCTTGAGCCGTAGGACACTTTGAGTAAAAAGGAGTAGTTTCAACACAGTCGGCCAAATCAGCTCTATGGCCTTGAAGCGCGGCCTTGAAACAGCACATCTCAGGAAATGGTATAGGTGTTTTAGACAAGAGGATGAGAAGCATTTGGTTTAGCATATAAGGTAACGTAGACAGCCAGCGAAGAGATATCCCTCCACCTGGTCCTAGGTCTACCCCTTGGTCTCTTCCCAGCTGGACGTGCCTGGAACACCTTCCTAGGGAGGCGCCCAGGTGGCATCCTAACTAGGTGCCCGAACCACCTCAACTGGCTCCTTTCGAGGCGAAGGAGGAGCGGTTCAACTCCGAGTCCCTCCCGGATGACTCACTCACCTTATCCCTAAGGGAGACGGCCGCTTGTATCAGACGTCATATTTATTAAAGAATAAAAGATTTCAGCTTCTGTCAGTTCCAGGGCGTGAAAAGGTGACCCACTACCCAATATTAATTTAAAGCTAATAAATAACAAAATACGTTTTGCTAAACAGCTAATGTAGTATGCTAATGTTGTAATGTTACAGGGTTTTTAATTAGCTAAACATGCAGCGTTAGAATTTAGCCTGAGCTATCTTTGAGCTAACCTTTCAATGTTTGTTTATAGTGACTTCATTGAAATATCTATAAACGTTACTGCTGAGTCAGGGAGTGTGTGTGTGTGTGTGTGTGTGTGTGTGTGTGTGTGTGTGTGTGTGTGTGTGTGTGTGTGTGTGTGTGTGTGTGTGTGTGTGTGTGTGTGTGTGGTGTGTGTGTGTGTGTGTGTGTGTGTGTGTGTGTGTGTGTGTGTGTGGCTCAGAGCTCAGCTGGGGATCATGACGGATACACACACACACATACATATAAACACACACACCTGTAACCTGACACAGTGTGACTTGCTGCAAGGGATTATGGGTCCAAATTAATATCCATTTACTGAACAAATGTCAAACCACTTTCAGTCTACAGTTCAAATACCAACCGAGAACATAAACCATACATTCAGACAACAACAACAACCTGCACAATATGTTGATCATGTCAATAAAATAAATGAGTTTACTCCATAAAGCCGTTTCTAATCTAAAGTCAACTCCATGGCTTCTTCCAGGCTATATGTTAAAAAGTAACTCTACAAGTGGGAGTATTTCATTCATCATATTAATTTACTTCAACATTTGAATAAAGTACTGGAGTACATCTACTAACCCCTCAGAATTGTACATGAGGACGGGTACATTGGTTTTCTATCGTGTGTTAAAACCATCCATGTTCAACTTGTATTTAATAACTGAACAATTAAAAAGTAAAAGTTTGTTGCAGAAACCTTCTGACCGTCTGAAACCCTAAATATAAAACCAGTCGTGTGTATGTGTGTGTGTGTGTGGCCTAGTATTACTATACTTGTGGGGACCTAAATCTGTTTACACAGTCACGTGTGGGGACTCGCCTCCCTTATGGGGACAAATTGGAGGTCCCCCGTTGATCTACTCCGAGGGTCCCTGAGTTCAGGCCAAATGGAAAAGTGTGTGTGTGTGTGTGGCCTAGTATTACTATACTTGTGGGGACCTAAATCTGTTTACATAGTCACGTGTGGGGACTCGCCGCCCTTATGGGGACAAATTGGAGGTCCCCATAAGGGGAATCATTCATTTTAGGGTGAAGACTTGGTTAGGGTTAGGCATGTGTTGGTTATGGTTAAGGTTAGGTTAAGTCTCCAGGAAATGCATGTAAGTCAATGTAATGTCCCCTGAAGTGATGTATACATGGTATGTGTGTGTGTGTGTGTGTGAAATATTAGTACAGATTCTGGCAGGTCCCCTGTTGATCTACTCCGAGGGTCCCTGAGTTCAGGCCAAATGGAAAAGTGTGTGTGTGTGTGTGTGTGTGTGTGTGTGTGTGTGTGTGTGTGTGTGAGATGGTGTCAGATGTGTGGGGCCAGAGGTCAGTTTATTTCCAGCGTCTCTTCAGTATACAACAGTCTCTCACACACACTCTCAGTTTGCGTGACATGGACGAGATTAAATCGATACAATTAAAAATAATAAATGAATCCAAAACACGAGGGATTTGCTTTAGTGTAACGTCAACACAGTGAGAAGAGTTCAAATGTCTAATAAGACTATTTCACAAATAAAGGACAAATCGGACGACTACAAGTTACTCTATAATAAATTATGTGAAGCTTCAATTTAAAGTATGATTTAAGTGCTAGTTTACTTTCACTTTACTCGAGTATTTCAATTTCAAGCTGCTTTAAAATCCACCATGTTTATTACATTTCATAAAAACAACTTTTTTGACTACTTTGGCTTTAAATAGTTAAATACTAGAATAAAAAAAACTTGCCGGATACCCCGCTGCTTCTGTAACTGAATGATAATAAATGATAATAATACATTTAATAAACATTAATCTGTCATCTAGTGATTTAATGTGTCTCTACATCGCGGATTGAAATGGATCTGTGTGGTTGTAGTTATTCAATCTGTCCAGCAGAGATCAGCAGAGGCTTTATGAGACGTGTGTGTGTGTGTGTGTGTGTGTGTGTGTGTGTGTGTGTGTGTGTGTGTGTGTGTGTGTGTGTGTGTGTGTGTGTGTGAATGTGTGTCAGAGCTTCCTTTGCAACAGGAAACAACCGGTAACTTCATGGAAATGCCGCAACTCTGTCTGATATGTTAATGAGCAGTGTGTGTGTGTGTGTGTGTGTGTGTGTGTGTGTGTGTGTGTGTGTGTGTGTGTGTGTGTGTGTGTGTGTGTGTGTGTGTGTGTGTGTGTGTGTGTGTGTGTGTGAGAGAGAGAGAGAGAGAGAGATTTCAAGTCCTCAAGCTACAGTCAGCATTTTCACTGTAACTCTGAGACATGTCTCCGTGCTTTAATGTTCAAAAAGCTCTTTATTGTTCTCATACTGCCTGTACCTCTTTTCACCCTCTGTCTGAAACCAGAGCCCCGTCTGCTCTGATTGGTTAGCTGGCCGGCTCTGTTATGATCGGTCAACCTGCTTAGAGATGTCCCGCTCCATCACGTACAATGTGTTGGAGCGATAGCCAATAGGAGCGTGAGTGTTCCAAAGTGATGTCACTGTGTTCCGGTACTTTGGGATTTTAGCCTTTTTCAGACCATTGACGTGCACTAAAAACCTACAGAACGCACCAGAGGAGCGGGAACACCCCCCAGGAAGCAGAATAGGGCCTCTTTAACTGAGTCGTCGTGATTGAAAGTTTGCTGGATCTTAAGGTTTGTTCACATTTAGATTGTTATTGGATAAATCCAAACGTTGTCGCTTCAGCAAGAGTTTCTATATTGTTCATATTATAGGCAGGAAGTGTATGTTAAACACACACACACACAGACACACACACACACACACACACCCACACACACACACACACACACAGATCGCTATCTAACCACTGAAAGAAGATCATGATGAGATAAGTACTTGAGAAATTACGGTGAAATTTCACAGAAATAACAGAAGAAGTTTGTAAGTTATATTTAGCCTGATATATAGAGACTGAACAGGAGGGGACTCTTTAAAGTAGAGACACTACATACTGATATACACCTGAACATCAGCAGGAGAGGACTCTTTAAAGTAGAGACACTACATACTGATATACACCTGAACATCAGCAGGAGAGGACTCTTTAAAGTAGAGACACTACATACTGATATACACCTGAACATCAGCAGGAGAGGACTCTTTAAAGTAGAGACACTACATACTGATATACACCTGAACATCAGCAGGAGAGGACTCTTTAAAGTAGAGACACTACATACTGATATACACCTGAACATCAGCAGGAGAGGACTCTTTAAAGTAGAGACACTACATACTGATATACACCTGAACATCAGCAGGAGAGGACTCTTTAAAGTAGAGACACTACATACTGATATACACCTGAACATCAGCAGGAGAGGACTCTTTAAAGTAGAGACACTACATACTGATATACACCTGAACATCAGCAGGAGAGGACTCTTTAAAGTAGAGACACTACATACTGATATACACCTGAACATCAGCAGGAGAGGACTCTTTAAAGTAGAGACACTACATACTGATATACACCTGAACATCAGCAGGAGAGGACTCTTTAAAGTAGAGACACTACATACTGATATACACCTGAACATCAGCAGGAGAGGACTCTTTAAAGTAGAGACACTACATACTGATATACACCTGAACATCAGCAGGAGAGGACTCTTTAAAGTAGAGACACTACATACTGATATACACCTGAACATCAGCAGGAGAGGACTCTTTAAAGTAGAGACACTACATACTGATATACACCTGAACATCAGCAGGAGAGGACTCTTTAAAGTAGAGACACTACATACTGATATACACCTGAACATCAGCAGGAGAGGACTCTTTAAAGTAGAGACACTACATACTGATATACACCTGAACATCAGCAGGAGAGGACTCTTTAAAGTAGAGACACTACATACTGATATACACCTGAACATCAGCAGGAGAGGACTCTTTAAAGTAGAGACACTACATACTGATATACACCTGAACATCAGCAGGAGAGGACTCTTTAAAGTAGAGACACTACATACTGATATACACCTGAACATCAGCAGGAGAGGACTCTTTAAAGACATTACTGGTTAGCTTGTGAATCCCACCAAGGGATCAACACAGTTTATGTTTCATTTAACCTGTAATAATAATAAATGCTAGATGATTTATAATGCCAGCATTCAGCAAATAAAAAATTCCACATCTTTCAGTTTCTAAGCGCTGGCGGAGTTTATCGACCGCACACTCTCGCAGCTGCTTTGGGGAAACACACACAGAGATTCTTAGAATTCACAGCCTCACACACACCAAGCCGCCGGGGTGCATTGTGGGTAAAGAGGCAGTTACGGGAAAATACAGCTACCTGCTGTTTACCAGAAGTGATATCACAGGAAGTGACATCACCGCTGAGCGTTGGAGGGAGGATGTAGTTCTTGTGTTGTAGTTGCAGAAAAACCCTGACTCCTAAAAACACTGAATATCAGTCGTCTAATTTGATTATTATTTTTATGACCTAATAAAATACAGAAGTACTGAAGTCCTGCTTGCAGCTGTACTAGCAGAAGTGGGTGAAGTACACACAGTCATCTGGTAATAATTAGTGAGAACAGTTTGGGGGTGCAGGGGCATTGAGGAGGCGGACCTCCGGTGGTAAAGCGCACAGGAAAGAGATGGAAACCATTACGGCACCAAGAGACGCCGTGTGTGTGTGTGTGTGTGTGTGTGTTTGTTTGTGTGTGGGTGTGTGTGTGTTTCAGTGTGAGTCAGCATGTTGCTGCATCAGGTGAAATGAAACTGGTCTACAGATGATGAGAGATAATCCTCAAGGTGTGAACTCACGCAACAGCAGCAAACAAACTGTATCTCATGTAGCTCGTAGCAGCATGCATGCTAACGTGCTAACGTGCTAATGGCACAGACACATTTCCAACTTGTTTTATTCTAGTTTAATACAGGACATGCAAAATAAATAAAACGGTTGTCTCTACTTTAAAGAGTCCTCTCCTGCTGATGTTCAGGTGTATATCAGTATGTAGTGTCTCTACTTTAAAGAGTCCTCTCCTGCTGATGTTCAGGTGTATATCAGTGTGTAGTGTCTCTACTTTAAAGAGTCCTCTCCTGCTGATGATCAGGTGTATATCAGTATGTAGTGTCTCTACTTTAAACAGTCCTCTCCTGCTGATGTTCAGGTGTATATCAGTATGTAGTGTCTCTACTTTAAAGAGTCCTCTCCTGCTGATGTTCAGGTGTATATCAGTATGTAGTGTCTCTACTTTAAAGAGTCCTCTCCCGCTGATGTTCAGGTGTATATCAGTATGTAGTGTCTCTACTTTAAAGAGTCCTCTCCTGCTGATGTTCAGGTGTATATCAGTATGTAGTGTCTCTACTTTAAAGAGTCCTCTCCTGCTGGTGTTCAGGTGTATATCAGTATGTAGTGTCTCTACTTTAAAGAGTCCTCTCCTGCTGATGTTCAGGTGTATATCAGTATGTAGTGTCTCTACTTTAAAGAGTCCTCTCCTGCTGATGTTCAGGTGTATATCAGTATGTAGTGTCTCTACTTTAAAGAGTCCTCTCCTGCTGATGTTCAGGTGTATATCAGTATGTAGTGTCTCTACTTTAAAGAGTCCTCTCCTGCTGATGTTCAGGTGTGTATCAGTATGTAGTGTCTCTACTTTAAAGAGTCCTCTCCTGCTGATGTTCAGGTGTATATCAGTATGTAGTGTCTCTACTTTAAAGAGTCCTCTCCTGCTGATGTTCAGGTGTATATCAGTATGTAGTGTCTCTACTTTAAAGAGTCCTCTCCTGCTGATGTTCAGGTGTATATCAGTATGTAGTGTCTCTACTTTAAAAGAGTCCTCTCCTGCTGATGTTCAGGTGTGTATCAGTATGTAGTGTCTCTACTTTAAAGAGTCCTCTCCTGCTGATGTTCAGGTGTATATCAGTATGTAGTGTCTCTACTTTAAAGAGTCCTCTCCTGCTGATGTTCAGGTGTATATCAGTATGTAGTGTCTCTACTTTAAAGAGTCCTCTCCTGCTGATGTTCAGGTGTATATCAGTATGTAGTGTCTCTACTTTAAAGAGTCCTCTCCTGCTGATGTTCAGGTGTATATCAGTATGTAGTGTCTCTACTTTAAAGAGTCCTCTCCTGCTGATGTTCAGGTGTATATCAGTATGTAGTATCTCTACTTTAAAGAGTCCTCTCCTGCTGATGTTCAGGTGTATATCAGTATGTAGTGTCTCTACTTTAAAGAGTCCTCTCCTGCTGATGTTCAGGTGTATATCAGTATGTAGTGTCTCTACTTTAAAGAGTCCTCTCCTGCTGATGTTCAGGTGTATATCAGTATGTAGTGTCTCTACTTTAAAGAGTCCTCTCCTGCTGATGTCTAGGTGTATATCAGTATGTAGTGTCTCTACTTTAAAGAGTCCTCTCCTGCTGATGTTCAGGTGTATATCAGTATGTAGTGACTCTACTTTAAAGAGTCCTCTCCTGCTGATATTCAGGTGTATATCAGTATGTAGTGACTCTACTTTAAAGAGTCCTCTCCTGCTGATGTTCAGGTGTATATCAGTATGTAGTGTCTCTACTTTAAAGAGTCCTCTCCTGCTGATGTCTAGGTGTATATCAGTATGTAGTGTCTCTACTTTAAAGAGTCCTCAAACAATATTATTTGTCTTTCAAAACCAGAAACCTCAGTGTAATCATGGACTGTAATCCAACCACGTCATAAATAATAAAAAATAAACAATCGGACAATGTTCATTCAGTTTAATTCAGTTACATGTTACTGCTTGTGTTTATCAATAATTTAAATGAATATATAATCAATAATAAGTCACATGGTCATTAAATTAACACTTTAAATACAAAACATAAACATAGAAAATCACAAATGACTCCACATTGAAATACATTAGTACCACATGATTTTTAAATACCTGAGCCACTCAAAATCAAACATATAGTAATTAAGTCTATCCGTCTAAACATCACATCTGCAGTTTTAAATACGTTAAAGTCAAAAAATCAAGTACTTCCAGGTCATAATTTACTGATATTGCGAGTAATTATTAAAATAGTAGTCAAAGATAAAATCGCCCACATCTTTCAAGTATGTCACTCTTTGAAAAATGTATATATTTACTAAATGACAGTATCTTATAGGTTTAAGCTGTGAATCAATGTGAAAAATATTTCTTCATTCATAAATATATTTTTAAATAACCTAAAACAGAGAAAATCTTTGATTATATTTGGTATTTAAACAATTATTATGTTATTTTGTCCATTTTAAATTAAATATTCCCGTTGCTGCCCGTGTTGATGGGTATTTCAGCCTCTCTGATGAGTTTTGAGCCTCTGTGCGTGCCGTCTTCTCCGCCTACTCTGGATCTCATTGTTCAGGTAGCTCGCCTCCTCGTAGAGCCACGGCAGTTCGCCCAACGCTTTACTCTGAACGGTAGCGCTATCCATCTGGAGGAGGAAGAGACATTTAGCATTAGTTTAGTCAAAGTAAATTCTATCTATTCTAGTAAGTTCTATTAAACCTTATGGTCCTCCGTAAGCCCTCTGTTAGTCCTCTGTTATCCCTCCATATACCCTCCGTTAGCATTCCGTTAATCTTCCGTTAGCCCTCCGTTAGCCCTCAGTTAGCCCTCTGTTAGTCCTCTGTTAGTGCTCTGTTAGCCCTCCATTAGCCCTCCATATACCTTCTGTCAGCCCTCTGTTAGCCCTCTGTTAGCCCTCAGTTAGCCCTCCGTTAGCCCTCAGTTAGCCCTCTGTTAGTCCTCTGTTAGCCCTCCATTAGCTCGCATATACCTTCTGTCAGCCCTCTGTCAGCCCCTCTGTTAGCCCTCTGTTAGTTCTCCAGTAGCCCTCCGTTAGCCCTCCATTAGCCCGCATATACCTTCTGTCAGCCCTCTGTTAGCCCACCGTTAGCCCTCTGTTAGTTCTCCAGTAGCCCTCCGTTAGCATTCCGTTAATCTTCCGTTAGCCCTCCGTTAGCCCTCTGTTAGTCCTCTGTTAGTGCTCTGTTAGCCCTCCATTAGCCCTCCATATACCTTCTGTCAGCCCTCTGTTAGCCCTCTGTTAGCCCTCTGTTAGCCCTCTGTTAGCCCTCCGTTAGCCCTCAGTTAGCCCTCTGTTAGTCCTCTGTTAGCCCTCCATTAGCTCGCATATACCTTCTGTCAGCCCTCTGTTAGCCCCTCTGTTAGCCCACCGTTAGCCCTCTGTTAGTTCTCCGTTAGCCCTCCGTTAGCCTTCCGTTAGCCCTCCCTAAGCTACATAAACCCCCTAAAAGTCTGACTTAAACCTTACCAAAGAAAACACATTTTAGACGTGTGTAAGCCCCTTTTTAAACCTTTCTTTAAGGTCCACATCTTAATGTCCCTTCTACGCTCTGCACAAAACTTTTGTACGTCTTACTTTAGGTCCTTTGTACGCTCTACAAAAACCTTCCTTAAGTCTTACTTTAAGGGATTCAAAGACTACGTAAGCCTCACTTTAAGTCCTTTGTTTGCTCTATATAAACCTTGCTAAAGTCTTACTTGAAGGCCTTCGGTCGCTCTACATACATCTTACTTTAAAGGCAATTCTACACTCTACCTAAACCTTTCTTAAGTCTTGCTTTAGGCCCTTTGTACGCTCTACACAAATCTTACTTTAAGGCCCTTGTCACTCTACAAAGACCTTCCAAAAAACCTTACTTAAGGTGCTTTATACAGTTTACATAAGACTCACTTAAGTCTGTTTATTTGCTCAGGGGTGTCAAACTCAAGGCCCGGGGGCCAAATCCGGCCCGCGACTTCATTTTATGAGGCCCCGCAAGAGCTTGCAAAGAATACAATACGTTTATTATACGGTTACATACCACTTTACAGAAGCATGTTGCCCATAAACTACATGTCCCACAATGCATCTCATTTTGTGACATGCGCAGTGAAGAGACTTGCAATTACTTGCCCTGGACTTCTGCTTTCAAACGTAGTTAGTTTTTACCCTATCCGATAATAATCCAATTCAGAGGCAATAATGTAATATAATACATTATTTTATATATATATTTATATATGTATATTTATATAGTTACAACCGGCCCTTTGAGTGCAACTATAATGCTAATGTGGCCCGCGATGAAATTGAGTTTGACCCCCCCTGCTCTAGATAAACCTTCTTTAACCCTAAAGTCAGATATTGGCCCTCCAAATACCCCTCTATAAAGTCCGCCTCTGAAGTCCCTCATTGGCCTAACCCTAGCCCTCCCTAATCCTCATCTGAACCCTAATCCAGAACATTTAGATTCAGATCAACAGTCAGATTGTCCATGCAGATACACATTTTGGTTTCTTTGTTACCTTGATGCCTATGAGCTTCTTGAGGCTACTCAGAAGATTATCCTGCTCATTGTAATGGATCGTCTTCAGCTTAAGGATCATCGTCAGGATGTAGTTCAGCTCCGTGCGGACGTCTTCTCCTGCTCCACCCTCACCAACACCTCCTTTACTCCCGGTGATGTGGGGAAGAGGGGTCGGCAACTCCTTCAACATCTTGTTGATAAGCGTCTCGTACGTCTCCAAAACGCCTCTCATAAACACCCTCTTTTCCTAGAAAGAGAAACAATACAATTAAGCGTCTTTGACTTTTTAGAAAGCGCTATATAAGTGTCATGTATTATTATTATGAATACGGAGTGTGATGGAAACTTCTGAAGCAATGGAGACAGGACTCTGCGAGAACTTTGATGGCAAACACTGATGGTTTATTTGGACCGGTGAATTCTCAACGTATTCGCTGTGTCACGAGTTGGTAAACCAATTGTGAAGATCTCTACCCCAGACCGTGTGTTTAGCTAGTTCTGAGAGAATAATCCACATTGTATATAACAGGATAAAGCACTATGACAGCATATAACTGAAACCACAATTCAGCAGTTTCAAAAGTAGGAACTTATCTTAAGAAACAATGGCACAAAATATGAATTGTGGCGTCATTTTGCTCAACCAGCGAATAAAGAAAGATTAACTGCACCTCTTTCTTTACAAACTTGCCTTGAGAGGCTGATAATCTTTGTACAGAGCGGAAACCCCCCCCCCCATCCCCCGTGGTTTCCCACACAGAAGTTAAATTAAGCAAAGAGTAGGCCTTGAAGGGGAAATGACTGTCAGACATGTGAAACCGCATCAGGGCTAAACTGATTATTTCGATGAACACAGGTCAACAGAGTCAAGCGATACTTTTAAGACTTAGTAAATGTCTAGTTTTTAGGGCTTAAGTCATGTTGATTCTGGATTATTACCCTGGTTGGTGTAAAACAATCATTCATGAGCGTAAGACTTTGGAAATGCCCAATTTAATAAGGTATCCGTCGCCTAAATATGTTTTTAAAAGGTAAAAGTGATAACCCCTAACACTGGTGAAGGACAAAACATGGAAAACCCAGAGGGGTGTAGGGGGTGGATTTAAATATTCCCTTTCTATATGACAAACAAGTTCCCTTTGTACCACCATGAATACCTAAATCTGACACAAGATGATCCGACTCACTACCGCCGCCAAGTGGGCATGTGTTTGGTTTGTTTGTCAGGAGGATTACGGATAAACTACCCGCCCGATTATATTGAACTTTGGTAGAAAGGTGAAGCATTGGCAAAGGCAGAACTCTTTCAATTTTGGAGGGGATCTGAATTACGAGGCGGATGCACGATTGGAAACAGCCTTGGTGGAGATCTTCAATACTTGTTTCAAAAGGTTTCTCAATACTGAAACAAGCAGAAGAATATTCAACAACTTACAACATGCGGACAGACGTCTATTAAGCTAGAACCTGTATGTGTCTGACTTTGAAAAGATTGAACACTTTCAAAATCAACCTTTCTCAACACTTTCTAACGGCCCGTCTACACTACAGGCATCGGAAAATGCTTTCAACGCTCATTCATTTGAATGGGGTGACGTAGAAGATTTTGAATCTTCGCCGAACTGCATTGTGGGTAGCATCACGAGCATCTATCGGCCAATCAAATCCCGTTTATGCAATTCCCGCCAGTACAAGCGCTAGCCAATCAAACCGCGTGCAAGCTGGGAGAGACCGCAGTTCATTTCCTCATATTCCAAACGAGAAGTTACGGGAGCAAATCACCCGGTTCTTTACGACCAGACTATCTACCGGGATACAAACCGGAGGAGCCGGGCATGGAGGGAGGAGGCAGAGACAGGGGGTGAGACTGGAAGGTTTTCGCCTGTTTGGGGAGTTTATATCCAGTTTACTTCGTTTGAACGTTGCTATTGCTTTGTATGTCGGGGGCGGGAGATTCATGTGATTGGTTGTTGGTCGCAAAACATCGCTACGCTTCAGACACGCCCAGCATCAAGATTTTTCGATGCCTGTAGTGTAGACGGGCCGTTAATGTTTGAAAGCAGACTTTAAGATGGTTCTACCCCCCAAAAAGTCCCTATGCACCTTCAGTCATGTTTTACTTAGTCATCTATATCATTTGATTTTAAACAATGCTAAATACTTCACTTTCTTAATCTTATATGAAGTATTTTTATCCTTTATTTATAGAAAGCCTTGATTAGCCTGCTGCTGCAACACATGCATTCCCCTTCATCTCATATCTCTACCCATTCATAATGCAGCTTTGTTGTTCCCTCTGCCTCCATGTGTCTATCTTTTATCTTATCATCCATCAAGTGGCCTTTTGTCCTCGTTGGTGAAGAGTGAAAGTTACATTTTGCAGCCTAAAAATATTTTGCAGACAACAAGAAAGGTGCACGGTGCAGAGCCAGCAGATAGACTGAACCCACAGGAACCTCAACACAAACTGCCGTGTGAGACTGAAACCTGGAAAACACCAGGCGGCCGCTGACTCACTGAATGAGGAAGTAAAGACGGCAGACATGGAGAGCAGCTCGAAGAACGTCAATCCTTTCTGATGAACTTTAGGGCAATCGGTCAACTGACTGATTCATTCATTCAACTATTTCTCTTTGGGTTTGGCACTGACGACACAAGGCATTTAAAAACAAACCGTATTTTAAGTATACATATTGGTCATGTTGTTGCAGTTTGAAGCCATTTGACTGCTGGGGATCCTTAAAGATGAACAACAAACAAACTGGACGGTGGTTTTGTTGGTCAATAAATTGGAAATAACGGTTTAATTATTATTTTCCTCCACTTTGGACCGAGCCATGATAACTCTTCCCCCCTGTGTTCAAGCTAAATGCTAAGCTATGCTAAGCTGTCAGCTCTACTTAAAGCAACAGTACACCCCAGACATTTGCATTTCCTATAACAGAAGCTAAATGCTAAGCTATGCTAAGCTATCAGCTCTACTTAAAGCAAGAGTACACCCCATTGCATTTCCTATAACAGAAGCTAAATGCTAAGCTATCAGCTCTACTTAAAGCAACAGTACACCCCATTGCATTTCCTATAACAGAAGCTAAATGCTAAGCTATGCTAAGCTGTCAGCTCTACTTAAAGCAACAGTACACCCCAGACATTTGCATTTCCTATAACAGAAGCTAAATGCTAAGCTATGCTAAGCTATCAGCTCTACTTAAAGCAAGAGTACACCCCATTGCATTTCCTATAACAGAAGCTAAATGCTAAGCTATCAGCTCTACTTAAAGCAACAGTACACCCCATTGCATTTCCTATAACAGAAGCTAAATGCTAAGCTATGCTAAGCTATCAGCTCTACTTAAAGGAACAGTACACCCCATTGCATTTCCTATAACAGAAGCTAAATGGTTGTAATAATAAAGCTGACTTTTACTTACCAGCAGTTTCTCAGGTATCGAATCTTTGGAGAAGACGAGCTGCCCGTTATACTTTTCCTCCTTCGATATGTTCTGCAAGAAATGTGAACAATTCAAGTCAAATTACATTTCAAATCTGTTTCTTTCAAACATTAGGAAACATATCAGTGTTTTTGTTCATGTTTTAACCCAATAAATACAAGTTATTGTCAATAATGGTGCATTCAAGGACAGTCGGTATCAGATCAAACTGTTTGTGATAAAGATTGTAAATTAATTTGCTAATTTTTTACTTGCATTTGCAGAAAAATGAATGAAACTTGCATTAAAAAAGGTAGATTTCAGCATCTATGTGTCCTTGAATGCACCATCTAAGACTTAAATCTCTGTTAATGGAAAACCAACACAGAGCAGTTTTTTAAAATGCATACATGGAAAAAGTGCGTGTGTGTGTGTGTGTGTGTGTGTGTGTGTGTGATGTTCTTAAACTATTCAAAGTAATAGAAATAGAGTTTAAAAAGAACGGACGCTCCTTTTCCAATTAGTCAAAGCGGCGGCCATCTTTTTTCCTGCTACCGCTATCACTACGGCCGCTAACTCAAAAATACACATTCTATGTTTAGAAGTTCTTGAAATACTCACGTAGTGCTTCAGGAGGTGCAGGATGGTTCTGTTCATCTTCAGGGGGATGTGGGCTCCTCGAACGTGGCAGAATGAAAACAAGAAACACAAACAAACCACCGACTTGGCCGACACCGCCGTCATGTCTACGACTCGTTCGGCAACTAAGAGGTTCGATTCGTTAAAGACTTCTGCCTCCTCTAGATGTTTCTCTCGCCTTGAAGCCGGCTGTAAGTGAGTGTCTCTTCACGAAAGCACTATATTTATGGGGTTAGAGCGAGAGAGTGATGCAGAGATGATCGAGGTGTGAAAATGTGGTCGTGCTGTTTCCTTTAAATCACCAAACTTCATAGAAGGGCGGGTGAGGGGTCTCCCACTCATGCAAACTTAAAATCATCACTGCTTCAAAATAAACCCCCCAACAAATTCTTCTTTTATTATGAAATACATCGATTTACTTTCAAATGTAATGTCATGCAACTCCAAAGCCTCCGGTGCAGCTCCGTGGAGAGCCTTGAGCTCTGGAAGAAGTTACTGGAAAGCACGCGTTGGAAAAGTCGTTGGATCATCCAGTAGAAAACGCAATGGAAACCGTTACGAAACGATGACCCATTTATCGCACCTTTACGAACTTTAATAAACGTCAGACGGTGGGTTGTAGTGCGCAGAAGGGGAAGTCAATGGAAGTCAAAACCATTATTACATCACTTGTTAGACGCTTTAAGCGACTTACTTATTCAGTACTGTGGACAATCCCCACCCATTTGGGACATTGGTGGCTGCAGTGGGACTCGAACTTGCTACCCCCAAGTCCAGCACACTCTCCACTGAGCCACAGCCGCCCATCACTGAAACACCGTTGGCTAAATTGCCGTTAATCGTCCCATAGTACCCCAAAAACTAATTATAAGGAACATTTAGGAAGGTTGAAGACCAGACGAGCCGCTGCATTCTGGATGAGCTGCAGAGGTCGGATGGCACATGCAGGTAGACCAGCCAGGAGGGAGTTGCAGTAGTCTAGGCGTGAGGTGACGAGAGCCTGGACCAGAACCTGCGCGGCTTTCTGGGTCAGCTGGGGACGAATCCTCCTGATGTTGTAAAGCATGTATCTGCAGCAACGGGTTGTAGCAGCGATGTTTGCAGTGACTTCATCATTTAATCCTGTTTTGTGCAAAATTATCATAATTTTGATCTGGCTTTATGAGGCCACAGTGACATTGACCCATTTATTGGGATAGTGGTGGTCTAATGGATAGTGAGGTGGGCTGAAGATCTGAAGGTTGTGAGTTCAAATCCCGCCAGGAACACCACCACTAGTGAGCCCTTGAGTAAGGCACTTAGTCCTTAGTTACTCCAGGGAGAATGTCCCTGTAATTGGTCATTGTAAGTCGCTTTGGATAAAAGCGTCAGCTAAATGAAATGTAATGTAATGTTATTTGAACCATGCCACAGATACTTGGTATGTGTCGAGTCATATTGATGCAAAGGAGCTCGTCTGCAAGACTCTTGCTTCAGTAAAGCTAATATCTCAGATAAACGCTGTCTCCGGGTCAGACAGGAAACAACGTGACGCTGCAGAGACGCTGCTGGGAGAGGTGTTTCTGCTTCAGGGTTTAAAGGAAACACTACATATATAATGGGGCTTTTCTTGTCAGCTGCTCGGTCAGGGCAGATCTGTGAAGTCTGAAAGTTGAGGGGGAAAAACATTCAATGATTATATATTATTATTTATACCTGAATTTCTTTCAAAAAGTCCTGTTAAAAAAGTCAAAATTGCAAAAAAAGTTAAATATTTGGGAGAATTATTTTGAAAATGTCTGAAAATACGTCGTAAATAAATCTGTGGATAAAGTCGGAAAAATGCCAAAAAAATGCATTTAAAATGTAGGAACTATATATATATATATATGTATATACGGAGCAACTTGAAAACATTTAGCAAAATGCAAATGAATTTAAAAAGGACCGTGTCAAAGAAATATTCAAAACGTATATTGTGAAATATGAATCACTTTGCTTTACAACAAAAAGTGAAACTGAATTTCCTGTCGAGGAAAAGGAAGGCAGGAAGGAGACGATCTGAAACAGGAAGTCAGGCACATTACATTACATGGGTATCCCCTACACGCACACACACACACACACAAACACACACACACACACACGCACACACACACACACACACACACACACACACACACAGACACACACACACACACACACAGACACACACAAACACAGACACACACACACAGACTCACACACACACACAGACACACACACACACACACAGACCACACACACCACAGACTCACACACACCAGACACCACAACACACACACAGACACACACACACACAGTACACACACACACAGACACACACACACACACTCACACACCACAGACACACACACACAACTACACACACACACACAGACAGACATCTCACACCACAACACACACACACAACACACACGCAACACCACACAGACACACACACACAGACTCACACACACACACACAGACAGACAGACAGACAGACTCACACAACACCACACACACAACACACACCCACAGACAGACAGACTCACACACACACACACATACAGCACACACACAGACTCACACACACAACACACACACACACAACACACACACACACACACACACACACACACATTATATAAAAGTGAATTAAAATCTCCAAATCAAAGGATGCAAAGGGAGAGAAGGAAACAAGTGGAAACCTTGACATTTCCACCTTAAATTGATGCATAAAAAGATCTAGTATGAGTTCTGTGTCTCTGATCCGGTTTATAACATATATCAATTATCTCCAGAACATGTCGCCCGTAAACAAGATGGTAAACAACAACACGACAATATCCCCTCCAAATTCCTCAGAGACACAGCAACCGCCATCTCACCAGTCAGAGCTCACATAATTAACCTCTCCATAAAACAGGGACACGTACCCAGAGACTTCAAAGAGTAACCCCCCTGCACAAAGAGGGCAGCAAATTGGACCCAGGCAACTACCGCCCTGTTTCCATAGTTACCTCCATCTCGAAAGTCATGGAAATTGGTATATGAACAGGTCGAAAAGTACCTCGCGGAAAATAAACTAATCTATGAATTTCAATCTGGCTTTAGAACATCCCACTCCACTGACACATGCCTTCTCTATTTGAGCGACCACATCAAACAAGAGGTGGACGAGGTACTGCGGCATGGTGATGCTGGACCTACCAAAGGCTTTCGACACTGTCAATCACCCCATTCTGATTGACAAGCTCAAAGCAATTGGTTTTGATAAACTATCGGTGAGCTGGATGCAATCCTACCTGGAGGGGAGAGAACAGATGGTGGAGGTAAACGGTACTCTGTCCCCCCCCCTCCCAGTGAGCTGTGGTGTTCCACAAGGAAGCATATTAGGTCCGCTACTGTTCCTAATTTATGCAAATGACATGTCATCAGCATGTGACTGCAACTTGTTCCTGTTCGCGGACGACTCAGCCCTGCTGGTCTCGGACAGGAGCAGATTGCAGGTTGAAAAAACCCTCAGCTCCGAGCTCGGCAGAATCTGCACCTGGCTCGCCGATAATAAATGATCAGTACACCTGGGTAAAACAGAGTCCATTCTCTTCGGTTCAAAACATAATCTCCGCAAATCCGACGACTTTTCAGTTGCAGTGGGCGACATTATTGTCACAAGTAAGAAGGAAATGACCTAGGATCTATTCTGGAGGCAAACCTCTCCTGTGACAAAATGGCATCCAATGTAATAAAGAAAGTCAATCAAAGAACTAGATCCCTATACCGGATCTCCTCTCTGGTAAACAACAACACCCTGAAGACTCTGGCAGGAGCCCTCATTCAAGGGTACTATGACTGCGTGCACGTCATGGTACCATAGCACCTCCAAGGCGCTAAAAATAAAACTTCAAACATCACAAAATAAACTGGTCAGACTACTGCTTGACCTTTCCTCTAGAACCCACCTCACCTCTGCCCACTTTGACAACCTAGGAGGGCTTAGAGTAGACGACAGAGTACAGCTACTTGCAATGGGCCTGGTCTACAAGATCCACTACACCTCTATGGTACCCATGGTCTACAAGATCCACTACACCTCTATGGTACCCATGGTCTACAAGATCCACTACACCTCTATGGTACCCATGGTCTACAGGATCCACTGCACCTCTATGGTACCCATGGTCTACAGGATCCACTACACCTCTATGGTACCCATGTTCATGTCAAAGTTCTTCCCAAAGGTCAGTGAATACCATGATCATAACACCAGAGGGAGCTCCACAAATCATGTGAAACCCAGATTTGGCACAAAAAAGGGGGAATACACGTTTCTCAATGATGCCACATCAAGGTGGAACGCTCTTCCCACAACTGTAGAGGAAAGTAAAACTGTACTTACCTTCAAAGCCTCTCTTAAAGAGCACCTTCGGGGGAGAGCATTGCACAACTGGCCCCGGTAATGGTACAAATCTCAACCTGTCGTACAATGGACAGCTTCCCCCCCCCATCTATGTATATACTCGCATTTTAGACTCTGTTACTAACTGTATATCTGTAGACTTGGTTGGTCTTAAATGTCCGGTTAGGATGTATTAGAACGAAATCTAAAATGAAAATTGTAAATAAGAAATCTGTATGTAAAAAACCACCTGTATGTAAATTGTAAATAAGCCATCTGTTTGTCAAATATGTCTTACATGTCTTAAGTGATGTGATGAATTGGAAAAGGGGGACCAACCAGAAAGAAGGGATGAAACCCCAAAATGAAGGGGTTGCAATCTGACGTGAAACAGAAGCAGCGGTGAGGAGAATTTGTGCGGCGAAATTCCCGCAACGACTCAAAGCAGGAAAAGTGAACGTGTGGGGAAAGAAGGACATCTCGTGTTTGAGCTTCAAAGGTCTTCCCCTTCGACCCCAGGGCCCTTTCTCATTTCTCTAACTCCCCTCCTCGACTCCCCTCCTCGACTCCTATCCTCGAGACTTAGTCCCGCCCACAGGAGATGCGAGCCGAGGAGAGAGGAGGGGAGCCGAGGAGAGAGGAGGGGAGCCGAGGAGAGAGGAGGGGAGCCGAGGAGAGAGGAGGGGAGCCGAGGAGAGAGGAGGGGAGCCGAGGAGAGAGGAGGGGAAGCAGCAGGCTGTTAGAGAAATGAGAACTCCTCTCCTCTGAGCGGTCATTTTAAAGAGACGTCCATTAATGATGACAGGAGGCACAGCAGCCCTCTGTCTGATGGACAGATGTGTTCATGATGACTTATATATTTACTTTGATTCATTCACAGTGCGGTGTCATGAGACAATAACAGGCTACAGATGCAGACACACACACACACACACACACATCTATCAGAATCAAACAGAGCACTCTCATAATAACGTAACACTATCAGAGACTGGATATACCCCTGTCCCCAGGGTCACTACCGGAGGACCGAGGAGTCGAGGAGTCGAGGAGTCGAGGAGTCGAGGAGTCGAGGAAATGAGAAAGGGCCCAGCTTTCAACGTTTCCCCCAAATGTTGAAACAAAACATCCGACAAGAGGTTAAAGGTCGCCGCGGCGGGTGCAGCAAGACATTAAGATATTAGTTAAAGAATGTAATGTTGTGGAGATCCCTCACACACACACACACACACACACACACACACACACACACACATTATATAAAAGTGAATTAAATACTTGTAATTGTTTTAAATTGAAAGCAATACTTCAGAGTGGGTAAAGTGTTTGTTATAATCTAGTGATATTTGTCTGTGATTTAGAGAATCATGTTTGCAGACTCACTCACACACACACACACACACACACACACACTTTACTTCTCACATAATGGACTCCATATTTAGTCATAAGTGACGCTCGGTCTCAAAGGAAGAATACAACCTAATGTTCCCAAAGTCCCTGTTCACACCTCCCTCTGACGATTCATCTTTTCTAAAAGTGTCGACCCACATGTACGTAATTATTCTGCATCTGAAGTTCCTGTTTATGCGAGAAAAGCCCCGTCCTCTGGTTTAGCTTTGAGGGGAAACCCCTCCCCGCACGGCACGCAACACCTGACTCACAATATGTGGTTTTAAACAAAGGTGCATTAAAGGTCCCCTACCCGTCTCTCCTGTCAACACGTGTCCCCTCTGTGTACACCTGTCTGAAAATGAGCTGATCAGATTTTGGCCACTTTATGATGTCATCACGATGTTTTGTCTTGTGTAACCAAGGTAACCCCCCCCGCCCCTTATCACCTGAATCTCCTCCTAGAGCACCATTGAGTTCTTTGTAATCAAATGTCTCTCAGAGGGGCGTGGGGAGAGGCTCCTTACTTTCATCTAAAGTAACAGACAGAGAGGGTGTTTCTCAATGTCGAGGACGCTTCCTTGGTAGGACATGTCCCTCCAGTCCTTCAGAAGCGAGGCAAGAATCCTTCCTAGCCTCGGAAAAGGAAGAATGGTGGAACAGGCTAACAGGTGTGCGTCGTATGCGAGGCCCCGCCTTAAATAGAGTGGGATTCCAAGTATGCTGGACATTGGCAAGAAGGCAACAGTCCTTCGGCGGGACTCGATGACGTAGCATCCTTGAAATAGTGGCTCTGGAGCAGCCTTCCTCGATATTGAGAAACACCTAGAATCAGCGATTTTGAAACAGGGCTGAAACAGAGGGGATTATGGGAAGCGGCAATGATCTGTTTGGTGTTTCAGCCAATCAGAGACAGGCTCTGGATATATCTGAGAGCTGTGATGTACTGATGAAGAAGAGTATACTAGGGGACCTTTAAAGGTCAGGTGAAGAAAAGCAAAGTTATATTTCATTCTTGGATTTTGTTCATAAAATAAATGTTCCTTTTTTATATTTATTTATTTTTAATGTCTTTGTTAATTGATTGATTTGATATGTTTTATTTAAAAATGTTCAATTGTTTATTTCTTTATTTGTTCAATCTTTTTAATTTGTTAATTATACTATTTCATTGTTTATTTATTAATTTGTTAGAATTAGAAATGATAAAACTATAATTTATTTGAACCTTTCAACTTGTTCATTTTTAGATTTAATTATATAACATTATAGGAGAATATATTCTAAATATTTTTAGTTTGAAAGAAATATAAAATGTATCATCAGAAAGATAAGAAATTATTTAAAGTTAATTTAATTTTCTTTATGTTTTTTCATTTTTTGTCACTTCCTGTGAGAATGTGATGACATCACTGGCTGAGGGGAAATCCCTGCATGTGATTGGTGCAGGGGCTACGGTGATGTCATAGTGACGTCACAGGAATTTCTTCTCTTCCTACCAGTCTACTAAAGGGGGAAATGTCAAACTTAGGTTCAATTTTGAAGTATTTAATTTGGGAATTTCCATGTTATGCTACTTATACTTGTACTACACAACATCTCAGAGGGAAAGACATCTATTTCATAACTTTAGTAAGTCTGCTGTTTCAAAAAACTAGAAAAATAGGAGCAAATATTGAAAATAAATACACATTTTTTTAAATATATCTGTTTTATTTATGTCTATTTGAAGTTAAAGGTCCCATGTCATGCTTTTCTGGTTCTTACCCTTGTGTGTTATGAAGGTTTTTCTGCATGTAAACGGTTACACCCTGGAGCGAGTAAAACTCTAACACAGAAAAGTCCGGTCTGTGCTGCCCCAGAACGCCTCGTTGGACATTTCTCTTTCACCATTTGTTTCTTCCGGGAACCGCATGACGTAGTGCGGTTCCCGAAACCAAAATGGACCAATCCGCGGAGCTCCTCACAGGATCCCTTGGCGTCACTATCAAACACAGTGGGGGGACCTTTCGCGTAAATGTTCAACTAACAGGGAGTCCCATTGACTTGCATAGAGCTCCCTGGACGCTGGTAACAGACGAGTTGGGATGGTGGAGGAACGCTCTCCGCAGACCCGTTGACTCACAGCGTTAGAAACCCTTTTCTTTCTCAATATCAAGCCACACTTATTGTTTTTACTTCGGCTGTGTGTGTGTGTGTGCTCAGGATGAGTTTCGCTTGATCTCGTTGTATCGCCGACCCGGAAACCACCCCAGTAAGCCAGCTCACTGAGCAGCGAGCCTCGCAACGTCCCGACCAATCAGAGCACACTGGGCTCACTTGCTCCAACAAGCCGTTTAGGACAGAGAGTGAACACACAGACTATACAGAGATGCTGTGAGAAACCAATGTGAGTTTGGAACATTGCACAATGTAAATCTATTCTCGTAGACCTCAACAATGGAATTATGATCGGTAGAAATGGCCGTGACATTGACCTTTATGTGACATCAGCCTGTATGAAACATGTTAATTTGTTAATGTGAAATGTGAGAAATGAAACGGTACATAGCTCTTTGGAAAGCACTAAAAACCCAACAACGGAGGCTGTAATATAATAAATAATATAATTAGGGCTGTCAAGTTAACGCGTTAACGCAACAAAAAAATTAACGCCACTAATTATTTTAACGCGATTAACTTATGTGCATTTTTTGTCCTCCGCCGCCCCGTAGTTTCAGAGCATCGAGTTTAAAATACCATCTAGAAGCTGATGCTGACAGCCCGCTCCTGCCGCCCGCTGCAGACCACACTTCCACGCTCACCGGCAGGCACCGACTGGCCATCGGGAGGACCAGGTGGGTGTGTGTATGTGTGGAGCGAGCGAGCGAGAGACCTTACGTGTATTGTTGTTGTTAGCATCTGGTGCTAGCTAGCTGCGCTAACGGATATAAGGAGCTGTTTCAATGAAAACAGAGGAGCGACATTTCGCCGACAACTGCGCCGAGCACTTGACTTGATGCAGGAAGCCAGACAGTGGGACATTGTACGAAAAGTCAGCACATTCACATTCACACTCACACACACACACACACACACACACACACACACACACACACACACACACACACACACACACACACACACACACACACACACTTTGTATTGTATTATTGAATGAGAGGTTCCAGGTTGTTGTGTTTAATATTCATGAGAATATTTGTCATGGTTCAAATGATAATAAACATTAGCATAAAGCATATTTGTCCACTCATATGTTGATATGAGTATTAAAAACTTGAAAAATATTCCTCTAAGGAACATTTAGAACAGATCAAAAATGTGCGATTAATCGCGATTAACTATTTTAATCGACTGACAGCCCTAAATATAATAGAAGACGGTGTAAAAAGAAGAGAATTAAGCATTTAAGTGATTTTGATTTCTGCTTTTATTCAAAGATTAAAACAGCAAAATAAATAAAGTTAACTTAATCATAAATAATACATGAATATAACTTAGTTAAGTGACTTGATTGTGAAATGACTTCAAGTAAACCCTTTAAATAACAAAATAAATATGTAAAAACTGTAAACCTGTGAGTTATGGAGACTTTAGATCATAAACAACTTGACTTAGTTTTAAATTAAAAACAAAAAAAGATACATTTTGAGAAAAACACCTAAACCTCTTTCAGTAAGAGTTCTCCATATTATTTTTCAAGGTTAACACCCGGGGAAAATTATCAGATTTGCCGCCTGGAAGACCTCTTTAAACTCAGCCAGAGCCTTTTTCTGCACCAACGGGTCGTCCACCTGCACACAGATGGAGAACATTCATTAATATGAATGAATTATAATACAACAGATATGTAAATATGTTTTATATGCATCATTATGGACTCATTCTTATCATACGGCCAAGCAGAAGGGACATGACACCTCTGATAGGCCCCCCCCCCTTGGAGCAGAGCAGCGCAAATGGGGCGAAGCCTGCGAGCTAGTTCAGGCAGTGAACTCGAGCACCAATGATACATTAACACGTGACGCACCTCGTCCCTCTTACAACCAACCAAACACATTCTCCTAAACATGCCGCTCTATTTAAGCTGCCAGGTCTTCCTGCCTCTGCCTCGCTATGCTGCTGCTGTGTTCACTTGCTATTGCTGCATTCATGTTGCTGCTGCTGTGTTTCTTGCCTGGCCCACCACCACCCCAGCTTCCCCCCCAGCTTCCACCTGTAGGCTCGGGGGATAGTTATCTAGTCATCACTCAATGTTCTTTGTAAATCTGTGGCGTGATGAGGCCCCAGCCTAGACGCCAAACTCAAACTATATGCTGCTTATAATAAACATATTAAGAAACACGTGAGTTGTCTGACTGAACTGAAATAATGAGCTTTTGACGGCGCGCTATGCATGGGGACCCCTTGAGGGGGTTACCCGACATGTCGTTGCAGTAAATTAAAGGCTGTTGTCGTTGCTGTGGACCTTCTTAATTTCTTTGGGGGCCCCCTTCTGGTCCGGGGCCCCAAGCAGTTGCCTGTTCGCAAGGTGCGCCCCTGCATACGGTATAGAGTTCACGGTACCCGGTATGAAACGGCTTACAGCACGGAATTTCTATTGTTAATATTTTATAAACAGAACTACGTGGTAAAATAAACTGAAGAATTGTGACTTAAATCTCACGTAATTTTCAGAATTTCTTTCTTGGAAATGTTTTTCCGCAAAATCTATTGACGCGAACAGAAAAAGTTACTAAAATAACTCTTAATGATATATGTTTACTTTTCTTTCCACTTGTCCGAAAGACGACATGTTATGGAAGCAAAATAGGCCAAACTCTCTTTAACAACAAAAAAATCTTTCTTTGTTCGTTTTCGGCTGTGTTTTAGAAGTTCTGTAATAACTCTGAAGAACACGTACTTGTATTTTCTGCAGCTTGCTGAGTATATTCTCCTTGTCGTGGTTCACATGTCCGAGTCTTTTCGTCAGATTTTCGATCTTCCGCTCAAGTTCCTCGACTCCTTTCGAGACTTTTTTCTTGTCGGTTTCGTTCAGGTTTTCGAGCAGACCCTGGTTGTCCTGCCTCAGAATGCTGGAGAAGATCCGGCGGTACACTTCCAGAGTGGCGTTTATCAGATTTACCTTGATCTGTGGAACAAGAGGAGGGTGAAGTTAGTCAACAGAGAAATAATCGCCAATTTTGGGGATAATCGTTCTCGTGCTAGATCAATTTAAACACCTTAAGTTGCTAAATTAATGCAGAAAATTTCCTCGTATGACTTTGAATTACAACTTCTGTGTGCTCTTTAGAGACAGACACATTAATTCAAACTAAAATGTAGCCTTTAAACAATTTAAACACAAGCAACAGATGAGATGCTTACAAAACTGTAGAGGATCTAAACTGGAGCCCTGTGGGACGCCGCAGGTCGAAGTCAATTCAAGATTTAAAGGCTTTTTTGACATATACAATAGGTAAAGTGTAGTTTTAGCAATGCAAATGGTATAATGACATTTTCACACCAAACAATTCAATGATTAATCTGCATATTACTCCATAATGAAGCAGAATAACTCGATCCTTATGGATTGTTAGGGTTTGGATCATAATAATGATAAAAATGACAAAATAAAGTACATTATTTAGGCTTTTTTCTAACAGGAATTGTCCAAGCAACATTGGTCTATAGCTTGGATTGTAATCAAAAAATGAAAAACAACTAGAAAAAATTGGGTTAATCCAAAAAGTGCTGAATTGTATCTTGTCTGATATTAACCATCAAATGATTTAAATATATGATATTTCAGAGATTCTGGGTATATATAAATTCTTCAATGTACCAAAGAATTGTTGTATCACTTCGTCGACACATAACATTTTGATAGTAGAGTGTGTAAAGATTTTATTTTTTGTTGTACCTGTAGAGACGAGTTGCTCCTGATGACATCACTGAACAGAGGATCAAGGCCGACATCCTGCCCCTTCAAACTCTGAAAAACACACAAAAATAGCATTTAAATAATATGTTCACACAACAAAAACACTCCTGCAATGTTATAATTAAGTTTTCTACCAATTGTTTATACACTTGACAAGCTTGTCATGCTTTTCCGGTTATCACCCGTCCCCTTGTGTGTTATGTAGCTTTTTCTGCATGTAAACGGTCTGCAGAGTCACAAAGCCTCAAAGTGCACCCTGTAGCGAGTAAAACTCTAACACAGAACAGACCTGTCTACCGTACCAGAACGCCTCGCTGGAGATTTCTCATTTTCCATTAATTACTTCTTGGGTATAGTGACGTATTTCGGGTATAGTGACGTAACGGCTCCGCAGATTGGTCCAGAGCCGTTACGTTTGGACCAATCCGCGGACTTCCTCACACACACACACACACACACTCAGCGGGATGTTACGAGGCTCGCTGCTGCGAGGAGCGGGACAGTGGGAGCTGGCTCACTGGTGTGGGGTCGGCGAGACAGCGAGACACCGCGGAACTCAGCCTGGGCGCACACACAAACTCCCAGCCAGGCTGCGGGTGGGTGTGTGTTTCAGGCTGGGTTTCGCTGTGTCTCACTGTCTCGCCGACGGCCACTTTGCTCACAGGGAGGGGGGGACAGGAGCTCCAACAAGCCGTTTAGGACAGAGAGTGAATACACAGACTATACAGAGATGCTGTATGAGAAACCAAGGTGAGTTTGGAAAATTGCACAGTATAAATCTATTTTAGTAGACCTCAACAATGGAATTATGATCAGTAGAAATGGCCATGACAAGGGACCTTTAAGTCTTTTGAGAAATTGAGATATAATGAAATAAGAAATCTTTCATACAAATCTATAACCGAAGGTATGGAAAACTGTCAAATATATGCTATCTAACTGAATATCTTTGGGGTAAGGACTGACAAAACAAGACATTTAAAGACGACACCTGGACTTTTATATCAACTATTATAACAATTTATAAAATGTAATACCGTTCGGTCCATTCATTTTTTAAACTTTGTTAGTTGTAGCCTTAGAGTTATTTTTTTGGAGTCAGTAACAATGTCAAATACTGAAAATGTGCAAAAACTACATTTAAAGAATTCCTTTTTAATTAATATTTACATTGTGTTGGTTTATTTTAAGGTTCTTAAAGCATCACTTCAAGGTGAGGAATAAACCGAACCACAGGCCGACTACTGATATTAGTTTAATTTCCACTTTTTTAGGATGCGAAACAAGAGCTAATTCATCACGAACATCATGTATAGACAATTGATTTGTTTGTCATTATACCTTGTCATTATGAATAACAGTACTAATTACAAAACTGGCTAAAAATAAAGTATATCAATGAAACTGAAAGCATATTTTCACACAGAGGAAGTCTGTGATTCGAAGTGTGAATTTGTAAGAGGTCATTGAGGCCTTGCTCTAAATCACTTAAAGTTACCTTAAGTTGCTAAATTATTGCAGAAAATGTCCTCGTATGACTTTGAATTACAACATCTGTGTGCCCTTTGGAGACAGATGCATTAATTCAACCTCAAATTTTGCCTTTAAACAATTTAAACACAAGCAAAAGATTAAATGCATATAAAACTGTAAAGGACCTAAACTGGAGCCCTGTGGGATGCCGCAGGTCAAAGTCAATTCAAGATTTAAAGGCTTTTTTGACATATGCAATACCTAAAGTGTAGTTTTAGCAATGCAAATATAAAGTCCTATCTTCCTCAATGCAATATGAAGAAATATATATATTTAGCACGTAACACAATGAAAATAGTGCAAGAATAAACATAACTAGTGCAAGAGAATTGACAAATTTGCAAGAAAACGTAGAAATAAACTCACCAGAACATTTGAGATGTACTCATGGGATTCCTTCAGGTGTTCCCCGATGAACTGGCAAGGTTTTCCAGACACAAACGCAGCTCCGAGGAAGACCAAGAGACACACTGAACCCCAGCAGGAAGACATATTGCACCAATAACGAGCTAACAACGCAAATTGGCAAAGAATCGATAAAAGAGCGAAAGTCGTAGAGAAAGCTAGGAGTGTGACGAAGGGTTGCCTGGTTGATAATACTCTCTGTTGACCTGTGGGTCTGTTTATATAGCTGTCTGTGTCTCTGTATCATTATGTGAGTGTGGTGTGTCTGTGGTCTGTGGGCTTTCAGCAGCAGCATCACAGACAGCGGCATCGACAGCGGTTTTCCTCTAAAACTCACTCCGCTGCTGATAAACTCACACAGACAGGAGACTCCCTGGTCAGGTTTCCCTTCACTTCCATCCATCAAGAACACACACACACACACACACACACACACACACACACACACACACACACACACACACACACATACAGTGAGGAGACTACCTGGTCAGAGTGGTTAAAAATGGAGGAAGACCCCTTCGTCATAAATGTTACTTCTGCAGAAATCTATATGCAGCAATGCTGTATCCACTGTGTGTGTGTGTGTGTGTGTGTGTGTGTGTGTGTGTGTGTGTGTGTGTGTGTGTGTGTGTGTGTGTGTGTGTGTGTGTGTGTGTGTGTGTGTGTGTGTGTGTGTGTGTGTGTGTGTGTGTGTGTGTGTGTGGTTAATGGGGTGCATCAAACGTAAGCTTTGTGAAACTGTGGAGGCTCCGTTTGCATTTCATATGCAAGATTGTGTGCATGTTTGCAGTGTCGATTTCTTTGCATATAATGAAGAATGTATCCGGCCTATAAGAGCGAGCTAAACATCTTAGATGGATAGATCAAATGAAATAAAAGACATTTGCTATTAGTGCTCATTACGGTTTTATTTTATGTGTCAAATACTACGTTTGTAATACTTTCAATGCAGTTTATCTTATTTGTGTGTTTTTGTGTGTTCTGCTATGTTCCTGATTGCTGTTTGTATTCTGTACTGCCCTTTAAGGTTTGCTGTGGACTGGTATGACCTGATTTGACTCTTTTTGCTTAAACTGATTGTCTTTGGGATAATGGTTTCCAGTGAAGGCAAGGCAAGGCAAGTTTTATTTATATAGCACCTTTCAACATAAGGCAATTCAAGGTGCTTTACATAAAAACACATGAATAAAAAGTTACAGTGCAGTTTAAGATATGAATAGTTCACACAGAAGTTCCACTTTACTGATGAACACAACGGCTCAGTTTCAATTAAAAGCAGCTGCAAAAAGAAAAGTCTTCTTGCTGGATTTGAAAGTAGTCAGAGTTGCAGCGGACCTGCAGGTTTCTGGGAGTTTGTTCCAGATGGAGCATAATAACTGAACGCTGCTTCTCCATGTTTAGTTCTGACTCTGGGGACAGAAAGCTGACCAGTCCCTGAAGACCTGAGAGATCTGGATGGTTCATCATTTAGCAGGAGGTCAGAAATGTATTTTGGGCCTAAACCATTCAAAGCTTTATAAACCAGCAGCAGTATTTAGAAATCTATTCTTTGACACACAGGAAGCCAGTGTAAAGACTTCAGAACAGGAGTGATGTGATCCACTTTCTTAGTGTTAGTGAGGACTCGAGCAGCAGCGTTCTGAATCAGCTGCAGCTTCCTAATAGATGTTTTAGTGAGACCTGTGAAGACACCATTGCAGTAGTCCAGTCTACTGAAGATAAAAGCATGGACAAGTTTTTCCAAATCCTGCTGCGACATTAGTCTTTTAATCCTAGATATATTCTTTAGGTGATAGTAGGCTGATTTAGTAACGGTTTTAATGTGACTGTTGAAACTCAGGTCAGAGTCCATGACTACACCTAGATTTCTGGCTTTATCTGTTGTTTTGAACATTGCAGACTGAAGCTCAGCGCTAACTTTTATACGTTCTGCCTTGGCTCCAAAAACCATTACCTCAGTTTTATCTTTGTTTAATTGGAGAAAGTTCTGACCCATCCAGTCATTGATTTGTTCAATGCACTTACTCAGTGTTTGAATTGGAGCATAGTCTCCTGGTGAAATTGTTACGTAAATTTGTGTGTCATCCGCATAGCTATGGTAACTTATTTTGTTGTTTTTCATTATCTGAGCCAGTAGTAGCATGTAGATGTTAAAGAGAAGAGGCCCCAAGATGGAGCCTTGAGGAACCCCACATGTCATATTTGTCAACTCAGATGTGTATTTACCTATAGAAACAAAGTGGTTTCTGTCCTTTAAGTAGGATTCAAACCAATTTAGAACTGTTTCCGAAAGTCCCACCCAGTTTTCCAGTCGGTCTAGTAATATGCTGTGGTCAACAGTGTCAAACGCAGCACTGAGATCTAATAATACTAACACTGAAGTTCTGCCACTGTCTGTGTTTAAGTGGATGTCATTGAAGACCTTTACAAGAGCAGTCTCAGTGCTGTGGTTTGGACGAAAGCCTGACTGGAACACATCGAAACATTACATTACATTTCATTTAGCTGACGCTTTTATCCAAAGCGACTTACAATTACCAATTACAGGGACATTCTCCCTGGAGTAACTAAGGACTAAGTGCCGTACTCAAGGGCACACTAGTGGTGGTGTTCCTGGCGGGATTTGAACTCACATCCTTCCGATCTTCAGCCCACCTCACTATCCATTAGACCACCACTATCCCAACTATTTAAATGCAAGAAATTACTCAACTGTTGAAAAACAACTTGTTCAATGATTTTACCTAGAAATGGGAGGTTTGATATGGGCCTGTAATTGTTCATTACTGAAGCATCTAGATTATTCTTTTTTAAGAGCGGTTTAATGACTGCAGTTTTCAGGGCCTGTGGAAAAATACCTGAGTGAAGAGATTTGTTTACTATATGAAGTAGATCTGAGGCCATGCAAGGCAAAACATCTTTGAAAAATCCCGTTGGAATAATATCAAGGCAGCAGGAGGAGGATTTCAGAAGTTGAATAATGTCCTCTAGGTTTTTATCATTAATCTGATGGAATTGTGTCATGGTGTTTGAATTGATGTTAAGTGGACACAGAGACAACACATTTGCTGTTCCTGATGCAGAGGCACTGACTGCTTGTCTTATTTTCTGAATGTTGTCAGTGAAAAAGGCAAAATCATTGCACGCCCTGGTGGATAGAAATTCAGAGGCTACTGACACTGGGGGGTTAGTTAGTCCGTCGACGGTAGCAAACAAGGCACGTGCGTTGTTTTTGTTTTTGGTAATGATGTCAGAGAAGAAAGACTGTCGTGCGTTTTTCAATTCCAAATTATAAAGGCCAAGTCTCTCTTTATAGATTTCAAAGTGAACCTGGAGATTTGTTTTTCGCCACCTGCGTTCAGCTTTTCGACACTCTCTTTTTTCTGCTCTCACGGTCATGGCCTTTCTCCATGGAGATATTTTCTTGCCAGACACTTCCTTTACCTTAGTTGGAGCAATGGCATCTATAACATTTTTAATGTTGGAATTAAAATGATCTACTAGCTCATTTACTGAGATGTTAGCAGGGGCAAGTGTGGAAGAAATTCTGAGTAAACATTTCCCTAGTATTTTGAGTTAAATATCGCTTTGTGGTTACCTCTTTCTGAACATTTTTGTGAACATAAATAGAGCTCTCAAAGAACACACGGGAATGATCAGAGAGTGCAACATCAGTCACCACAACCTTAGAGATATTCAGACCCTTTGAGATATATTAAGAGTTATTGTTGTTGTTAATGCGCTTGTTTTGTGCTAAGCTATTCTAAAAACAACATATTAAGAGGTATTGTTGTTGTTAATCAAACAAACATATTAAGGCCCCGTCCACACGGAGACGCAAACTAAAACAAACCGAAGTCGATATCTTCCGTCCACACAGAATCGGCTCAAGAAACGTGTCCGTCCACACGAGACCGCTCGACCCACTCGAGACGCTGTAGTACATATGCCGGGCCTGTAAGTGGCGCTGTACTTCCACCACAAAATACACCATGCTTCTGAACATGGATGTGTTGAGTGTTTCTGAACATGAATCCAAAATGTTGTGCTTCTCCACAAATATGAAAATGAGTATTCAAAATATCCAATGTTGTTTTCTGATGGAGAAAACCAATGCTTGTAATTCACAGCTGATGTTAAATTGACCGGACTTCTTTCTGCGGATTGATATGACTGCACATAGTCCCCTTGATCATCCTTAGCAACGGTGTATTCTCCTTAGCAACGGTCTGTTAGCAAAGATTAACAACCTCTGGAATTTTTTTATCGACCAATCAGAATCGAGTATTCAACTAAGCTGTGTAATAACATTAAATAGGTGACAAAATTAGATAGTATATATTGGCGCTTAGATAGACAAACAAACCTCAAACAGTGGTTTAATCCTTAGAAATATATTATGCTAAGAGTTTATCAGACTTCATTTGAATTATCTAAAGCTGTCAGATAAAAGTAGTGTAGTAAAATACATGATTTACATCATGGGTAGAAGTATAGAGTAGCATTACAATGGATAAGTAAAAGTATCTCATGTTTAGTACTTGAGTAAATGTACTTAGTTTCTTTCCACTACTAAACACTGTATGAGTTAAAAGTGTTGTAGTGATGTTGAGTCAGCAGGAAGTAGATCCTGCATCATCGCTTGTTGGTGGAAATGCCGCCACAAACCCGAGTCATCACCGCGGATCAGAAACACCACTTACCTTGAACAGAAAAATCATTTCTAGGGATTCCCCGATAAACCTAATTTGCGTTAAGTCATATTTTAATATTTCTATCCGACATACGTAGAAGGACCGGTCTCTCCACTGGCTTCCTGTGAGCGTCAGAATCCATTTTAATTTACTTGTATTGCTTTTTAAAGGTCTTAATGGTCTCGGCCTAGGTTTGCTTTTAACCTATGAACCCTCGGGTCTTCTGGTAAGGGCCTTTTAAATATATTTTAAGCTTAATGTTATAATTTGTACTAAACCTGAAGTGAAACAAAGGCCCTCAGTGAGGCCAAATCAAGGCCCGCCTTTTTAATATGGCTTTTAATTTAATTGTATTTATTATTTGACATTTTTTATAATAATATTTCACCTTTTTACTATAATTCTTGTTTAGTTTTTATTTAATATTTTTTTATATTATTCTTACACTAATTTATTTTTCATTTATATTATTTTATTTGTATTATTTTACATTTAATTTTTTGTATTTTTAACATAACATTTATTTCTTGCATGAATTCAATATCCGGTTACCGGTTACTTTTCTGAGAAAAAACTAAAATGCTAAGAGTAATTTGTGCCACACACACACACACACACACACACACACACACACACACACACACACACACGCTGTTGTCTTTCTAGGCAAGCATTAATTCACTGGAATTAAAATGACTGCTTCATCAACCATGAGTTTCCAAGAAATCTTCACCCAGGTTTGTTTTCCTGTGGGCACACACACACACACACACACACACACACACACACACACACACACACACACACACACACACCATGTATACATCACTTCAGGGGACATTACATTGACTTACATGCATTTCCTGGAGACTTATCCTAACCTTAACCATAACCAACACATGCCTAACCCTAACCTTATGGGGACCTCCAATGTGTCCCCATAAGGGAGGCGAGTCCCCACACGTGACTGTGTAAACAGATTTAGGTCCCCACAAGTATAGTAATGCTAGGACACACACACACACACACACACACCACATCCTGTGCAGAGTGGTAGACTTTCTCCCCAACACACACACACACACTCATTTTGGACCTTTGACCCCGTGCGTTTCAAAGTGCGTTTATTCTGCAGAGCTGTAAAGATATACAAATGTAATTAAAGTAAAATATTGAATGTGCAGGAAACAAATCCCCTGTTGGCATTAGTATGATATATGACGTGTATTCATTTGCTGCTGCATCGATTCTTCAACTGAAGTTGGGATATTTGTCACGTTGGAAATAAAAATCTTTGCAGAAAATTCGCACATCTGTCACATAATTGTTGGATCTGGACGTCTTGGGAGACGTCTTGGGAGAATGTTTACA
>CADEHL010001368.1:492830-502830 GCA_902827135.1 Harpagifer antarcticus
TAAAAAATGTTCTACAAGTGGAAAGGTGAGAAACAAATCACTACACCTGAACATCAGCAGGAGAGGACTCTTTAAAGTAGACACTACATACTGATATACACCTGAACATCAGCAGGAGAGGACTCTTTAAAGTAGAGACACTACATACTGATATACACCTGAACATCAGCAGGAGAGGACTCTTTAAAGTAGAGACACTACATACTGATATACACCTGAACATCAGCAGGAGAGGACTCTTTAAAGTAGAGACACTACATACTGATATACACCTGAACATCAGCAGGAGAGGACTCTTTAAAGTAGAGACACTACATATACTGATATACACCTGAACATCAGCAGGAGAGGACTCTTTAAGAACATGTCAAAATAAAAGGTTTACAACATCAGGAAGATTCGTCCCCAGCTGACCCAGAAAGCCACGCAGGTTCTGGTCCAGGCTCTCGTCATCTCACGCCTAGACTACTGCAACTCCCTCCTGGCTGGTCTACCTGCATGTGCCATCCGACCTCTGCAGCTCATCCAGAATGCAGCGGCTCGTCTGGTCTTCAACCTTCCTAAATGTTCTCACACCACTCCGCTCCTCCGCTCCCTCCACTGGCTCCCGGTAACTGCTAGAATCCACTTCAAGACACTGGTACTTGCGTACCATGCTGCGAATGGATCTGGCCCTTCCTACATCCAGGACATGGTTAAACCGTACACCCCAGCACGTGCACTCCGCTCTGCATCAGCCAAACGACTCGCTGCACCCTCGCTGCGAGGGGGACCCAAGTTCCCATCAGCAGAAACACGTGGGTTTGCTATCCTGGCTCCAAGATGGTGGAATGAGCTCCCCATTGACATCAGGACAGCAGAAAGCTTACACACCTTCCAGACTGAAAACTCATCTCTTTCGACTCCACTTCCAGCCATAGAATTACTAACAAAGCACTTATATACTAACATAGGACTGGCTCCTCTAAAGCCAGCTGAGTAGCACTTGAAATGTTTGGCTCTATGAAACCTGATGTACTTTATGATTCTGTTTTCTTCTAGTTTGTGTCTTCCTGGTCGAACGCACTTATTGAAGTCGCTCTGGATCAAAGCGTCAGCTAAATGTAATGTAATGTAAAAAGGCTGTGGATTGAAGAGATTAGTTTTCTTTCCGAAAGTCTTTGATCTGGTTTAAAAACGCAGCTTTTTCACACTTTCACTTCCTGTCTGATTTTCACAGCGTTACTCGCCAAAATAAAAGAGGTTATCGGAGGATGTGAAACTGTTCAATCTGTTCAATCTGTGACTCATCAGACCACCAGATCAGATCAAGCGTGGTGAACGCAATATTGGAATGGATTCATGTCAAAGTGATTTAAAGATTAAAAAACGAGTGCATAAGAGTTCAAAGGTGATCAAACTGATATATTGATTAACAAGAATGATTTCTGACTTGAAAAATAATTAACTTAAAATAATATTACATATTTTGCACGTGTATTCTCCTGATGGATATTAAATATTATATATAAAACATTGTAAAATATATATTACACAAATATTTAGAGATGTTTTAACCAGAAAATGGGCATCTGTGTCGTCTCATTGGGCTGAGTGGATAAAGACTACTTCGCAAACGGTCCAATCCATGTGGTCCCGTGTCCCCTCGATCTTCCAAATGGACCCAGAATGAATCCGAACCCAAAGAGTTAAAATATCACGTTCTGGTTCAAACTGACATCTCGGATCCTGAAATGTCAGAAATCGACTCAATAGCCTCCAAAGACCTCAAAGCCGGTCCAAGACATCCCGCCGTCAAGGGCTAACGAATGCAATGAATTGCCCAACATGCAGGTCAGGTGTGCCGGAGACCCCCACTCTACATCAGACGTTGGGGTCCTCGACATCTCAGGCTCACAGTAAGCCGCTAAACAGACTATAGTGTGTGTTTTACTATATTACATAATAACAGATATTGAACTCACGGGCAGCATCCGGATCACATCAGCAGTTTGCCTCAAGGCCTCTCTGGTGATATCATCGTGAAGGAGGTGAGAGCAGGAGTCTGAATGCACCCCTCCTCCAGAGAGAGAGTCTGAACGCACCCCAGAGAGGAGCATCAGGGGGAGGAAGAGGGGGAGGAACTTCATCTTCATCTTCATCTTTTCAGTCTGCAGAGGAGAGAAGCTCCCTCTCATTTATACTCTCTCACCCCCTCCCTCCCTCCCTCCCTCCCTCCCTCTCCTCTCCTCCCTCTCCTAATATCGTAGTGGCAGTGGAGTCTCCCTGATGATGTCACCTTTCTCTATCTCCCCCTCTTTATTGTGTCCCCTCCTGGCCTCCTTTCCTTCTTCTCGCCTCCTTCCACTTTTCACTCTGTCAGCTTTTCTCTCCCTCCTTTTGTTTCCTTCCCTCCTTAAGATTTCCTTTTCTTTATTCTCGCCACCTTTTCCTCCCTTCCTTTGTCTCTTTCTTCCTCCTTTACTTCCTCTCCCACTTTTCTCGTCTCCTCTGTCTCTCTCCCTTCCTCTCCTCTATTTTCGCCTCCTTTTCCTCCCTTCCTTGCACCCTTCATTTGTCTCCTCTTTCTTCCTCTCCCACTTTTCTCGTCTCCTCTGTCCTCCTTCTATGTTCCACTTGTGTTCCTCCTTTCCTTACACCTCTTCTCGGCAGTGGTTCAGTCTGTAGAGGGTTGGTCTTTGGGCCGAAGGGTCGCCGGGTCACGTCTCGATCTGAACTGCCGAGGTGCCCGTGAGCAAGGCACCGAACCCCCAACTGCTCCCTGGCTGCCTCCGCTCTGACCTCTCAATGCACGTGCCTGTATGTGCATGTGGGATGTATTCATATGTCCTCGGCCTTCACCCTTCCTCACCCCCCGTTCTCCTTCCTTGCTTCCTTTATTTCTCTCCTCTTCCTTCCTTTCTTGTTCCCCTTACTCCGTCATTCACCTCCTCTTCTTCCTCAGCGTTGATGATGTCACTTCCTGTCTGTTGTTACGGGTGCTTTCAGAAAAACCAGGTCGCGGCTTCGGGGTCGACGAGGCGAATTTTCAGAAAGCGCTGAATCACCCCGATTTAAGGAGGTCAGTGTGCCAGCAGCACCATAGAAGAAGAAGAAGACGGAGAATATACCTACTGCTGTGTGTGTGTGTGTGTGTGTGTGTGTGTGTGTGTGTGTGTGTTAGCAGTACTTCCTGGAAGTCAGAACAGTAACCAGGTCAAGCATTGACAGTAAATCTGTGTGGAGTTCACAAGCGCAATACTTTTAGTTATTTTTGTATTATTTCTATTTGAAGGCAGCGAGAGATTTCTCTGAGTTGCAGTTAATTACTAAATGTATGTCTTGTTCTGTCGGGACGCTGCGTGGCGGTGGCTCAGTCGGTGGGAACTGGAAGGTCACTGAGGTCGTCTGAAAAGGAGCAAATCAATCAGGAAGTAATAACAACCGTTTGTTATTCGAAACTTTAGCAGATATGTGCACATAAGAAAGAAAGGATGCCACTTTGAAGGACACACTTAGGAATAGAATTGATGCTAGACAATAAATGATAATGACTGCACTTTAGACCCAACACAAAGTGACATTGCAGCCGTAAGAGACGGTGTCTGAACCGGTTACTCTCTGGTGCCGGGTTGGAGACGTGCGGTCAGATGAAAGTAGGTTGTTTCGGCTCCTCCGGGAAACGGTGACTGTGCGTTGTTCGGTTTGATTTCCACGCAGCAGATTTCAAACGACCCAAATACCTCGACCTTCATCGCTTGTGGTTTCCATGTTCGAACACAAAGGGTGCGACAGAGTGGAGTTTCCTCCTTCGCAGGTCTACACAAAGTCACTGAACAACTGGAAGTCACAGTTGGAGATTTGCCAGCCGTGGGGTTTTTCCTCACAGCATTAGGTTTTATATTACACTTCATACGTGAGTTATCGTCCTGAGTAATGCCCGTAGATAAACACAGACGTGATGCGGGTCATTAGAAATCCCTATGGGACTCTCTTGGTGTCTCTCATATCGGTAAGTACGTCTGAACATGTAACCATAGTCAAGTAATATTAAATAAGACAGACTTGGTTAAACGTTATGCACTGGCTCTCTTTCTTATTCAAATTAAATAAGGGATTTTATTTAATATATATAGAAATATTTAGAAAAAGTAAATAAAAGACGGTTTGATTTAATTAACTGCTAATCACCTCAAATCTATTCTAGCTTCAAATCAAACACCCAACCTTCACCATATGATTCCTTTCAGTTAACTTGATCACCTTTATTGGTAATGATATTATATCTACCTTGAACTTCCAGTGACACAAGGGAGATACAATTCTTCCTCAAAAATTACTCGGAAAGCCTGCAAACGTTTTATGGATCATTTAAAGGTCACCTATCGTGCTGTTTCTAGGCAACAGCACAGGTCTCAGATACACATATATAAAAGACATGTCTAGGAAGTGTTTTGCTCCAAACACCAAACAGATCATTCTAGCCATGTCTCATATCCCTCTGTTTCACTTCCTGTTTCTAAAGTGCTGATTTGGGGATAAAGCTTTAAAGAGGAGGGGACGGAGCTCATGCGGGACCCGGCAGCTACCGTCTAAACTAAATGCTGCCGTGATGAAACGCCATATCATCATACTTGCCAACCTTGAGACCTCAGACATTTCAAAATTGGTCGTGCTTTTACAGTACCACGGCTTCCACAGATGACATTTTTAATGTATTTATTGTCAAAGCATTTAAGGTCTTTAATGACATCCACTTAAACACAGACAGTGGCAGAACTTCCGTGTTAGTATTATTAGATCTCAGTGCTGCGTTTGACACTGTTGACCACAGCATATTACTAGACCGACTGGAAAACTGGGTGGGACTTTCGGAAACAGTTCTAAATTGGTTTGAATCCTACTTAAAGGACAGAAACCACTTTGTTTCTATAGGTAAATACACATCTGAGTTGACAAATATGACATGTGGGGTACCTCAAGGCTCCATCTTGGGGCCTCGTCTCTTTAACATCTACATGCTACCACTGGCTCAGATAATGAAAAACAACAAAATAAGTTACCATAGCTATGCGGATGACACACAAATTTACGTAACAGTTTCACCAGGAGACTATGCTCCAATTCAAAGACTGAGTAAGTGCATTGAACAAATCGATGACTGGATGTGTCAGAACTTTCTCCAATTAAACAAAGATAAAACTGAGGTAATGGTTTTTGGAGCCAAGGCAGAACGTATAAAAGTTAGCGCTGAGCTTCAGTCTGCAATGTTCAAAACAACAGAGCCAGAAATCTAGGTGTAGTCATGGACTCTGACCTGAGTTTCAACAGTCACATTAAAACAGTTACTAAATCAGCCTACTATCACCTAAAGAACATATCTAGGATTAAAAGACTAATGTCACAGCAGGATTTGGAAAAACTTGTCCATGCTTTTATCTTCAGTAGACTCGACTACTGCAATGGTGTCTTCACAGGTCTCACTAAAAAGTCTATTCGGAAGCTGCAGCTGATTCAGAACGCCGCTGCTCGAGTCCTCACTGACACTAAGAAAGTGGATCACTCCTGTTCTGAAGTCTTTACACTGGCTTCCTGTGTGTCAAAGAATAGATTTCAAAATACTGCTGCTGGTTTATAAAGCTTTGAATGGTTTAGGCCCAAAATACATTTCTGATCTACTGCTAAATTATGAACCATCCAGATCTCTCAGGTCTTCAGGGACTGGTCAGCTTTCTGTCCCCAGAGTCAGAACTAAACATGGAGAAGCAGCGTTCAGTTATTATGCTCCATCTGGAACAAACTCCCAGAAACCTGCAGGTCCGCTACAACTCTTACTCCGTTGCTCGCTTCGAAAGTTGAGAAAAGTTCAACTTTTCAAGCATCGACGGAAGCGCCAGCCAATCAAATCATATGCCAGTACAAGCACTAGCCAATCAAACCGCGTGCTTGTGTGTCCGGGCGGGAGATTAATGTGATTGGTTGTTGGTCGCACGCCAGACACGCCCACCGGCAAGCTTCAACGCACGCTGCCGTGTGGACGCACCGTGAAAAGCAAGTCCAATTATTTCAGATAACTGGACGGCCTACCTGCCTGTCAGCCTTCCATCTGTGCTCACACTCACCTCGTGCCCTCATTGGTCATGTGCGCGTTCGTGTGTGTTGGAGGAGGGGCTCTGTGAGGAAGGGGCAGATTTTTTTCGGTTGTGTATTTTCAAATTCTAGCCACTCGAGCTGTTTTCTCCATTCTTACCTACCCCACCTTTAATATATATAAAATATTTAAACATCTACAAAATGTAGCTATCAACATTTTTAGGACTTATTTCATGATTTGCAATTTTTTCATATTTTTTAAACGTACAAGGAAGTTGCTTTGGTGCATTAGTGCATAACATAAACGCAACACGGACTTCCAGCAAAGGGTGTTTAAAACAGCCAAAAATAAAATATTAAACATATATATATATATTAATACTGTCAAAATTATCGCGTTAACGGCGGGTAATTTTTTTTTTTAATTAATTGCGTTAAAATATTTAACGCATTTAACGCATGTGCAGAATGTCCCGCCCCATACATCCCACCAGTGGCAGCGCCAGGGCATGGCTGGGGTCGGCTACACCCATACCAAGACATGGCTTAGCCCCACCTTGAGAAATGATGCTAAAGTAAGCTAAATAACTCGCGCGGAGTAAATTGCACAGACAGCAGTTAGTCAGATTGATTTCAGCAACTTGTCTGGAAATACTGAAGACTAGAAACGGTTTTGAAAACCTTTGTCAGGTAGTGGTCGTCTTCTCAATAGAACATCTTTGATCATGTCTTCTGGCCAATCAGAATCAAGATAACGGAGTGGTGTTGTTGCAGGAAGTCCCGACGGAGAATACTTTTGCTGTAGTACAGGGGTGCGCAGGTTATGTGCGTAATCTGAAATGCGTACCGTCACTTGTGTCACAAAGCGCATTTGCGTACCGACGTATACTTGTGAAGCCTTTCCAGAAGGCGGTTAGATCACCGGAGACAGAGTCGGTCTCCGTGTGCACAGACAGGGCTGCTGTTAACGTCGGTCTGTACAACGGAGCTGTGCCGAAACTACGCCAACCGGCTGCGGAGGGAGACGCCCCCCCCCCCCCCCCCTTCACTGGAGCACTGCGCTAAAACAGCTGATCACACCGTTCACACTCTGTGGTCACGAAGTACTCCACTAGCCCCCCCCCTGTTGATAGAAATCAACACGTCATGAAATAAGACCCCACGGTTTGATGATTGACAGGTGTGTGGGCTGTCTTTCATTTTGACTCACAGAACAATGTTAAATAATAAACATACATATTGTTAAATGGATACATCCGCCTTCTTTCATTTATCTTTCCATTCCCACAACACACATAAAGAAATGGCATATTTTGGACATAGTTCAAATGGTGATTAATCTGATTAATTAATTGTTAAACTGTGATTAATATGATTTAAAATGTTTATCGTTTGACAGCCCTAATATATATATGTGTGTTGTTTCTTGCTCGGGATTTAGACCATTTCATAAACCTTTCAGCGAAATGCATTCATCTTTAGGAGAACATTAAGATATATATAGTGTTTGCTTTAGTAAAACATGTTAACATAAACACAGAGATATATGATCAGTGAGGGCAAACCCTCAAACACACACACACACACACACACACACACACACACACACACTCATGACGCGGCAGGTCGTACAGGTGATGATCTGCTTCCTGTCTGCAAACACAAAGAGCTCAGCTAAATATAGATCCTTATCACACACACACACCCACACACACACACCCACACACACACACCCACACCCACACACACACACACACACACACACACACACACACACACACACAATGGGCAGCTGTTACTGTACTTCCTGGTGTCACCTGTGTGGGAAATCCCTTCGCAGGTTAATCCCTGCAACAGGTAGGGCTGTGTGTGTGTGTGTTCTTGTTATTGATCTTTGTGGGGACCATGAGGCATTCACTTGCTTAACAGGTTCATCTAGTATTTGTATCTGCACGGGTTGACAGCGCGGGAAGGCTTTGTGTAAACTAGGATTGTTGTTTTATGATTTCATATAATTATGTTTTAGTATCCTTTTATTATCTTAACATCTGGTGTTTTTTTAAATAATGTATTAAAAATAAAAACAGTAAAATATGAGACAGCTTTTCATATGAGACCGAAGTGCATCGTCTAACCTTTTAATTGTTGTTCAATTATTGGTCAATAAGGGGATTCTCCCAACAAACATACACACACACTTAGATGTATAGACACTCATACTGTAAACACACACACACACACACACACACACACACACACACACACACACACACACACAGGAGCTGAAACTCCACCCACAGAACTGAAAGTGGGTTAATGTCTCGTCTCCTACTTGCAAGATTCTGCACCAGTTTGATATACAGGTCAGTGTGTGTGTGTGTGTGTGTGTGGCTGTGTGTGTGTGTGTGTGTGTGTGTGTGTGTGTGTGATCAGATAAGATCTTAATCTGCTCTGATAAGATCCTAACGTGTGCGTAAACATTACATACGATATTGGTGATATTGTAGAAGTTATGTAACTGGTGTTATGAATATGTGTTTGTCTTTTAAACCCATTCATAAACCGCTGATGGCGTGACACAGGATGTGGAAAGAAAGGTATTAATTATAATGACAGACTGAGGGACCGACATGAGGTGTGTCAGTAACACATATACCATTTCCCCAAAGACACTTACAGACACTCAGTGCTGGAGACAAAGCTTCTTGCCCAACGGCATGCTGACTGCAGTGGGGATTGAACCCCCTGATTCAAAGGTCAACACACCACTGAGCCACAGCCAGCCTTTTGGTTTATCTTGAAATTTTGTTGGCATTTAAATATTTATTCATGCGTTTATATATCTGTCATTATTATTTACTTTGCTGCACTTTACCATAAATTGTATTTTGTACCATTTTACATCAATTTATTGTCTTCTTTAGTCAATCATAACAAACAGCAACACGTCATTTAAATAATAGATTGAATAATTAAAGATTGTTCCAGAAACACCGCGAGTCAAACTTCATATTCAAAACCAAACTTTATTTATTTTCAAGTAGATCTGGTAACACACAGCTTGCAGAGTGTCACGTTTAAATACCTCCCCCTCCTTCATCGTCAAATAATTTAAATATTAATAATCAGTAACTCCGGCATTAAAACTTCCTGATCAATAAATCGATCAAACACTAATCCTTCGAACTCGAGTCAATATAAATACGTTGTAGAAAAACATTCAATTTAGAAAATAAATACAGGTATAAAAGTGGCCGTTATAAAAAGGGACGTGTGAGGAATAGGACCCTTAGGCCTCCGTGGCGTTCCTGCGCAGAACGCAGAAGTCCTGCAGGTACATGAAGAGGATGTCGATCTCTCCGACCGCCTTGTTGAAGCCCTGCTCCGGAGCCATCTGGGGGACAGGGACACGGAGACACAGGGACACGTCAATACAGGGACACGTCAATACAGGGACACAGAGACACCGTCAATACAGGGACACAGAGGCACCGTCAATACAGGGACACAGTCATTACAGTGACACGTCAATACAGGGACACAGTCAATACAGGGACACAGTCAATACAGGGACACAGTCAATACAGGGACACGTCAATACAGGGACACAGTCAATACAGGGACACAGTCAATACAGGGACACAGTCAATACAGGGACACAGTCATTACAGTGACACGTCAATACAGGGACACAGTCAATACAGGGACACAGTCAATACAGGGACACAGAGACACAGTCAATACAGGGACACGTCAATACAGGGACACAGTCAATACAGGGACACAGAGGCACAGTCAATACAGGGACACAGAGACACAGTCAATACAGGGACACAGTCAATACAGGGACACAGGGACACAGTCAATACAGGGACACAGAGACACAGCATCTCGTCTCCGTGTCTATTTGACTTCCGGAGGGTCAGCA
>CADEHL010001368.1:510330-527830 GCA_902827135.1 Harpagifer antarcticus
CCGTCATTTATTTCCTGGCAGCGTTTGCCTAGCCTATTATTTCCCAGGTGAACAGTGAAGGATCGGGTGTGCGGGTGCTTTTTCTTTATAACTTCATGGTTGTTTTGTGCCTGACGAGGGTGTGAGGATCCCTCAGAGACCGATAGCGTGATGAAGGGAATACAGAGTGAGAAGAAACACTTGAGGAGATTTAACCAAAAGATATCACTGTGAAACTTTCCCCTGTTCATTACCGACACTAAAACTACTTTATTACACGTTTTCTGAAGATGATATGTTGGGTATGCAAATGAGGCGTTATGTAATGACAGCTTTTGGTCAATTTGATAAAAGAGAGTAAGTCAACTCCTAAATGTGGATTTTGGATGATTTCTTTACAAAACACTCTCCAAAAAAATTGGATTGAGGTTTCACCAAGCCCCCAGGAAGTGCGCCGGACTCTGAGGAAAGTATTCGTTGTGGCCAAACGGCGGTACTACACTTCCGTATCAGTCGCTGGGCCCGGAAATACTTTTTCCCATTGACTAACATTGGGAAAGAGACGTCTGTAAATCGTTGGATATTTATTTGAACTAAATGAACTACCCAGTATGAACACTTGTATAGCCCTTATTAAAAACATTCGAATGTGCTAATAACGTTATTCTGAGAGTTATTTTCCTCGGCATTATGAACACGGATCCAACCCACGGGACCGCGCCGCCCGGCACGTTCATGTTACGTGTTCAGCACTACATGCGTTTTACCTTTACCCATGGATGCACAATAACAACGGATGATATGATTATATGAATACTTTCGTGACGTTTCGCTCTCTCAAAAGTTGGGCCATTTTGTCTTCATGCGTAGAATGAGCAACTCTCATAGGAATGAACGAGGCCCCGCCTCCCACGCTGTATCCACTTCTTATTATAAATCCATGGGTTTGAAGCAGGGGCGGACTGGCCATTGGGAATACGGGGAGTTTTCCCGGTGGGCCGGTGCTGTGCGTGGGCCAGAGGGCCAAACAAATATAAATATTTTTTTTTTCTTTGCCTTAATCCTACCGGCCCACATTTGTAAGTGTTCCAGCCACTCCCTGGAGGGGTGCGGCCCACACCCCACTGGGCTGGGATGGGCCGTTTTGATAGGCTACCTATATGTTTTATCTATCAGATAGTTTCACTTTCACACATCAGGCCCGTAGCAGCTGTCACTGCGCAGTGAACGATCAGGAGTGAGTGACTGAGAGACAGGGGCGGACTGGCCATCTGTAGAATCTGAAGAACCACAGAACAGCCGGTCGTCAAGGGCCGTTGACGCCTGGACGGCCGGCCCTTTAAAAAAATAGTTAACGTCATCATTTAAGTTGCGCTGACGGCCGACAGAGGGCGACAGCGGCCGCTAATGCAGTTGTGTGGTTCTTATCTGTCAAACACACGAAGAAGAAAAAAGACCGGCCACACGAAGAGAAGGGATTAGACGCCGCTGTCACTACCCGATCCGTCCCCCTGCCCGATCTGCAGTGCGCATGTGCGAGATGGTCCGCCATATTGGACAACTCCGGACGGCAACCCAAGATGGACACTTGACACAGTGGCTTTTAGCAAAGCTCAAAAAGAAAACTCGAGAGACATGAGTTATTGTTATTACAACGTGACTTCACTTTTTAACAACTCTTTTTATTGGGTTCTTTTATTTGGGGTTCAGCACATTATTAGAATAAGAGAGAAATGGATTTAACTTCTGTTTGACATCATACTGAATACATATTGACTGTGAATGTATGCAAAAATGTATGGCATATGGCTGTCTAACACACATGCGCAGTACCGATCGGGCCGGGTGATGGATCGGGTAGTGACAGACCGGGAGAATGAAAAAACATGGATACAAATCAAAGAAAACGAAAAGAAAAAGGTGAAGTCACTCGCAGGTGGAGCATATAAATGTCGCAAATTGACTGACCTTTTTGGCAGCAGCGCTGCTACAAGCACTATCAGCAGCAGTTTAGAACAAGTGCAAGATGATGAAGAGGATGATGAGGGCGCGAGTTCAGATATACAGCCAGCCTCCTGCGTTCATGATGAGGGACAGAGTTGAGCTGCTGGAAGAACCAGCTTGAACTCAGTGGCGTTTTCTCCTGGAGGCCAAGGGAAGCCAGGCTTCCCCTGTTTTTTGGATTGTAGTTATAATTTTAATAAATAAATAAAAACACTTTGTTTAGTTTCGGTAATTATTCTGCCGGCCCGTCTCTCCCACATTCTCATTGAGTATTTTACAAAGAGTGAAACAGCGCCCCTCTAGATGTTATGGTGAAACAGTAGATTGCAGGGAAACGGGGTTCAGGGGGAGTGGCTTGCATAGGGGAGGGGGAGGGGGGGGTTGGCAGGGAAACGGGGTTCAGGGGGAGTGGCTGTCTGACTCAGAGGTCACGCGGCTGTGGAGAAGAACGTGTTGCCCACATTCTGTTACTGAGTTTAGGCTAGTTAGCTAGCAGGTTTATTGTTCTGGGTTCAGTCACTTTTGCCTCCACTTGCTGTTCAAATACATGTTGAAAGAAAAAGTTAATCTGTTTACAGTTCTGTTTCATCTGGGTGTTGAGAGATGTATCCATAGATGTAGTCCCTAATGTTGCTCTCAAAGTGCACCAGATTGATGCATTTAATTTCAACATTTAAAAAAAATCTTCCCGGGGGAGCATGCCCCCGGACCCCCCTAGAGGAGGTGAGGTCCACCACCTGCCCACACCCCCTGTTAAATTGTCTCACCCACATTGCCATGTTTTATTCCATGCATCAAGTCAGGCAAATTGGGTCCAAATGGTCCAAAATAACATCAAATGCATAGGTTTTTTTTGTTAAGTAACATACTTTCGTCGCCGGCCGGCCGATACATGCCGCGCATTAAGTGGGCCTGTCTGTCAATTAATCCCCGGGCCACTTCCCCCCCCCCAGTCCGCCCCTGGTTTGAAGCCTTAAAGTACGGAAGAGGATTAGGGCCAAATGTGACCGATGAGTTGAAAGAAAAAAAGTTGTAATAGTGAGAATTTTTTTTTTAAGAATTCCAAATATGAAAGTCAGAATATCGAGATTTTCAGAAAGAAACGTCGAATTCTGAGATAAAAAAAAAAAAAGTCAGAATTCTGAAGTTTTTTATTCTTTCTTTTCCCAGAACTGAATGAAATGTTTCCCTTATTGGTCAGATCTCACATTGTGTTCACACTGACCCTAATCCTCTTCCGCAGTGATTCATGGGAAACGCCCACATGAGAAACTCACTCTGGATTAAACCAAATTCTTAAATGTTCTCTCTTGAACTGTTGTTTCCCCGCTGCTGCAGCTCCTTCATCCTCCCACGGATGCTGCGGCTGATTATTTAGCACAATTTATATTTCCGGTTCCTTAAACTCTTCAGGTGTCTCATCAGCTGTGCGTCAGAACGAGAAGTCAATCATGACCCGTACGAGGTAACAATGAGAGGGGAATCACCAAAACAATGTAGACGTTTGGAGATTAATCCAATCATTTAAGAAATATTATTCTATTATGCAATCAGGATGTGTTGTGCATAAAGGAGAGACGACAGGGTCACATGTCACAATGAAACTTCCCCTGTGGAAAACTGGCATGTTCTCTCCGTCCTCTCTGATGCAGTGGCTCAGTCTTTTTCAAGGCTTTCATTGTCCTTTGTGCATACAGTAGCTAAAGTGTAGTTATGACAGTGAACATCTCAGGTCACTTTGAATAGTTCATTTCTCTTAGGAACCTTCCTAACGGAGTGAAATGACCCGGGAGTCCCTCAGTGGCAGCCGTGATAAGAGCCGTTTGAATTCTCTAGATCAGGGGTCTCAAACTCAATTTCATCCCGAGTCACATCAGCATTACGGTTGCACTCAAAGGGCCGGTTGTAATTTTAATTATATATAAATATACATATGTAAATAAATAATAGATATTGGATTATTATCAGTTCTGCTAATATCGTCTGAAAGCAGAAGTCTACGGCAAATAATTGAAAGTAAATGTTCAACAATGTATTGTATATAATATTCTTTGCAAGCTCTTGCGGGCCACATAAAATGAGGCCGCGGGCCGGATTTGACCCCCGGGCCTTGAGTTTGACACCCCTGCTCTAGATGATAGGAAAGGAGGTTTGAAACTTCCTTTATAACCTCCTTTAGCTTAGGAACCACTGGACCTTCCTTTGGGAAAGGAAAGGAGAAAATGCTGTCCCACAATGCCTTGCGCCCGCAGCATTTACCGTCAAACAACATTCGGCCGTTCACGGAAACAACCGATCAAGATGAGTTTCACTTCTCTCCAACCTAATGAAGAGTATATGTCCCACTGTTGTCCACGGTCATAAAGCCTGCATAGAACCACACCATAATAGTTTCCTAAGTCCTTTTGAATTCTCCTATTCACTTTCACACCAAGTACTTTGCCGTACTTAGTTCCCAGCACTTAGTGCCCCCATGGAACTAAGTACAGATCGCGTTCACACCGGAATGAGTCCCTGACGTAACTTCTTCTTCTTCTGCTTTGGGTTTACTGGCAGGCCGCAAACAACTTCACGGCGTATACTGCCACCAGAAGTCCCCGGCCGGAAGTCCCCGGAGTTGGGGAAGGCTTCAGTAGAAGCTGCTGGGACTCCCAGCAGCTTCTACTGAAGCCTTCAGAGTAAATCGCCAGAACGCCGACACCTCCTCATCTCCACCGCTCCCATGTTTTCTTTGGTGTTGCCATAAGTTAGTCTCTCTGCGTTTCTGCGCTGGGCTAATGCTAATGCTAATAATGCTAATGCGAGCAAATAAAATGGCGGCTTCACAAGTTTTACGGGGCGTGGTTTGCAATCCTCCCCAGGAAAGTCCCACCTCTCTAGCAGGGACTGAAGATGGGAGTAAAAGTTCTCTGAGCTAAGTTCTCTTTTTGGTGTGAACGCAAAATTCCAGGCACTAACGGAACTAAACGGGAAAAGTACTCCGGTGTGAAAGCGCCTAAGGAATAGTGGATAGGAAGAGACGATAGGAGCTGCTACCTGCATGTTGCGTGTTTGTATATCCTGCCTGTGTGTGTAATGTCTGTAAACACAACGTATTAAACCCATATTTCTCATGAATAAAGCGTGTATTTTTCTCCTGATAGCGAGTTCACGTGATGCTGAAAGGACGGCTCTACACTGTTTGTTCTCTCCATGCAGCGAGAGGAGGGGAACCACCGGCAGCTGGTGAATAAACATCACATCTGGAAGTAATGACGACGTTTGTCTTTCAGTGTTTACCTTTCAATATGACAGGAAGACAGGAATCTTGTTGTGAATTCCCAACATAATAAAGACGGATGTGACGTACGGAGGAACTGAGGTACGTATGATTAACCGGTCGTTATGTAAATACAGCGGGAAATAAACAACACAGAAATATGGAATATTATATTTTGAGGGATTTTATTTTGCCCTTTAAACAAAGAAACGACAATTAAATAAAAATATTCTATTTTCAATACATTTCTACATATATCTACAAATATAAAAATATTTAAATGTTAGTCAAGAACTAATCTGAGTCCTCTACTTTCCTACATTATACATCGCAGAGCCCATTTGATAACAAATCAAAAATAAAACAAATGGGAAAAGATTTCTAGATACTTAATTATTTAAATGAATAAAAGCATCCTGTCGATGTTACTCTGTTTGTTGTAAGGGTGTGATATCATCAGGTTCATTATCTGTATCTGCAAAGTATCTGCAGCAGAAGAAGAGAGAGTTGAGAGGAAGTGCGGCAAGTTTTGAAAACCTGTCGAACGTCATTCCCTTCAACTGGAGAGTTTACACTTCCTCTTCTCTCTACTTTAAAGAGTCCTCTCCTGCTGATGTTCAGGTGTATATCAGTATGTAGTGTCTCTACTTTAAAGAGTCCTCTCCTGCTGATGTTCAGGTGTATATCAGTATGTAGTGTCTCTACTTTAAAGAGTCCTCTCCTGCTGATGTTCAGGTGTATATCAGTGTGTAGTGTCTCTACTTTAAAGAGTCCTTTCCTGCTGATGTTCAGGTGTATATCAGTATGTAGTGTCTCTACTTTAAAGAGTCCTCTCCTGCTGATGTTCAGGTGTATATCAGTATGTAGTGTCTCTACTTTAAAGAGTCCTCTCCTGCTGATGTTCAGGTGTATATCAGTGTGTAGTGTCTCTACTTTAAAGAGTCCTTTCCTGCTGATGTTCAGGTGTATATCAGTGTGTAGTGTCTCTACTTTAAAGAGTCCTTTCCTGCTGATGTTCAGGTGTATATCAGTATGTAGTGTCTCTACTTTAAAGAGTTCTCTCCTGCTGATGTTCAGGTGTATATCAGTATGTAGTGTCTCTACTTTAAAGAGTCCTCTCCTGCTGATGTTCAGGTGTATATCAGTATGTAGTGTCTCTACTTTAAAGAGTCCTCTCCTGCTGATGTTCAGGTGTATATCAGTATGTAGTGTCTCTACTTTAAAGAGTCCTCTCCTGCTGATGTTCAGGTGTATATCAGTATGTAGTGTCTCTACTTTAAAGAGTCCTCAACATAATTACTCCATACACATAATGACATGAGAGCATCCATGACTTCATTATAGAAACACAGCGTGATTATCAGCACCTTGAATCCAGCTATTAAAAAAACATGATATTTAACTCAATCCCATAATAACTGTACAGTAGCGGTTAGACTCAGCTGTGGTGGGGGTCAGGGGTCAGGGGTCAGAGGTCAGAGGTCAGAGGTCATCTCTTTCCCCAGAAACTCTCTCGTCTCCGAGCTCGCTGCAGGACGACGGACGCCGCCGAGCAGGAAGTCGCTGAACGCCACGACATCGCCGACAAACGGTCGTCTAGGAATCGAGAGGACACGTTTAAATAATGAGAGAAGGAAACTAATGTACAAGACAACAACAACAACAAAAACATAAACAAGGAATACGAACAAGGAGACAACAGGGCGAATTACAGGGAAGATATTATTTTTCTACTTACAGAACTTACCGTATTTATTAAAATTATTTATATTAATATTATTATTTATGTAGTCATTAAAATAATCATCATTATTTATTTATTTAATTTACTAATTAACTTAATAATACTAGTTTTAATAGATATTGGTTGTTGTTGTTGTTGTTGTTGTTGTTGTTGTTGTTGTTGTACCTTCATGGTGGCTGCAGCCTCCTGAACAACACAGCTGCTCTCTGAACCTCAGCCCCAGATCACCTGAGGACACACATTATTGATTACCTTCATTATTGACATACAGGAGGAACAGTCATCGCACATCAGGCTCAACACGATGCAGAGAAACTAGTCCCTGCATTTGGAGATCAACACGGTCCTCTTTGGAAAGTGCCGCGCGGCGTGATATCCCAGGGACATCACACGGCGGGCAGCGGCGGCGGCCTGTGATGAAGTAGGGTCGACCCTATATCATGTGAAGCCACCGAGCACCGGTCCCCGGGGGAACCGGGCCTGGGGCAAGGCTCGTGGACCAAGCTACTTATTCGGCCTTGCGGCACAATAATCGCTCTGACCTGGTGAGGCGGGGGCATCTCTAGCAATGAGCGAGTAGCCCACACACCCGACGCCATGACCATCATCCAGGGAGAGTACAGCCCTGGGCGGTGGACTTCCACGGACGCCAGACCCGGAAGGAATGGCGAACGTGAATGGCACCGCCTCGGCCATATCCTGGCCCCCCCAAACACTCGAAGCAAAGGTGGTGGGGATCGGCGCCCGCTATTTCAGCCAGGGCACGAAGGACAGGTCGGGTCTCTAGCAGTGGCGACTCCCTGGAGGTATGATAACTCTTTCTTCTTCTTTCAAACGTCTCAGTCTCTCGTGGAATCACTTCCGCTGCTGAAGAGAAAAGGATGATAGTCAGGAGGCGAGGCCTCCTTTTATACGGTGTGATGCGCGCGCATTCAGGTAGGCCCGCCCAAGGCCGGCTACGTCTATAGAAGTCTCAGTGGGAGAATGCTCGCATGGTAAGGTAGTACCCATAGAGTCCAGTAGAGGGCGGAGCCTGTGAGAGATATAACAACCATATTAATTTAGTTTACCTAACCCAAAACAAAGCGCTCTCGCTAAGCGGTCCTACGACGCTGGTTATCAACTCGGTAACTCAAGCCAGGGTTTCTCCGCATACTTGCCAACCCTCTCGATTTTCGTGGGAGACTCCCGATTTCATAGCCCTCCCCCGGTTTCCTCCCGGGGTCATATTTCTCCCGCATTTCTCCCGATTTCTGACAAAATCAGATTTACCCTGGACTGTTTCCACTCGGACTTTAATACAGCTACACCATTGTTTGGTTTCCATGGTAGCGCGTCTCTTTAGTAGCGCGTGCAACTGAAAGTCTGACAAAATAGGGAAAAGGTCCAGCCCACACATATGCTCCAAGGTGTAAGGCAGTGCACTTACAACTACAATAAGCATGTTAATGTTAATCTACAACTCCGGCGATCCGCTAGCACCCCCCCCCTGTGGTGGTTTTGAAATGCTCCCGATTTCCGAGGTCTCAAGTTTGGCAAGTATGTTTCTCTGTCCGGCTGGGTGCACGTTCACATGAAAGGGGCAGGGCTAGCAACATTTGACCAATCACAAACATGGACAAGCGTACTGACAGCGCAGCGTCATACTTCCTGAATGAAAAGTAAACTATAATATTAGTCAAATATCCATCCATCCATCCTCTTCCGCTTATCCGTGGTCGGGTCTCGGGGGTAGCAGTTCCAGCAGAGAGCCCCAAACGTCCCTTTCCCCTCATCAACCAGCTCTGACTGGGGGGTCCCAAGGCGCTCCCAGGCCAGCGAAGAGATATCCCTCCACCTGGTCCTAGGTCTACCCCTTGGTCTCTTCCCAGCTGGACGTGCCTGGAACACCTCCCTAGGGAGGCGCCCAGGTGGCATCCTAACTAGGTGCCCGAACCACCTCAACTGGCTCCTTTCGACGCGAAGGAGGAGCGGCTCAACTCCGAGTCCCTCCCGGATGACTGAACTTCTCACCTTATCCCTAAGGGAGACACCAGCCAGCCTGCGGAGGAAACCCATCTCGGCCGCTTGTATCCGCAATCTGGTTCTTTGGGTCATGACCCATCCTTCATGACCATAGGTGAGGGTAGGAAGGGAAACGGCCCGGTAGACAGAGAGCTTTGCCTTCTGGCTCAGCTCCCTTTTCGTCACAACGGTGCGGTAAAGCGACTGCAGTACCGCTCCCGCTGCTCCGATTCTCCGGCCCATCTCACGCTCCATTGTTCCCTCACTCGAGAACAAGACCCCGAGATACTTGAACTCCTTCACTTGGGGTAAGGACTCATTCCCTACTTGGAGTGGACAGTCCATCGGTTTCCTGCTGAGAACCATGGCCTCAGATTTGGAGGTCAAATATGAAGAAGTTAAACTTTAAACATCCATGACTCAAACCCTTGATCCAGGATCAAAGCCACAGAGCTGCAGCTGCAAGGTGAACACAGCTGGTACCAGAACAAGTGTTTGAATGCGTACATTAACAGGTTCATGATATCACTGCCCGTCTAAGACACCATCTGACTTTCATTACATTTGACTCCAGTGTTTCCTCAACTTAATGTGTTGCTTCAAAGAATGCTTCTGCATCCAGTCTGTGACGCTGTGAGTGTTGCACGGCCAGATACGACTCAGCTGACTCAGATCAGGAGATGATACATTATGAAGTGATATGCCGCGGACTGTACGTAATGTGACTCTGATCCGGTTACTGATGTTGTGGCAGATATTTCAGTAAGCTTTCTTAACGCTAATGTTCTAATAGATTGCTCTGAAGATGGAGCTGATATTCTATTCATGTTCACGTTCACACAGTCGCTGATCTTTGCCGGCCGTCTTTCTGTATTTCCTGTCTCCTGTGATATGACTTGATCGCTTTAAACTCCGCACACTGAGCTCTGATTGGTCAGCAGGCGGTGCTTTCACTGAGTTGAGCTCTTAGCCTGCACCCTAACCTGCTCCGGGGCAGGCTAGCCGCTCAGCATAAGTTACCATGGAGATCTAGCCCGCTAAGAAGAGAACCAGCGTCGTAGAACCGGAAAGCCGGAGTTAACCCTGAAGTTAGCCGCTAAGAGAACATCCTGCTTCGTAGTGCAGGCCTCTGGTGGGCATCCCTTCATTTAATATTTATTTTATTATTGATTGTATTTGAATGAAAAACACAAAATGTATAAAAATAATTAACCTATTCTAAAAACTAGCAACACATTTAAATAATAAAATTGATAAATTGTTGACGATTTATAGATAATCTGATTAATATAAACTAATTTTTAGTAAGACAGAATAAAATAAAAAGAATAATAAAAAAGCAAAAATAAATATGACCTGGTCGCAAAACATTTTTAATATATATCATATAAGTTCTAATAGTAATAAATAAGTTATTTTATTAGTTGGCTTCATGTTGGACTGTTGCAGAGTGTCATAAGTTTTGTTTTCTGATAAATAACTAGTAAGCAAACTCTTTTGTACAGTTTGAGTTGTATTCTTCTTTATTTGTTCACTGTTTTCTGATATCAGCAAATAAACTTGATTGTTCCTGTAATTTATTCACTTATTTAATGTTTTAAAAGTTGCAGGTTCATATCTTAAACTCCTCACCGTTGTGCTGGAAGTCGGCGGTCCTCAGAGTGCCTTGAATGCAGTGCTGAGGGGGCGGGGCTACAGGAGGAGGGGAAGTCTGCTTCATCCTGATTGGTTTAGAGGCAGGACTGACAGTTGGCTTGTTGTCAGGGGACGAGGCAGATGTTTTGGAATGGGCGGAGTTATGTTCAGACCACGCCTCCTTCGGGGTGATCTGCATAGCAACTGTAGTCTCCGCCCCCGCTGCCATGGAAACAGAGGAGCCACATCTCTGGACACAACAAAAAACCAAACATCAGAAACTAATATATGTTATTAAGTAATATAATATATATAATTAAAATAATATAACTGAATGATATGTAACGTTAGTTAATTAAAACATAATATAGTTTAATTTAATTCTATATCATGTACAAAAATATGTTCTAATATAATATAATTTAATTAAATGAAATAAAGCTTAGTCTAATGTAATATATTTTAATATAAAATAATATATTGTAATAATTTTTTTTAATATAATTTCATATAATATCACATAATAAAATATGATAGAAGCTAATGTTGTATAATTGAATGTAACATAATAAACTGTAGCAGCAATTAGAACAATTTACAGCATTTTAATGATTGATTATAATATCACCTGTTTGTTTGCTGATGATTCATCACCGCTCTTCATTTTTCCCACCAGTATAGCGCCTCCTGGAGGACAAACAGAGGTCAGAGGTCACACTGAGAGGGGTGTGTGTGTGTGTGTGTGTGTGTGTGTGTGTACCAGTGGCAGGTGTGGTGAGATCATGGTGAGTTCTCTGAGTCGGTCGTATCTTCAGCCTCGGAGTCGGTAACCTTCCCTCCTCCCTACACACACAGTCACACACACACACACACACACACACACACACACACACACACACACACACACACACACACACACACACACACACACACACACACACACACACACACACACACACACACACACACACACAGGGTTATAATGACATTTCTCTCTAAAATGCTGCACAGTTTTCTTCCTCTAATACGCGGTTAATCTTCTGCGGTCGGAAAGAGTATTTCTTAATTCACTTTACAAGAGTAGTATTCAGAGTACAGATTTCTTCTAGATCTTACTCGTCTGTTTCTTCTTCTCCCCAGACCGAACGTCTCTCAGGAGTTTTAGTTCTTCCGGAAGCTGACGACCTCTGACTGGAGTTACTGGAGTTACTGCAAACAAACACACAATTAGACCTCAGCAGATAGAGAAGATTTCCCATGATGCTCTCTGACGTCTCACCTGTTGAGCTCCAGAGCCACCACAGGTGACGGGGGGTCAGAGGTCAGAGGGTGAGGGGAGGGGGGGTAAGAGCAAGAGCTGGCCGCCTCCCACAGAGCGTTGTGATTGGACAGCAGCTGGCTCAGGTGGTCTCTGCAGAAGTTCGATCCCCACGCCCGACGACGGTACGACATCGCCTGCTGCCGCAACTCCTCCACCTGCAGGGAGAGTCCGTTTTATTAAACAATAGAGGTTTTAGAGGTTTTCAGTTGCTATAGATCAGAGGTGTCAAACCCAATTTCATCCCGGGCCACATCAGCATGAAGGTTGGAACTTTAAGACTATATAAAATGAAGCCTTGACTTTGACCCCTGCTGTAGACGGTTAATCAGCTGATTGCATCGTCATATCAGTAACTTCACTACGGTCTCATCACGTGGAATATGTTAAAAAAACAGTCAAACGAGATATGTTTCAAAATAAAAGCGCCGCAGCGTTTTTAGCGGACGGACGGACAACTTATTTTGTCATCTTTTTTTATAGGGGTAGGGTTAGGGGTAGGGGTAGGGTTAGGGTAATGTTGTGAATCGAGTGGCCTGTGTTCGTCGTCCATTACATACGCCTGCCCACACCATAACCCCACCACCACCATGGGCCACTCGATTCACAACATTACCCTACCCCTACCCCTACCCCTCACACCAGATACTGACTGGTTTTCGGACCCATCCAAGACCCCCCCAATAAAGCCAAACTGCACGTTTCAGAGTGGCCTTTTATTGTGGCCAGCCTAAGGCGCACCTGTGCAATAATCATGCTGTCTAATCAGCATCTTGATATCACCTGTGAGGTGGGATGGATTATCTCGGCAAAGGAGAAGTGCTCTCTATCACACATTCTTTCAGATTTGTGAACAATATTTGAGAGAAATGGTTATTTTGTGTTTATAGAAAATGTTTTAGATCTTTGAGTTCATCTCATGAACAATGGGAGCAAAAACAAAAGTGTTGCGTTTATATTTTTGTTCAGTGTATTAACGTGTTGTTGCCTTTCATTATAATACACAGGAGTTTTTCTACTGTGTCTCTGATCTTGTATATAAGATATATACGCCCCTGTTACCCGGTGTAGACTAAACCCTGATTATATAAGTCTATTTCTGATTCAGGAAATACAATCTTAATCAGACGGTTTTGAAGTCTTCTTGTCAAAATGCTGCTGACTTCACAGACACAGAAGCAGGGATGATGATGAGTGCAGGATGTGTAGAAACCATGACGAACTACGAAATACTGAATGAACATCTCAGGGTGGGGGTTATTACGTTTGTGAAATCACATCTCATCAAAACAGAATCCAGGTCAGATCAGAGTGTTTCTGTAATTACTGAGTGATCCAGGTAACGGTAACCTGACCTCGGATAACCCCAAAAAACCCTCACACACACACACACACACACACACACACCTGACCTTGCACACACACTTCCTCAGTTCCTCTGAAACACGTCAGCCTCACCACAGGGAGGAAAGTGACAGATCGCCCCCAGATTCAGAGATCATGACCTCATCTCTGCTCATACTATATATATTAATATTACCTATTTTATATATTTATTACACTGTCCATAATATGTCAATCTGATCTACAGTGTATTTATAATTATACTATTGAATCAGAATACTTTATTTATCTCGATATAAATTGGATTTCATAACAGACTTTTTTTTGTTTGCAAATTATTTATCTAATATATCATATTCCAATTGCTTGTATATCGACTCTCCTCCACTATTTATATTCTATTCCATTTGTATTTCCTTGCAGTATTGTATCTGTGTTATTGTGTTGCTCTGTTGGAGGAGCCTGAGACCCTGACATATCTACACTGTAGCTCTGTACATGCACACACACAGAGGATACACACACACAGAGGATATACACACACAGAGGATACACACACACAGAGGATAGTGATAGCCTGAGACCCTGACATCTCTCTACACTGTAGCTCTGTACACACCTTGGATCTCTAATCTTTTCAAGTCCGTTTGTCTGATGTTGAAGGTGTTTTAAACCTGCTTAAAAAAGGCTCTCTAATATGTTCTTTCAATAAGAGCAACAGGTAGGTGTTCGCTCTTAATAAAAGCCCTGAGCCTGTTTTTCAGGTCTCAGGCTCGAAAATGACATTCCCAGAACAAATGACCATATCTTCTAAAAGGGTTACATTAATAATCTTTTTTCTCAAAGTAATGATGAACCTGTGAGTTGGATGAAGAAAAGTCAGAATCAATATAGATCTTTTTTATTTTAAAGAAAATTCAGATTGAACATGGTAAAAAACTGTAAATTATAGTGTCCGTCCAAAGAATATTGTGTACTTATAGTGAAAACTACCCTTGGATGATGGGTTAGTAGACTAAAAGAATCCAAAGTACAACATATAATAAGTACCCTGTATCAAGATTGATGCAAAACAAGTGACATTTTACCTTTTTAGACAGATTTAGCTAAATAAACCTCTTCTGGGGCCATTTGGGTGGATTTTCCTTATCTCTGGCCCCCCTTGCTCGATGTTGACATGTGACATCTCTTTCTGACCGTTAGAGCCAATAGAATCCAAGGGAAATCGTCCCGCACACACTCATGTTAAAAAAAAAGGTTGCGGTCTCTGTGCATGCAATCTTGCTTCAGAGCGTAGGAATATCCCTGCTCTGATATTTGAAAACGGAATTGCAGTTGTATTGCTTATGGATTATCAGAACATTTCAAAGGGGACACATACACATTGGATATTAACCTATGGATTAACTACACCATCGTTGTTATCGTTTTAATGCCATTGAAGACCAGTTTTGACCAGACAAAGAATAGGTAAGCCATGTTAGCATTGTGGGCTACCTAGCGCCACTTGTTTTGATGTACGTTTTTGTTGATAACGTTGAGTTTGTATCTTTCAGTGTTGAGGTGGGCACGGTTAGATTCTGTGTCTTTACGATCATAAACGATGTGTTGGATGTGGAGCTAGGATAAGTAATAAGGGAGCTAGGAGTGATTTTCGGTGCAGTAATAGGTTAGTATTTTTCGCTCGGGGCTAATTCAGAGGCTCACTGTTAGCATTGTGTGTTTTTTTTTAAAGAAAAAAAAATGAAAAAGATCAGTTAAATGAGTTTTTCCCCGTTATATGGATATAAAATATTCATAGTTTATTAAATATGAAGGTTCCTTAGACGTTGTTTCCTGCAAATGACGCGATTTCGGCCCCGGAACCGGGTCCGTGGGGTCATTTTTAATACGGTTGCTTTATGTTTGAAGAACACCTACACCTACATGTTGCTCTTATTGAAAGAACATATTAGAGAGCCTTTTTTAAGCAGGTTTAAAACAGCTTCCAGTAGTTTGATCAGACAAACTAATAAAAGGGTTCATTCCTCCGTGGCATTCTCCCAGCTACCACCCGGTGAACGGATATCAGCAGACAGTTGGAAGGAAACTCAGATTGGTTTTTGATATTGCAGTGTTTGGCACGAAAACTAAAACGCCATGACCCACAGCCAGAAAGTGTGAAAATATTCTTTAAATATCAGGGATAAAAATGTAAAAGAGACATTTGTAGAATTGTTTGTCCTGCACAGCTTAAAGGGATCTTCTTCATGTCGTGTGCATGAACTTTTCGGTCGGTAAAAGTGTTTCATCTTGCAAGGTAGCTACCCCTTACTCATACGATACTTTCCACCTACCTGTGTGTGTGTGTGTGTGTGTGTGTGTGTGTGTGTGTGTGTGTGTGTGTGTGTGTGTGTGAGTGACTAACAGAGAGTTGTTTCCCTGAAATGAAGCTCTGTGGTTTCACCGCTGACACTCAGCACTCTAGTTTTCCATCAGCAAAACAAACACACAACAAAAAGTTGATCTCAAATCCCCCTGAACACCTTTGATCCATAGAGTATGTCTCAAATGTGACACACACACACACACACACACACACACACACACACACACACACACACACACACACACACACACACACACACACACACACACAGAAAATACATTCAATCTGAAATATAACCAAGTGTTAAATCTTTAGTTCCACCTGGAGTAAATCCACCAGCTACCCTGCAGTCTACAAAGTACTTCAGACTAGCTGCACCTTCACCAGCTACCCTGCAGTCTACAAAGTACTTCAAACTAGCTGCACCTTCACCAGCTACCCTGCAGTCTACAAAGTACTTCAAACTAGCTGCACCTTCACCAGCTACCCTGCAGTCTACAAAGTACTTCAGACTAGCTGCTCCTTCACCAGCTACCCTGCAGTCTACAAAGTACTTCAGACTAGCTGCACCTTCACCAGCTACCCTGCAGTCTACAAAGTACTTCAGACTAGCTGCACCTTCACCAGCTTTGAGAACACTTTCATGATCAATCATTATAAAACATATCATATATATTATTCTGAAATGGACCAATCTGCACAACGACTACTTTCACTGTCTTTCACTATATTTTGATGAGAATACTTTCCTACTTTCACTTGAGGAACATTTTGAATGCTTTTACTGTAACAGAGTATTCCTACACTCTGGTACTTCTACTTTTACTAAGTACAAGATCTGAGTACTTCTACTTTTACTCAAGCACAAGATCTGAGTACTTCTACTTTTACTAAAGTATAAGATCTGAGTACTTCTACTTTTACTAAAGTACAAGATCTGAGTACTTCTACTTTTACTCAAGCACAAGATCTGAGTACTTCTACTTTTACTCAAGCACAAGATCTGAGTACTTCTACTTTTACTCAAGTACAAGATCTGAGTACTCCTACTTTTACTAAAGTACAAGATCTGAGTACTTCTACTTTTACTCAAGCACAAGATCTGAGTACTTCTACTTTTACTCAAGCACAAGATCTGAGTACTTCTACTTTTACTCAAGCACAAGATCTGAGTACTTCTACTTTTACTCAAGCACAAGATCTGAGTACTTCTACTTTTACTCAAGCATAAGATCTGAGTACTTCTACTTTTACTCAAGTACAAGATCTGAGTACTTCTACTTTTACTCAAGCACAAGATCTGAGTACTTCTACTTTTATTCAAGCACAAGATCTGAGTACTTCTACTCAGGGCCGCCCCTGGCCAACTTGGGGCCCCAATCGACATTGTGAAATGAGGCCCCCCCCCCCCCCAATCGACAGGAGTGAAAACAAAGTAGGCTACTTCACAAATATAATTCCTGTGTATTATTATTATCAACAGTTACTTTTTTATACAGTGAGGTAAATGGTAAATGTGCATGTATGTCGTTCAGTATGTGTTTACAGGTGAATTCTAGCCTCAAAAAGATTAAAATATAAGTAATGCAAATAAACTACTTCTACTAATAATAATTATAATCAATTCAATAATATAAATACTATATTATTTTATTATAATATAGTTGTAATATAGTCAAGACAAAGCATGCTTATGACATGCTCAAAAACTGATATTTCTTAAACCTGTATTCAGACGTAGTTCCCTCAGTCAGCATCAACAGCTACACACATTGCTATCAGTGTTTCTCTGTGTTGTGGTTGACATGGCGATGACTGTTAGGAGTTAAGGGGAGAGGCTGAGCG
>CADEHL010001368.1:535330-550330 GCA_902827135.1 Harpagifer antarcticus
ATCCGACCTCTGCAGCTCATCCAGAATGCAGCGGCTCGTCTGGTCTTCAACCTTCCTAAATGTTCCCCCCCCACTCCGCTCCTCCGCTCCCTTCACTGGCTCCCGGTAACTGCTAGAATCCACTTCAAGACACTGGTACTTGCGTACCATGCTGCGAATGGATCTGGCCCTTCCTACATCCAGGACATGGTTAAACCGTACACCCCAGCACGTGCACTCCGCTCTGCATCAGCCAAACGACTCGCTGCACCCCCGCTGCGAGGGGGACCCAAGTTCCCATCAGCAGAAACACGTGGGTTTGCTATCCTGGCTCCAAGATGGTGGAATGAGCTCCCCATTGACATCAGGACAGCAGAAAGCTTACACACCTTCCAGACTGAAAACTCATCTCTTTCGACTCCACTTCGAGCGATAGAATTACTAACAAAGCACTTATATACTAACAAAGAACTGGCTTCTCTAAAGCCAGCTGAGTAGCACTTGAAATGTTTGGCTCTATGAAACCTGATGTACTTTATGATTCTGTTTTCTTCTAGTTTGTATCTTGTTGGTCGAACGCACTTATTGTAAGTCGCTTTGGATAAAAGCGTCAGCTAAATGTAATGTAATGATTAAAGCAGGTGTTCAGTCTCACTATCAGACAGCAATTCAATCCAAAGCTTTATTTATAGTGTACCTGTTGTGCGGTCAGTATTGGTGAAGCAGCAGCTGCAGATGTCTTCCAGCTGAACTGTCTGTGGTACTCTGACCTCTGACCTCCTGACAGAAGCCCCGCCCTCCACCGCAGAGCGTGATTCACCTGCGATATATTTAAATAAACTTTATTTAACACAGAGATATACCTGTGGTGGACAGAGACATTTCACTTTGAATACTTTGTTTAAAGAAGCATCCTTAGTTCTAGTATGTTCTTCTTTATACATACTCCCAATATAATAACTTACCATAATGTCAAACATCACTGTTGTGCTAAAGATACACAACTTAGGTTTATCTAAACAACCACAGTTATTTCAATCAAGTTTCACCTGACGGGTTTTACATTTGAAAAATAAAAAAAGGCAGAAATGATTAATTGTATTGGGTTTTAATTTGGGTTAACTCTTAATATCATTGCAAATGTTTCGTTGTATTGCGCTCAAACTGTTAGTATGTGTATTTTCATCCTTTAAGGTCTTTGGGCTGTAGTTTTTGCTTAAAGTGTGCTTTTGACATTCATTTTAGATTTCAGCTCACCTCATTCGCTGCTGGCTGCTGTCCATCAGGTTGGCTCAGCTGTGATTGGCTGTCAGGCTTTAGGGGGTGGGGCTTCGCTGAGAAAAACATGAAAAAAGCAGAAAATTGACTAAAGATGGACAAAGCACTTTCAATGTAAGATAATGAAAGCAGAGATGTGTTGAGTATTTACAATACAATGGTTCTGGTTCTCCTGGAGGTCCAGGATCAGCTCCAGGAGGGTGCGAGGGCTCCTTCCTGTGGGCAGAGCGGCTCTGGGATGCTGGTGAAACAGAAGGGAGGAATTGAGAGAACAGCCGGTTATCTTAGTGTGAAAATGCAAATAAACGCTGAGAAAATGTTCTGAAACCTAGATCTGAAATCTTTGGGATAATTATGTGAGAAATGTCTGAAAAAGACTCGTTTGATGATTTGATACAATATGATGATTTGCTCTAAATGAAAAATACCTAACATTATAAAAAGGGGCAGAAAATGATGACAAGTCTGATGTCGGAAATGTGACTTTACCTACGGAGAATAATAACGTTTTCTTTTTACCTAAACATCTTTCATGCCTTAAATAATTCTCACATAAGTATTTTGGATCTATCTATCTAAGTATCTCTCTATCTCTCTCTCCATCTATCTATCTATTACACATAAGGGATACATCGTTAGCCTAATAGCATAATTGCCCAAGTCATATTTGAATGTTTTTGGAAAACAAGGAAAAGTGCCCTGCAAAAATGCCTAAGTCAAAGCGATGACTTAGGCAGATAGTGATTTTGGACTCTAAAATACATTCTGATAGGCTGTGGACATAGGCAATAAGGCAGGGTGATGCAGCAGTGGTAGGAGAGTAAAGTTAGGCAGATATCACAATTTGGCCAAAAAATGACTTAGGCAATTATGCTATTAGGCTAACGACATGAAGCTTAGCATGCTAGCCTTGGTATCTTCTCTACATGTTAACGTAGAGGATAAACCAGCACTTTAATGACTTCATTGTGCTCCAATGTGTTTCTAAAGGGTATCCCCGGTGTGTACTGCAGGCCTCCTACCAGCAGGGGGCGCTGCTTTGTGATTCTGTGGAGGATCTGGAGGGCAGAGCTGAGAGAACCTCCTCCTGCTCTGGAAACACGGCTCTCTGCACATACCTGAGATGAAGAAAATTAATATATAATATAAAATAAACCTAAATAATATATAGAAACAATATGTATAATAATAATTTAAAAAAAGGAAAAATAAAATAAATAAAACAAAGATAATAATTAAATGTAAATGAGTGTTTAAGAGGACGACATTGTACCAAGTCCAATCCTCAGTAAGTAATGATAATTAAAACCTGTTCTGCTCTCGTACAGTTGAAACGGGACTCGGTCCAGTTCTGCTTTCAGGGATCTTACCCATCTGGTCTGAGCGCAGGCCGGCCAATGGGCCGCAGCGCTGAGGAGAAGAACCTCTGGGGCGGGACGTCCTGTAGCTCTTCTGGTATTCACTTCTACACTGACACACACACATGCACAAACACACACACACACACACATACACACATCTTTGACTGTGTTTATGTATGCCCATATACACCAAGGCCAAATCCTCATGTGTAAACCTACTTGCTAATAAACCTGTTCCCATTAGTGGCCGTAACAGTGAGTAGCTGTGTGCGTGATGTCACTCACAGGATTACCTAGATTAGCTAAACAGATTACATCTCATTAATCCTGACTGCAGCACCCTGCAGGGTCCAGAGCTACATCTTTATCAGAGGTGTTAAGTAACTATTTACTCAATTACTGTACTCAAGTACAATTTGGAGAATTGTACTTGAGTTGAGCATTTACATTTTCTGGTACTTTGTACTTTTCCTCCACTACATGTATTTAATATCTTTAGTTATTTCACAGATCTGGATGAAGGATGTGAAATATAATCAAGTGTTAAATCTTTAGTTCCACCTGGAGTAAATCCACCAGCTACCCTGCAGTCTACAAAGTACTTCAAACTAGCTGCTCCTTCACCAGCTACCCTGCAGTCTACAAAGTACTTCAGACTAGCTGCACCTTCACCAGCTACCCTGCAGTCTACAAAGTCATTCAGACTAGCTGCTCCTTCACCAGCTACCCTGCAGTCTACAAAGTCATTCAGACTAGCTGCTCCTTCACCAGCTACCCTGCAGTCTACAAAGTACTTCAGACTAGCTGCTCCTTCACCAGCTACCCTGCAGTCTACAAAGCCATTCAGACTAGCTGCTCCTTCACCAGCTACCCTGCAGTCTACAAAGCCATTCAAACTAGCTGCTCCTTCACCAGCTACCCTGCAGTCTACAAAGTACTTCAGACTAGCTGCACCTTCACCAGCTACCCTGCAGTCTACAAAGCCATTCAAACTAGCTGCTCCTTCACCAGCTACCCTGCAGTCTACAAAGCCATTCAAACTAGCTGCACCTTCACCAGCTACCCTGCAGTCTACAAAGTACTTCAGACTAGCTGCACCTTCACCAGCTTTGAGAACACTTTCATGATCAATCTTTATAAAACATATCATAGATATTATTCTGAAATGGACCAAACGACTACTTTCACTGTCTTTCACTTGAGGAACATTTTGAATACTTTTACTGTAACAGAGTATTCCTACACTCTGGGACTTCTACTTTTACTCAAGTACAGAATCTGAGTACTTCTACTTTTACTGAAGTACAAGATCTGAGTACTTCTACTTTTACTCAAGTACAAGATCTGAGTACTTCTACTTTTACTCAAGTACAGAATCTGAGTACTTCTACTTTTACTGAAGTACAAGATCTGAGTACTTCTACTTTTACTCAAGTACAAGATCTGAGTACTTCTACTTTTACTCAAGTACAAGATCTGAGTACTTCTACTTTTACTGAAGTACAAGATCTGAGTACTTCTACTTTTACTCAAGTACAAGATCTGAGTACTTCTACTTTTACTCAAGTACAGGATCTGAGTACTTCTACTTTTACTGAAGAACAAGATCTGAGTATTCCTACACTCTGGTACTTCTACTTTTACTCAAGCACAAGATCTGAGTACTTCTACTTTTACTCAAGCACAAGATCTGAGTACTTCTACTTTTACTCAACTACAAGATCTGAGTACTTCTACTTTTACTCAAGTACAAGATCTGAGTACTTCTACTTTTACTCAAGTACAGGATCTGAGTACTTCTACTTTTACTCAAGCACAAGATCTGAGTACTTCTACTTTTACTCAAGAACAAGATCTGAGTACTTCTACTTTTACTCAAGTACAAGATCTGAGTACTTCTACTTTTACTCAAGTACTAGATCTGAGTACTTCTACTTTTACTGAAGAACAAGATCTGAGTACTTCTACTTTTACTCAAGAACAAGATCTGAGTACTTCTACATTTACTCAAGAACAAGATCTGAGTACTTCTACTTTTACTCAAGTACAAGATCTGAGTACTTCTACTTTTACTCAAATACAAGATCTGAGTACTTCTACTTTTACTCAAGTACAAGATCTGAGTACTTCTACTTTTACTCAAGTACAAGATCTGAGTACTTCTACTTTTACTCAAGTACTAGATCCGAGTACTTCTACTTTTACTGAAGAACAAGATCTGAGTACTTCTACTTTTACTGAAGAACAAGATCTGAGTACTTCTACTTTTACTCAAGTACAAGATCTGAGTACTTCTACTTTTACTCAAGTACAAGATCTGAGTACTTCTACTTTTACTCAAGTACAGGATCTGAGTACTTCCACTTTTACTCAAGCACAAGATCTGAGTACTTCTACTTTTACTCAAGTACAAGATCTGAGTACTTCTACTTTTACTCAAGAACAAGATCTGAGTACTTCTACTTTTACTCAAGAACAAGATCTGAGTACTTCTACTTTCACTCAAGTACAAGACCTGAGTACTTCTACTTTTACTCAAGAACAAGATCTGAGTACTTCTACTTTTACTCAAGTACTAGATCTGAGTACTTCTACTTTTACTCAAGTACAAGACCTGAGTACTTCTACTTTTACTCAAGCACAAGATCTGAGTACTTCTACTTTTACTCAAGTACAAGATCTGAGTACTTCTACTTTTACTCAAGAACAAGATCTGAGTACTTCTACTTTTACTCAAGAACAAGATCTGAGTACTTCTACTTTTACTCAAGTACAAGATCTGAGTACTTCTACTTTTACTCAAGTACAAGATCTGAGTACTTCTACTTTTACTCAAGTACAAGATCTGAGTACTTCTACTTTTACTGAAGAACAAGATCTGAGTACTTCTACTTTTACTCAAGTACAAGATCTGAGTACTTCTACTTTTACTCAAGTACAAGATCTGAGTACTTCTACTTTTACTCAAGTACAAGACCTGAGTACTTCTACTTTTACTCAAGTACAAGATCTGAGTACTTCTACTTTTACTCAAGCACAAGATCTGAGTACTTCTACTTTTACTCAAGCACAAGATCTGAGTACTTCTACTTTTACTCAAGCACAAGATCTGAGTACTTCTACTTTTACTCAAGCACAAGATCTGAGTACTTCTACTTTTACTCAAGAACAAGATCTGAGTACTTCTACTTTTACTCAAGTACAAGATCTGAGTACTTCTCCCACCTCTGATCTTTAAACTAGTTCATGATTGATGCAGTTACAGAGCTAGGTGGCTAGGTTAGCATCTTTACATATAAAGTCAATGGTTAGCATCCGTTTGTTTGGCTAACGATGCTAATACACCTGTTGCTAATTACCTTAAAGCGGACGGTCATCTCGCGCTTACCGGCCACAAAACCCCGCGAGGACTCACCGCCTCACTCCTTAGTCATAGCGCTCATTTACACTTTGCTAACTAGCTGGTTGACATCGTATAACTAGTTAACAACGTTACTAGTTGACCAGCAGCTGCTAACTAGCTGCTCCTCAGCTTCAGTTACAGGGTCGTCGTTGCCATGGCAGCTTAGAAGCGTCTGACGTAAGCGCGTTGACAACTGACGTCAGCGTCAACAGAGCGTGACCCCCCCTATGGTGACCCCTCAAAAACATATATTATAATGACTAATAATAATAATAATTAACTTTCAAAGAAATATGTTGTTGTAATAATAATTTATTTTTAATAATGAGCACTACAAAATAACGTTATAATAATAGTATAAAGGACCTCTTACAAATAAAATAATAATGATAACAATAATAAAAACATCTCAAACTATTATAATTTTTAATTACCAAACAAATTCATAATGTCACTATATTTTATCTTGAGTAATTATGACCATTTAAAAAGATATATTAGAACGGCACCTCGAAAAAATGTACGATAAATCTTGATTCATCCAACTGTTCTTTAATCGTCCAATCGTCTATTTACATATGTATTTATCCTTACATTATACCCATACTAAATGAAATATATAAGACTGTACATGACACATGTTGCTCTCACACACAAGCAGGTGTTGTATGTGTGAAGGTGTGTGCACATCGATCCAGAATGACTGCACACCACAGGTTGCTGTTACAAAATTGCACCACTTTTATTCATTTAAGGCTTTTTAGTTTTTACTTTACATTTGGCTTTACCCCCCCCCCCCCCCCACTCCTTTATCTCCCTCACTGCTGCTGTGGGTTTCTGCGCTGGGACAAAACCAGTTCAGAATTTCAATTTCCATAACAGTTTTTAAAATCCAACAACAGCTGAAAAAAGGGACCAGGACTCCGGATGCTCCGCGCTGAACTGGATCCTTTTACATTTCACTGGTCATCATGCCATACAGAGAAAGAAGACGCAGGTTCAGTAAACGTAAAATAATTTCTTCTTTAGATTTCAGTTTGCTTTCGGCTGCGATCGCGCTCGTCATTCGGTGCGACTTCTGTTCAGTTTAATCTCAGGTCCAGGGTGTGTTCAGCCTAGCTTAGCACAAAGAGTGGGAACAGAGGGAAACTGCTAGCCTAGCGCTTTAAAAGATGGGTACAAAATGCCATCCAACCAACTTCAGGCAGTAATAGTGGGAGTTGAAGAAGAACTTGAACTGCTCTTACGAGAAGAAGCTCCATCAAAGACTAGAACACGTTTTATAACTGGGTGGGAGTGGGGAAAGTTGTCCTTCTCTGCTTTGAAAAGTAAGACAATCAATCAAACATCACATTTTGCAGACTACCATGAATTGTCCCATGCAGAAGAACAGTTGTCCTACATTTAGTTAGTTTTTTTTAAGCATAACTGAGACCTTTAGATCTGACAACTGAAGAAAAACTACAGCAACTGCAGCCCCAGAAGTCGCACAAAATGTCGAGCGCCACCACAGCCTTTGAAGCGAGAAACGTCTGCCTGAAGCTGCGGCTATGGAAACGTTGTCTTTTCTACTCGCTAGCGTCGCCACGTTTTAATTCGTGGTGATCGCCTGCATAAGGACGTCTCTCTCGAAGCCTCTGCTCGGCATGCAAACTGAGATTCAGCCCCTCCTGGAGGAAACACATTAACATGCTACATGAAGTACTGCAGGAGAACCAGAATACTGAGTAGTACTCGCGACACAGCAGTACTCACAGAGGTCCAACACACTGTCAGATGACAATTCTCACGTTTAAAAAAAACAACACAAAGGATTCAAAAGGCTTCCTGTGTCTCGGCTGCTTCACAGGCCACGCCCCCTGAATACATGTGGGGGCGGGGCTTCAGCGTTAAGCCCAACCTCCTACGGTCAGTCAAATGCCGTGATAACGTTAAAGAGCAACACTGAGATTATAAGGTGTTTAACTGATGGGAATATTGGCCACATTTCCATTTCTTAACTTTAATATTGCTTTATCGAAACGGCATCATTTTATGAAACCTACGCTGAAATGCTTTTACACAACTTGAGGCGTTTTTTTGGCCTTTTTAAAATAGTTAATGCCCTAAATGGGTTATGCAAAAGGCTTAGATGTGCAAGTTCGGATTTAGCCAACTACCAACAACATTTCAGTCTTCTTGGATTTTACCATAACGTGGAAAAATATGTCCGATAGTAGCTGACATCACGTCTGGCAAAACTACTTTCAATGCTAACGCTATAGCATGTTAGCTTTGAGCTACAACGCAGGGTTTGCTTAGGTGCTAGCATGAAATACTCAACTTGACAATGCGGGCGTGCAGGAATATGAAGGAACAACTTTTTCGGTCATGTTTGATCCTCCATAGATGGATATTTAAATATATCCCCATCAGTTAAAGGACGTTATGCAGAATAACTCAGTGTTTCCCTCTCCGACGTGTTAATAACATTAATAATCAGGTAATAATGATGGTTAATAATACTCTATAACACCCTCCCTATTCCCCTGGGTCAAAAAAGTTAATCACAGAAAATGGCGTGGTTCATAGTTGTTATTTAGCACACATACACACACTCAAACAAATTCACACACACACACTCACACACACACACACACTCACACACACGGGACCAGTGTGAGTCTGCTGTCTGAAGGCAACATGTCCGCCCTGAGCAGCAGATCCAGAGTCAGCTCACCACGCTGCTACGCTAACAAGCTAGGACTATTATTTTAGTGGTGTTGTTAGCATCCCCTACAACAATCACATTAGCTGTTCTTATATTTTGCCTCAAAATGTTCAAGTTTCATTGTTGATGTTTTGAAACTCAATACTTTTCCTCACCGACATGCTAACTAGCCAAGCTACCATTAATTCAATAATGCTAACACCACATACATAGTTTTTTCTCACAATATTTGAAATACATTTGAATAGCTGCAATGCTAACAAAGTAACCTAAAGCCATCCAGTAAGTTCACAGTCATTTCTTAAAGAAGACAATGCTAAATAAAGCTAATACTTCACGAACTGTGTGTTAGAACAACTAGCATTCCCTCCGAAAACAATGCCTTTAAGTTGCTTCTGGAACTGATATCTAGCCATTAGCAAAGCTCTTGATTTAACTCGTTATTGGCATCGTTAAATGGGCTAGAATTAAATTGTAAATATCGGCAAAAAAAAACTAATTTCGTACAACTGAAGTTAGCATTTTATCTTAATTTTGGCAATTCTCTCCTAAAACTCACGTTAGCTTGATGCTACTAGCGCGGTGAGCTAACCACATGACCTGCTGCACACCCCCCCCCCCCCCGCCCTTCCATAATAATAACCACCTTAGTAATAACAGTAATCACTGAATGGATCCACAGGTTCGACTGCTGGAAGTAAAAAGGAGAAAAATAAACATTTAAAAAGTAGAAAGCAAGAGGCCACTCCCCCAGCAGAGAGCATCATGGGAACCGTAGTTTAAATCCAGCCCCTTTATTTCCTGTCGAGTCATCATCTTCGACATGGCCGCCGCCGCAATCCTTTGATGTTTGGTTTCATTGTTTCCAAGGCAACAGTCAGTAGGACTGTGTGGTTCTGAAGGGGGGGGGGGGGGGGGGGGGGGTCGTCATGGGAACAGAAGTCAGAGATGGCGCATGGTGAAGATGTCATGGTTGTGTGAAAGGGGCGTGGCCAGCTGGAAGATGCCCTGTGATTGGTTGGTTGGTCGTCGGTCAGGTGAGCAGAAAACTGGAAGAGATTTTAGAGAGTCACATTTAAGCACTTTTAAGGTCAATAAACAAAATTGTACCACATTCTATATTTTGATCATGATAATAGAAAAACTATTTGACAATGGGACGCTATTTAAAATATTAAAATAAGAGCTGAACAACATTACCTGTCATTAGAGAAGTTGACAGGTGGACTTTTTGCGAGTTTTCCCTTGAACTGGACTCTTCCTGTTGATCTGTCGCACCAGGTCGTAGAAGATCTACACACACACACACACACACACACACACACACACACAGAGAGTATTTAAAGTTAGTTACAACCACTTTTTCCACAACTTGTTGACTACTTTACGCTGGGTAGTTGTTCACCTCGTTGACGTTGATCTTGCTCTTGGCTGAGGTCTCCAGGAAGGCGCAGGAGTTCCACTGCCGGGCGAGGCCCACGCCCGAGTCTTTGGCCACGACTCGCTCCACCTCCAGGTCACACTTATTCCCCACCAGGATCATCGGCACCTGAAGCACACACACACACACACACACAGCTGTTGGAGCGGTAGCCAATAGGAGCGTGAGTATTCCAAAGCGATGTCACTATACTCAGGAAGTAAACAAAGGAGTCTAATGGAGGTGTTTCAGTGCGTGTGTGTGTGTGTGTGATATTGTCTTTCTTTCCATGATTGCATTGTACCAGGTTACAAGAAGTGTGTTTTTGCCGTACACTCAGTGCTTGAATCGGAATAAAGAAGGTGCCAGTACTCTAAATCAGCAACTGTTTCAAGTCAATTTTATTTATACAGCCCAAAAACAAGAATTTGGCTCAAAGGTCTTGACAATCTGTTCAACATACGACTCCCTCGATCCTTATCCTCACAGCCCCACCTAGTGTCAGCAGAAAGTATTAAAATAATGATTACAACAAAATGCAAAAAAATAAATAAAAAAATATATTAAATATATTTTAAGATCATGTTTAATCATCTGATTCGTCTCATTGCTGTTTCAGTCTGTGTTCTTCTCATTAGTGTCTACAGTGTGTGCCTATTGAGCCGTTTAGAGCCATGTGGGACAAACCCCGATCCTGCCCCTCCCTCTCACTGTCTAAGTGAACGGTGACTGTAAAAACTACACTGCGCATGCTCAGAGTATTTTCCTATTTAATGTGTGTGGCAAACAAATAATGACCATAGGGGCATAGAGCTGCCATCCCCACCATACGTCATCTCACATCATTCAGAGCTGATTGGCTGTAAGTACGTGTGCCGCGAAAAGTGTGGTGTGTGAAGAGGAGACGAGAGAGAGACGCGTCCTAAAACCAGGAAGTAAGCTGCGCATGGCTTCCCTCCACAAAAAAGCAATGAGATTTCTCCATAGGATTTTAGAAAATAGCTCCAAATAAGATCTGTGGGAAACGTAGCTGTTAGATAAATGCACGTTTTGTTCAGCCGGATAATATCCACATGTCTACCCTACTTTTATCATTTTCTAATCATAAATCTATCATTTAGATTTATGATAGACTTTTGAAACTACAAGACGATAAGGAGGACTTTTACAAAAAAGTAATAGAGATGTGTGTCCAGAGGGATAGGCAAATGCACTTCATCTTCAAGTCAAGGTAAGACTGCAATGTTATTGAAAATGGGATCTTACTAAGAGAGAACAATTCAATATTTGAATGATACAATTACATTTGTTGGGTATCCTTCTGTTGAACTGTCTGTTTAAAAGTAATCGAAGCATCAGACAAAAAAGCTTTTGAAAATAATATTATATTTTGATTTAGGTCAAAATATAATATTTGTAAACCTGAATAGTCAGAGCCTCAGCAGCCTGAACCTCACTGCAGAAGCTTATATATAGACATCTGAGTTTGTTGTGCCCCACCACTTTTGTACATATAGAAACGCCACTGGATTCAGTCATTAAAAAGGAACACAAAAAAACAGACAAGGAAAGTTTTTTTTTTAAACAGAATATTTACTGTAACGTTCAGAAATTGCATGTTTTTCCACGACTAATCAGGGAGGTGTCCGGGCTCTCAGAGAACATGACGTAACATGTGCCTGCATCAGGTCGTATAGTATATCCTGTAATGCTGGTGGGTTTGTCTCTTTACTGTATATTTTAGAAAGGCTCACTGTACTTAAACAAAGTATGAAAGGCAGCGGATATGGCTAAAGCCTGACTCCTACTGGCGGCTGGTAAATGACTCCTCGTCCCTGTGAGGACACTCGTGCATCTTTCAGCAGGAAAGGAGAGGGAATCAATGGAGCTGCCAGGGAGGACACATGCGTCATGAGGTGCCGGTACGCAGTAAGAAGTAACGGTACGCAGATGGGTCAAAATCAGAAGTCCTGGTGTGTGTGTGTGCGGTGTGTGTGTGTGTGTCTCACATCCTCTGTGTCCTTCACTCTCAGGATCTGCTCCCTCAGGTCCTGCAGGTCGTTGAAAGTTGACTGAGCCGTGATGGAGTAAACCAGAGCGAAGCCCTGACCGTTCTTCATGTAGAGGTCACGCATCGCTGTGAACTGCTCCTGAAGACAGACAGGCAGACAGACAGGTTAGAGAGACACACACACACTCAGACAGACAGGTTAGAGAGACACACACACACTCAGACAGACAGGTTAGAGAGACACACACACACTCAGACAGACAGGTTAGAGAGACACACACACACTCAGACAGACAGGTTAGAGAGACACACACACACACACACTCAGACAGACAGGTTAGAGAGACACACACACACACACACACTCAGACAGACAGGTTAGAGAGACACACACACACTCAGACAGACAGGTTAGAGACACACACACACACACACACACAGGTTAGAGAGACACACACACACTCAGACAGACAGGTTAGAGACACACACACACTCAGACAGACAGGTTAGAGAGACACACACACACTCAGACAGACAGACAGGTTAGAGAGACACACACACACTCAGACAGACAGGTTAGAGACACACACACACTCACAGATACACACATACACACAGATACACACACAGAGATACACACACACAGAGACACACACACACTCACAGATACACACATACACACAGATACACACACACAGAGATACACACACACAGAGACACACACACACACACACAGAGACACACACACACAGATACACACACACACAGAGACACACACACACACACTAAGAGAGACACACACATACACACACACACACAGACACACACACACACACATAAGAGACACACACGTCACACACACTAAGAGACACACACACAGAGACACACACACACAGAGACACACAGACACACACACACACAAAGTCACACACACACACACTTACTGTTCCTGCTGTATCCAGGATCTCTAACATACACTGCTGACAGTCCACCTCCACTTGCTGGAAAACAGAAAGAGACAAAAAAACATTAAAAACTAAATATTTGTATAAAATCTCTCAATGAATGTCTGCAAACAAATTAAATGTTTTCCCGTATTATCTAACATTTTCTCAAATAACTCAATATCATAATTAGTTTTTTACAAAATCGATGTTATATTTTTTCCAAATTCACAATATGATTTTGTCTAACCAAACATTCACAACCCATCAGCCCCTGGGAGCTACTTCCTGTCTCACCTCCCATTCAGACAGACAGGTGCACTAGAGCCGTCTTACCTTCCTGTAGGAATCCTCTATCGTCGGGTCGTATTTCTCCACAAAAATCCCCTGAACAAACTGAACCGTCTGCAGAGAGAGAGACAGGAAGTGAGACAGTTAGAGGGTGAGACTGTTAGACAGTGAGACCGACAGTCAGAGGGTGAGACAGTTAGACAGTGAGACCGACAGTCAGAGAGTGAGACAGTTAGACAGTGAGACCGACAGTCAGAGAGTGAGACAGTTAGACAGTGAGACCGACAGTCAGAGAGTGAGACAGTTAGACAGTGAGACCGACAGAGAGTGAGACCGACAGTCAGAGAGTGAGACCGACAGTCAGTGGGTGAGACAGTCAGACAGTGAGACCGACAGTCAGAGAGTGAGACAGTTAGACAGTGAGACCGACAGTCAGAGAGTGAGACCGACAGTCAGTGGGTGAGACAGTTAGACAGTGAGACCGACAGTCAGAGAGTGAGACCGACAGTCAGAGAGTGAGACAGTTAGACAGTGAGACCGACAGTCAGAGAGTGAGACCGACAGTCAGAGAGTGAGACCGACAGTTAGAGGGTGAGACAGTTAGACAGTGAGACCGAGGGTCAGACAGTTAGACAGTGAGACCGACAGTCAGAGAGTGAGACAGTTAGACAGTGAGACCGACAGAGAGTGAGACCGACAGTCAGAGAGTGAGACCGACAGTCAGAGAGTGAGACCGACAGTCAGTGGGTGAGACAGTCAGACAGTGAGACCGACAGTCAGAGAGTGAGACAGTTAGACAGTGAGACCGACAGTCAGAGAGTGAGACCGACAGTCAGTGGGTGAGACAGTTAGACAGTGAGACCGACAGTCAGAGAGTGAGACCGACAGTCAGAGAGTGAGACCGACAGTCAGAGAGTGAGACCGACAGTCAGAGAGTGAGACAGTTAGAGGGTGAGACAGTCAGAGAGTGAGACCGACAGTCAGAGAGTGAGACCGACAGTCATTGGGTGAGACAGTTAGAGGGTGAGACAGTTAGACAGTGAGACAGTCAGTCAGAGAGTGAGACAGACAGTCAGAGAGTGAGACAGTTAGAGGGTGAGACAGTCAGAGAGTGAGACCGACAGTCAGAGAGTGAGAAGACAGTCAGTGGGTGAGACAGTTAGAGGGTGAGACAGTTAGACAGTGAGACCGACAGTCAGAGTGTAAGACAGTCAGAGAGTGAGACAGTTAGACAGTGAGAGACAGTCAGAGAGTGAGACAGACAGTCAGAGAGTGAGACAGACAGTCAGAGAGTGAGACCGACAGTCAGAGAGTGAGACAGTCAGAGAGTGAGACAGACAGTCAGAGAGAGTGAGACCGACAGTCAGTGGGTGAGACCGACAGTCAGAGAGTGAGACAGACAGTCAGAGAGTGAGACCGACAGTCAGAGAGTGAGGACAGTCAGAGAGTGAGACAGACAGTCAGAGAGTGAGACCGACAGTCAGTGGGTGAGGACCGACAGTCAGAGAGTGAGACAGACAGTCAGAGAGTGAGACCGACAGTCAGAGAGTGAGACAGACAGTCAGAGAGTGAGACCGACAGTCAGTGGGTGAGACCGACAGTC
>CADEHL010001368.1:555330-577452 GCA_902827135.1 Harpagifer antarcticus
ACACCTGAACATCAGCAGGAGAGAACTCTTTAAAGTAGAGACACTACATACTGATATACACCTGAACATCAGCAGGAGAGGACTCTTTAAAGTAGAGACACTACATACTGATATACACCTGAACATCAGCAGGAGAGGACTCTTTAAAGTAGAGACACTACATACTGAAATACACCTGAACATCAGCAGGAGAGGACTCTTTAAAGTAGAGACACTACATACTGAAATACACCTGAACATCAGCAGGAGAGGACTCTTTAAAGTAGAGACACTACATACTGATATACACCTGAACATCAGCAGGAGAGGACTCTTTAAAGTAGAGACACTACATACTGATATACACCTGAACATCAGCAGGAGAGGACTCTTTAAAGTAGAGACACTACACACTGATATAAACCTGAACATCAGCTGGAGAGGACTCTTTAAAGTAGAGACTCTACATACTGATATAAACCTGAACATCAGCTGGAGAGGACTCTTTAAAGTAGAGACACTACACACTGATATAAACCTGAACATCAGCTGGAGAGGACTCTTTAAAGTAGAGACACTACATACCGAAAACAGGGTGTTTGTTTCACACATCCCTGACGAGACTCGGTGTAACAGAGATATGAGAGCGGTGTGAAATGACGCCCGCGTGAATAAAGCGTAGTTATAACACGGCAAAAATGACTGATAGGTAGTTTGGTGATACCAGGCTGACACGTTGAACAAAATAAGACTTAAATGAGTGCACGTGAAATAAGGAACAAACCAGACAAAGAGGTCCAACATTGACAGTTAGTGCAAATGAATGAACAGAGGAGTCAATATATAAGCAGAGGAATACGTACTGGATGTCTAAACTGTTTGTAAAAGTATTTAAAAAAAGATCAAGTCTGTAGTGTTGCTTTCTCCAACAGGCACCAAATGCAGCACGATGTTTTAATCTACTAAAGTAAAGTTGTTGGACAAAGATGGACACACACAGATCCCTGAGTCAACCAGAACTAGGTGGGGCCTGTCAATACCCTGTGTGTGTGTGTGTGTGTGTGGTGTGTGTGTGTGTGTGTGTGTGTGTGTGTGTGTGTGTGTGTGTGTGTGTGTGTGTGTGTGTGTGTGTGTGTGTGTGTGTGTGTGTGTGTGTGTGTGTGTGTGTGTGTGTGTGTGTGTGTGTGTGTGTGTGTGTGTGTGTGTGTGTTGCTGACAGTACAACAGCAGAGGAATAAAACCAAGCCTTGTCTTGACACTACAGACAGACAGACAGACAGGCCTAGAGAAAGAGAGACAGACAGGTTCCTCCAAACTCCTCATTGTGTAATAAGTTACTTCCTCTCTCTCTCTCTCTCTCTTTTTTTTTTTTTTCTTTCCTCCAGCAGATCAGCGGGAGCTCCGCAGCTCTGTATCCGCCTCAGAACGCCTCCTCCCCGGACACCTCTGGCGCCAGGCCCCGCTGCCCCGCTGGAGGAAAGAGACCAACTGCCGAGATGGAACGTTCAGATTTTTTTTTGAACGGCGGGCAGGAGAAACAATCCGCCGCCATGTTTGAACCTCCACTGTCTGTCTGTCTGTGAGTCGGTTAATATGAACAGTATTATGATTAACGGATCCTGTCTGTCTGCCTGCCTGTCTGTCCGCCGGTCGCTTCCGCAAACCCAGCCCCGTTCGGCCGGGACTCGAACCCGCGCCCCGCCTGACTCTCTGCTCCCGGGTTAGAGCCACACATGCTTAATGAAGGGAAGATATAAAGGGGAAAAAGGCGTAAAGAAGGTAAAGAGAGAGGTTACTCACAGTCATCCACCGTCCGCTGCTCTCTCTCTCTCTCTTTCTGTTCCACACTCTGTGTCTATGTCGCTCTACCAGAGCCGCTCCCTCCTGCCGCTGCGTGCTGACGTCAAGCTCCACGCACTGAACGTTAAGCACTTCCGGTTGGTTCTTTCAAAATAAATCAAATACTATGGAAAACGGCTAATTATTGTAATACAGATTTAGGAAAGGTTTTACATTATTTTAAAGGATATAAAATAATTGTAATCAAGGTAATAATCAATTAACACATTTTTATATTATGTAGTTATAAAGTCATGAAAGTCTTAAAAAAGTGTCTTTATTATTGTATTCTTTTCACACCTCTTTCACTGGCTACTGTTTTATTCTGTATTCAAATATATATATATAATATCAGTGTAACGTATAAGTCATTGTATAAGTGTGATAAAAAGCAATAAAGTACAAATATTATGCTTTTATTTTGAAGGCAGCCCCCGCTTACTTCCGGCTTTCTTTGCTTCGTCACATTTTCGCCCTTTTTGTTCTTGTGACGTTTCCTCAGCTGCTTCCCGCTTCCTGCTACAGATCTTTATTTCACTTTGATTACATATTAACAGATAGTCACATTTGCGAAGTAGTACACAAATATTTCACTTAAAGGGGACCTATCGTGCAAAATGCACTTTTTGATGTCTTCTCTACATCACCATGTGTCCCCGGTGCGTCGGGGAACTCAGGCAGCGTCAGGAAATAAACCCTCTCTCTTTTCCTCCGTACCCAAATCTCTAAAAACGGGGAACAACGGAGCTGATCCAGATTTGCGTCCGATATGATGTAATATGTGAAATGTGGACCCACGGCCCAATCAGAAAGTTGCTATCAGAAACAATGTAAACTCCTACATTTTTGGCTGACAGCTTTATTTACTTTTATATAAACAAACACGTGATTATCTTACAGAGTGTTCGGTTAAACCACCCGGTATATAAAGAGTAAACATTAGCAACATCCTTAAACATGTAGTCTACAGAGGTAATAGGCTGAAAAATATGTATAACATGTCTGTAATGTGTCTTTATATCCACTAAAGTTCAACAAATTGGTGACATTTATTGGTATTTCATGTTAAATATTATAACATACTATTATTTTGGGGAAAGTGTTTCTTAAAGTGTGAAAACCACCAAAGATACCTCAAAAACTAGTTTGAAAAAAATCAGAGAATTGTGTAAAAATGTACGCAATTAGTGAAAAATGTCCAATTTTATTTGATTAATATTAAATATTATTATTGTTTATTGTAATAGAGTATTTTCCCACTGTGTTATACGTTCTCTAACGGATCTAAAATACTTTGACTAACAAGCCTCTATAGTGTCAACATGATCATGTGACCCTCATGACGGAGGTCACCAGAGAAAACCTGAACATTAAAACCACCGTGTGTGTGTGTGTGTGTTACAGAAGTCAGAGCATTTGAGCATGTCGCAGCAAGTTCATGGGAACATGCCTTCACACAAACACACACACACACACACACACTCTCACACACACACACACACACTGTTACTACTGTGCGTGAAACCCCACCCTAACAGGAAGCAGTCACCGAGAATATTTGCTCCCTCCCTAACCAACTTCCCGTTCTCTGACACACACTTCCTCTTTTTGTGTGTGTGTGTGTGTGTGTGTGTGTGTGTGTGTGTGTGTTCAGGTGAAAGTACATCAAACTGTGAGGAAAGGTCATGCATTAAACTTTAATTATAGTTAATTTACCAGCAAAATTAGCAGAAAGTATGAAACATAAAGTCATCTGGTTGAAACATTTAAACAAGTAGACGTTGAGATTAAATCAAACTCTTACATTTAAGGTATAAATGAGTCAAAATGTGGTGTTTGTTCTGTAATACTGAGTGTACTCACACACCAGTACATACACCACTTTCTAAATTGTCTTTACGTATACGTGCTCATAAGTGACTATATAGAAAAAAATAAATCCTAGTCAAAAAAGAATAAATCGACTGAAAAGAGTCGTCTCTAATATTCAAGTGAGAGTACTTGTGTGTAAACGCATCAATGCTTCAAAGATAAAAGCCGTAAGGGACATTTCTCGTGATCATTTAGGAGAACAAAGCAAGAAAGGGGAGTTGCAGATTGTCCTCTTGTCCGTCCGTCAGAAGACACAGTTTCCTTCAGAGGCCCTCAGAATACATTAGTGACCTTCAAAGAGAGGAATCAGCATGTCAATGATAACACAAGCTCATCAATTCAGACGCTGCTAGGAGACGAGATGAAGGAGGAGCGCTCGATTTGTTCGAGCCGCGGCCTCATTAACGAAGTCCGTTTACCCTCTGGGACATGTCAGCACCTCTTTTCACCCTCTGTCTGAAACCAGAGCCCAGTCTGCTCCGATTGGTTAGCTGGCCGGCTCTGTTGTGATCGGTCAACCAGCTTAGAGATGTCCCGCCTCCTTAGTCTATCACATACAATGTGTTGGAGCGCGAGTGTTGCGTAGTGATGTCACTATGTACCGGAACTTTGGGATTTCACCATTTGCAGACCATTTACGTGCACTAAAACCTTTATAACACACTACAGGAGAGGGAAACCACGAACAGCAGTATAGAGCCCCTTTAACTTGCGATCATAATATACATTTCCACCTTTAAAATGTGTTATGCTGTCCTAAAAGTCGTCAGTCAGTGAAAACAACTGACCTGAACTCCAAAGCACTTTGCTGAAAGTCAGAGACCACAACGCCAAAACAACGGCCGCCATATTTAGTTGTTCTTACTCGAGGCCATGGATGATTAATAAGAACTGGACACAGCGTGGGAGGCGATCTTTCGTATGAGAGCTGCTCATTGGCTCACGAGGACAAAATGGCCCAACTTTTGAGAGAGCGTCACAGATTACCCAGCATGCCTGGCTGTCAGAGCAGAAGAACCCGTATGTGCGCTCACAGAGCACGCGCCCCTTAAGCCCCGCCCCCTGAGCTCCCACTCTCGGCTCACTAGAATGAATGGAGACAGAAAATAAATCTAGATTCTGCTTTTAGTGCATTTTACAACTTTAAGGACCGAATGATTAAACTAAGGGCTCTCACATACTTCATCCTGGGAAGTTTATTTAGTTTAAAAAAAAAATTATCCGCTGATTTACAGACGTCTCTTTCCCCGTGTTAGTCAATGTGGAAAAGTCTTTCTGGCCCGGTTGACGTCACGGACCAATACGGAAGTTGCAGTACCGCCGTTTGGACACTACGAATATTCGCACTTCCTGGGGGCTTGGTTGAGGGCCCTCATTGGAAAAAGAAGCTAGCATAAACCCCAACTGTTATTAAGGAGGTCCTTTCGATCAAACTGGAAGCAGATTTTGTTTCACATTTGTTTTTTTAATACTCAGTGACTTCCAAATATTCGCACATGGGTATTTATTCGGGTGTAGAATGACAGATTGCAGCTCGAGCAGAACTCTTACATCGTCTGAATAATCCTCTAATATTTTTACAGAGCTCTGAGAAAGCTCTCGATCTTTACGGGAAGAACTCAGACGGAAAGAAAATATGAAGGCAGGCAGAAATGGACCTTTTTTATTTTTCTTGGGCGATAAACAACAGTGGATTGTTCTGACCGGACCGGACTGAACCGGTTCTGAACCGGATTTTTAGAGTGACAGTAAATCAAACTGACTGACAGAAAAAAAACACAAATTTATAGTTTTTTTTACTTTGTGTTAATACCATGGCAACAGCATCGTCCAATCAGGTCCGGTCAGGGTCGGACCTGGTCCAATAATATCTCCTCCTCGCTCACTTCAGAGGAGGTCTATCAAATGACACAAAGAAGCTGATTGGTCCACAAACAGTTAAACCCCGCCCCCAACCCCTCCGCCAAAGCATCCTATTGGTTGCCTACACATCATTGGCGATAAAAAAAAAAAAAAAAACAGAGCGAGCCCTTCTCCCATTGGTCACCACAGCCTCAAGCAAATACAAGGCCGTCTCCTCATTGGTCAGTTTTGATAACACGGCAACTGTCAGTCACTCAGCAGCGGCCAATCAGGTTCCAGTACAGTGCCTGCGGAACTTTCTGGAATAACGTAAAAAAAAAGAAGAAAAAAAAAAAAGAAGAAAAAAAAAAGAGAAGAATGTGATGAACAGGGAGATCAGCCAATCAGACGACCCCGCTACAAAAACAAACAGGAAGTGGGAGGGGCTTCCGAAGCCTCTTATGGAACTTTTATTTTTTTTGTTCTTCTTTGTTTTTGTCGGTCTTCCTTTCTTTTTTCCAACAGCTGATTTCAGTGCAATGAGTCATGGAACACTACAAGTGTGTGTGTAAGTGTGTGTGTGTGTGTGTGTGTGTGTGTTTAATGGAAACATGCTGCATGGTTAGCGCTCCAGCAGCGAGAAGGGGTGGGGGGGTTTAAGGGTGCCATGTTGCATCCTGGGTAATGCGTTAGTCTCTCTCTAGCTGGTGTCCATGGACTCCATGTTGGCCGAGCTGGAGTCCCTCTGGATGGAGTCAAAGATGGCCGCCAGCTCCTGATTGGACGAGATCTGCGACTGGAACTCTGACATCAGAGGCGACTTCTCGGCCTCGGGGATCGTCAGCAGAGCGACGACCGCTCGCATCGCCGAGCGCTTCAACTCGTCCTGCTTCTCGAACTCCTGCTTCACCGAGTTCGCCTTCACCTGCGAGAGAGGAGGCGGTCAGATACTCGTTTCCCGGTTTCATGCAAATCATTTATTTTTATTTTATTTAACCTTTATTTAACCAGATAAAAGCATTGAGATAGAATCTCATTTTCAATGCTGACCTGGCCAAGAAGGCAGCAACGTTACACATAACACAAACATATAAAATACAGAGAACATAACTAAGAAAATAAAAGACAAAAAAGCAGTCACTACATTGTGCACATTAGGACAGTAAGAAAGGTACTACTTATTACTGCAAGAGCAGCTGGTAGTAAGGACTTCAGACAACTTCAATTTAAAACAGGCTATAGAGACAAGTGTCCTCAGTTTGAGGCGTGATTGAAGGTCATTCCAAGACCAAGGACCATCATAAAAAAGACTCCTTTTCCCAGCCTCAGTCCGCACAGCAGGAACCTGGAACCGTATCCAGGCACTGGATCTGAGGTTATAAGAGTCACAAACTGGAGCAAATCTGGCACATATGTAGAGTGGAAGCTTACCTAAAATGGCTTTATACATTAATAAAAACCAATGCTGCATCCTACGCACAGTAAGTGAGGACCATCCAGTTAGGCTATACAGTTTGCAATGATGAGTCCTATAGGGTGCATCTGATATATAACGCAGTGCAGCATGGTAGAGTGGGTCAAGTTTGGCCAACACAGTGGGACAGGTAAATCTATAGATTGTATCACCGTAGTCCAGCTGGGACAGGAATAAGCCAGAGACCAACCTTTTACGGGATGAAGTTGAAAAACAACATTTAAGTCTGTAAAGGAAGCCAAGAGTGAATTTCAATTTCTTAGTTAGAACTTCAATATGGTGTTTGAAGTTCAGATTACTGTCCAACCAGAAGCCCAGATATTTGTAGGTATCATGCAAATCAATATTTTTCTTATATAAAATGGAAATATCTGGATTTTTTAAATGGCAAAAAATAACTGAAACATATTAATAAGAATAGAAGTTTAAAAGAAAGTGTCCAAAACATATTGTAAATGTGACTTTATTCTTAAAATGATTCACATATATAATAATAATACATTACGACGCTCGTTAGGACGCCCACAGGGGAGCTATACAATAATAGGTGTATGATATACACTTGATTGACATTATTCACATTTTATTTTCCATATATGTAGCTGCTGTTTGATTTAAAATAATTCAAATTGCATTGTTATTCTCACATCAAGTCATAAGTGCATTCTAAGACTTAATTAAAAACATGTGTGTGTGTGTGTCCTAGCATTACTATCCTTGTGGGGACCTAAATCTGTTTACACAGCTATGTGTGGGGACTCGCCTCCCTTATGGGGACATAAGTCAATGTAATGTCGTGTGTGTGTGTGTGTGTGTGTGTGTGTGTGTGGTGTGTGTGTGTGTGTGTACCTTGGTGGTGCAGGTGGCTCTCAGAGGCTCCACCAGGCGATCCAGTCTCTGCAGCACAGCGCTCGGACACAGAGACGAGAGACGGGCCAGCATCAGGAACGTCAGCATCTGGAAAACAACATTATTTATTGTTATGTTCTTGCAACTGTCTGTGTTAGACCTCGCGTTTAAATCACAGAATATCACCTCCTCTACCAGCTCTGTTTATAAACCAACAATCACCGAAAAAAGAAATCCATAAATATAAATTACAGAGTAGTATTTCGGCACAAAGGCACTTATACGTAATCGTATGACACTTCTGATCTCAGATTATTCAATATTTTTCTAAAATGTGTTTTTTTTCTCATATATTAAATCTAGATCATTTCAAGTGATATTACCTCCACCACAAACTCTAGATTGTAACCTCTTATGGCCTAAACCTGGCAGTGATAATACTCTATAATGAATAATACCTTGATGTCGTAGTGGTCCTTCAGGCCGTCCTCCACGTGGTTGAGGAAGGTGAAGATGTCCAGGCGGTCGAGGCAGCTGTCCAGCAGAGTGTACATGCACTCGAACGCAGCCTTCCTGAGGTCCAGCCCGTCGTCCACCGTGTGTTTGAAGGGCCCCATCTCCACCTGAACACACACACACACACCATTTTAGAATCAGAAAACCTTTATTAGTCCCACAGAGGGGAAATGTACATTGTTACAGCAGAAAAGAGTTATATATTTCAACTTTTCTAGAAAAATATTTTCCCACAGTGTGGAAGCAACAACTTGTATTCTTATTCTTCGCTGAAGTCCTTTAGACCTTTGCCCGAAAGGCTCTCACAGGGTTCCTGCAGGTTTCACCAACTCAAATGTAAGACTTTTTAAGAGGAACCCTGCTCTCAGTATCCGTGTTCAACCGATTCCCCCTCACCTCTCTGATGAGCTCCTTGCGGACTTTGGTCTCGTTGTAGAGCTGCGGCAGCACCGAGTCCAGCAGCTCTCGGATCAGACTTGGCTTGTTGTGCGCCGCAGAATTAAACGTGACCAAAGCAACGCGCCGAACGTTCAGGTCCGGGTCCTCCAGCGTCTTCAGGAAGTCACCTGAGAAACACACGGGAAGTCAGAGTCATGGAAATATACAATAAAGTAACCGTTAGACAGAGATGGCAAAGACACACACATCCTTTACTCGAGTAGAAGTACAGATACTCGTGTTTAAAAATACTCTGGTGAAAGTAGAAGTACTGACTAAACTTCTTTCCTCAAGTGAAAGTAAAGAGGCTTTGAAATGTACTTCAGTAAAAAGTACCCATAACTAGCAGCTGTTTTAAAGAGTACCTGACCTCCCTTTATATTAATAGAACAATAATGTCATTGTTAGCTAATGAATGTTTCCATGCTGAACAACGGCAACATGACAACGTTTCCATTGGTCCCTCTTCTTTAGAGAAGACCAGGAAATGATGGATACACGGATCGTGTTCAAATCAATAGGCACGCAATGACTCTAAAGAATAATGATCACGCATCAAACACACATTCAGACTAAAGGAACCAGCTGTTTGGGAAATGAGAGAAGAAGAAAGTACAGGTATTTGAGTTCAACATGTAAGAAGTAGAAAGTACAGGTATTTGTGTTCAACATGTAAGAAGTAGAAAGTACAGGTATTTGAGTTCAACATGTGAGGAGTAGAAAGTACAGGTATTTGTGTTCAACATGTAAGAAGTAGAAAGTACAGGTATTTGAGTTCAACATGTAAGAAGTAGAAAGTACAGGTATTTGAGTTCAACATGTAAGAAGTAGAAAGTACAGGTATTTGAGTTCAACATGAGAGAAGTAGAAAGTACAGGGTATTTGAGTTCAACATGTAAGAAGTAGAAAGTACAGGTATTTGGGTTCAACATGTAAGAAGTAGAAAGTACAGGTATTTGAGTTCAACATGTAAGAAGTAGAAAGTACAGGTATTTGGGTTCAACATGTAAGAAGTAGAAAGTACAGGTATTTGAGTTCAACATGTAAGAAGTAGAAAGTACAGGTATTTGAGTTCAACATGTAAGAAGTAGAAAGTACAGGTATTTGGGTTCAACATGTAAGAAGTCGAAAGTACAGGTATTTGAGTTCAACATGTAAGAAGTAGAAAGTACAGGTATTTGGGTTCAACATGTAAGAAGTCGAAAAGTACAGGTATTTGAGTTCAACATGTAAGAAGTAGAAAGTACAGGTATTTGGGTTCAACATGTAAGAAGTAGAAAGTACAGGTATTTGAGTTCAACATGTAAGAAGTAGAAAGTACAGGTATTTGTGTTCAACATGTAAGAAGTAGAAAGTACAGGTATTTGAGTTCAACATGTAAGAAGTAGAAAGTACAGGTATTTGAGTTCAACATGTAAGAAGTAGAAAGTACAGGTATTGTGTTCAACATGTAAGAAGTAGAAAGTACAGGTATTTGTGTTCAACATGTAAGAAGTAGAAAGTACAGGTATTTGTGTTCAACATGTAAGAAGTAGAAAGTACAGGTATTTGGGTTCAACATGTAAGAATTAGAAAGTACAGGTATTTGAGTTCAAAGTGTAAGAAGTAGAAAGTACAGGTATTTGTGTTCAACATGTAAGAAGTAGAAAGTTCAGGTATTTGTGTTCAACATGTAAGAAGGCAAAGTAAAAAGTCGTCAGAAAAATAAGTAGTGGAGTAAAGTACTGATACCAGAAACATGTACTTAAGTACAGTAACAAAGTATTTGTACTTCCCACCTCTGCCGTTAGAGCCAGTATTTTGTTTTTATAAGAAAGGCCACCTCATTGTGACGTCTGTAGTCAGCAGAGTATAAAAGACTACAATTCCCACGGCGCCTCCTCTAAAGTGACAGAGAGGCAACCTGTCAGAAAGACGCCATTGAGGCAGCTTTTAACCGTTCAATTACTCTTAAGTTATCAAGTTATGTAAGCCTTAACAAAGAAAGAAAGCAAGAAGGAATACCTAAGCTGTTCATTTGAGTTTTGCCTCTTTTCTCTGGTGCATGTGTAAAAGTTTCTTATTTTACTTTGAGCATTGCATATCAAACCATCGGAGACCAAGCAACTCTTCAACTGTGAGTAACACAAAGATAAAGGAAAGGAAACAAGTTTGAAATGTATGTTTAAGGCGTCTAGTGGCTTGGAGGAAGGAAGCCAACATGTATTTATTAAATCGTTAGTCCATGCTTACCTATGCAGTTCTTCAGCAGCGGGTCGATGGGCTGAGGATGGTCAGAAATTGTGAATTTTACCGCCGTCACCACCGAGCTGCGGGCGTACGATGAACCTGCACAGAAATATGGGTTTTATAATCAACATTGGGAATAAAATGTAAATAAGCAGTGAAAAATAACTCGAACTATTACCTGGAACGAAAAGGACAAATAAATATGAACCTGATTTAAATTCTGTTTTTGAAGCTAAATGATATCTCTACCTAAAAAAGGAGACGTCATGTATTTCCCATCAGTAATTGTGTTTTACATGATTAAACCAAATCAAATTCAAGCTGAGTTTCTTTCTTGCAAATGTCTCTCACCAATGTATTAGAACTGATTGTTTTGCCCCGAAACAAAATCTGTATTTCTTTCATTTTTTTTAACCTACTATAAAAATACATTGGATTTTTATAGCGCTTTTCCTAGTGCTCAAAGACGCTTTACATGAAATCAGAAACAGAACAAAGAAATCAAAATGGCTATTATATATAACCATGGCACTCTTATGCTGTTGCAAAAAGAAAAAATATACTATTTCTCAAAATTTTGACTTTTTCTCAAAATCCTGACTTTTTCCTAAGAATTCTGACTTTTTCTAAAAATTCCCAAAATGTTGACTTTCTCAAAATGTTGACTTTCTCAAAATTTTGACTTTTTCTAAACATTCCTAAGAATTCTGACTTTATCTAAAAATCCTGACTTTTTCTAAAAATTCCTAAAAGTTCAGACTTTTTCTCAAAATGTTGACTTTTTCAAAAAATCCTGACTTTTTCTCAAAATCCTGACTTTTTCCTAAGAATTCTGACTTTTTCTAAAAATTCCCAAAAATGTTGACTTTTTCTCAAAATTTTGACTTTTTCTAAACAATCCTAAGAATTCTGACTTTATCTAAAATCCTGACTTTTTCTCAAAATCCTGACTTTTTCTCAAAATCCTGACTTTTTCTCAAAATTTTGACTTTTTCTAAACATTCCTAAGAATTTTGACTTTCTAAAAATTTTGACTTTTTCTCAAAATCCTGACTTTTTCCTAAGAATTCTGACTTTTTCTAAAAATTCCCAAAAATGTTGACTTTCTCAAAATTTGACTTTTCTCAAAATTTTGACTTTTTCTAAACATTCCTAAGAATTCTGACTTTATCTAAAAATCCTGACTTTTTCTAAAAATTCCTAAAAGTTCAGACTTTTTCTCAAAATGTTGACTTTTTCAAAAAAATCCTGACTTTTTCCTCAAAATCCTGACTTTTTCCTAAGAATTCTGACTTTTTCTAAAAATTCCACAAAATGTTGACTTTTTCTCAAAATTTTGACTTTTTCTCAAAATTTTGACTTTTTCTAAACATTCCTAAGAATTCTGACTTTATCTAAAAATCCTGACTTTTTCTCAAAATCCTGACTTTTTCTCAAAATCCTGACTTTTTCTAAAAATTCCTCAAAATCCTGACTTTATCTAAAAATCCTGACTTTTTCTAAAAATTCCTAAAAGTTCAGACTTTTTCTCAAAATGTTGACTTTTTCAAAAAATCCTGACTTTTTCAAAAAATCCTGACTTTTTCTCAAAATCCTGACTTTTTCCTAAGAATTCTGACTTTTTCTAAAAATTCCCAAAAATTCTGACTTTTTCTCCACATTTTGACTTTTTCTAAACATTCCTAAGAATTCTGACTTTATCTCAAAATCCTGACTTTTTCTCAAAATCCTGACTTTTTCTCAAAATCCTGACTTTTTCTCAAAATTCTGACTTTTTGTAAAAATTCTAACTTTTTGGCAAAAAATTCAAAAATGTGACTTTATCTCAAAATTCTGACTTTTTCCAAAAACTTCTGACTTTATCTCAAAATATAAAAATCCTGACTTTTCTCGCAGTCATCACATACAACTAGTTCAACTAGTTCCTGAGCAGTGTCCTTCACATGCTGATCTCCAAGAGAGGGAGTTACACAGTCACAAGATGGAGGGATAGAAAGCAGTATTCAATGTTTACTTCAGATTAGCTCCATGTCAGAAATGAGCATGCTTGATGTCTTTCTCCATAGAGGCTGAATCATCATGTTAATCACATAGCTATCATCTGCCTCAAACAGTCCTGATGCTCTTCTAGGTAATCTCACATCCTGTCATGTTCTCAGCTACAGTTGATACCTTTGTTAGCATGTTGGAAGAGGACACTCGGGATCGTCTCTCACCTGACAGCAGGTATCCTTTGAGTCGTGGCAGCAGGGTCTCCGGGTCGATCAGCGTGAGCTTCCCGAGACACTCGGCCACCACGTTCCTGGTTCCCTCCTCTGAACACTCGCAGTGTTTCAGCAGCAGCGTCCACACGGCCTCCACGTACGGCTTCAGCCCCGACACCGACGCTGAGCCTGGACACACAATATAGACTTAGTGAGTTTCATTTGATGGCTGACCTCCAAACGAGCCATGGCTTTACCATCTTTGGAGGATACCAGCATGGAACGAGTTCTGATATTTTCGGATTTTTTTTAAATACCGGTATATGTTTTTAAACGTTTTTTGTATTTTAGAATTCGTACGAGAATTTCAACAGATTTTTAAAATATATTTTGGAAAATGTTCTGAAAAGTTATTTCAAACACGCACAAAGAATTTATTTTCACTCGACAAAGACGTAGTAAAAGTGTTACTAGAGAGGGTGAAGGGTGTGTGTGTGTGATAATGTCTGTGTGTATTGATAGAGTGTGTGTGATAATGTGTGTGTGTCTGTGTGATAATGTGTGTGTATTGTCAGAGTGTGCGTGTGATAATGTGTGTGTGTCTGTGTGAGTGTGTGTGTGATAATGCGTGTGTGATAATGTGTGTGTGTATTGATAGAGTGTGTGTGTGTGATAATGTGTGTGGATTGATAGAGTGTGTGCGTGTGATAATGTGTGTGTGTATTGATAGAGTGTGTGTGTGTGATAATGTGTGTGTGTGATAATGTGGGTGTGTGTGATAATGTGTGTGTGTGTTGTCAGAGTGTGTGTGTGATAATGTGTGTGTGTATTGTCAGAGTGTGTGTGTGTGTGATAATGTGTGTGTGTGTGTATTGTTAGAGTGTGTGTGTGATAATGTGTGTGTGTATTGTCAGAGTGTGTGTGTGATAATGTGTGTGTGTATTGTCAGAGTGTGTATGTGATAATGTGTGTGTGTATTTGATAGTGTGTGTGTGTGTGATAAAGTGTGTGTATTGTCAGAGTGGGTGTGTGATAATGTGTGTGTGTATTGTCAGAGTGTGTGTGTGTGTGATAATGTGTGTGTGTGTGTATTGTTAGAGTGTGTGTGTGATAATGTGTGTGTGTATTGTCAGAGTGTGTGTGTGATAATGTGTGTGTGTGTGTGATAAAGTGTGTGTATTGTCAGAGTGTGTGTGTGATAATGTGTGTGTGTATTGTCAGAGTGTGTGTGTGATAATGTGTGTGTGTATTTGATAGTGTGTGTGTGTGTGATAATGTGTGTGTATTGTCAGAGTGTGTGTGATAATTTGTGTGTGTATTGTCAGAGTGTGTGTGTGATAATGTGTGTGTGTGTGTATTGATAGTGTGTGTGTGATAATGTGTATTGATAATGTGTGTGTGTGTGTGTATTGATAGTGTGTGTGTGATAATGTGTGTGTGTATTGATAGTGTGTGTGTGTGTGTGATAGTGTGTGTGTATTGTCAGAGTGTGTGTATTGTCAGAGTGTGTGTGTGTGTGTGATAGTGTGTGTGTGATAGTGTGTGTGTATTGTCAGAGTGTGTGTGTGTGTGTGTGTGTGTGATAGTGTGTGTGTGCTCACTAATGATCTCTTTGAGGGAGTGCAGCAGCAGGTATTGTCTCTTAGAGGAAGTGATCTCCTGCAGGACGAAGGGCAGATACTCCGGAAGATTCCCCACCGCGATGCTGCCCAGAGCGTACGATGCTGCTGACTTCACCTGAGACACAACACACACACACACACACACACACACACACAGAGAGGGACACACACACACACACACACACACACACACACACACAGAGAGGGACACACACAGAGAGAGAGACACACACACACACACACACACACACACACACACACAGAGAGGGACACACACAGAGAGAGAGACACACACACACACACACACAGAGAGAGAGGGACACACACAGAGAGAGAGAGAGAGAGACACACACACACACACACAGAGAGAGAGGGACACACACAGAGAGAGAGAGAGGGACACACACACACAGAGAGAAAGAGAGAGAGGGACACACACACACAGAGAGAGACACACACACACACACACACACACACACACACACACACACACAACGGGTTAATACAGAACGGCACGCTGCTGCCTAATCAAACTCCCGTGAGGTCACTTCCTGTCACCTCTTCGCTGGAGGAGGAGAAGGCGTCCAGGATGACGGTCTTGAGCTCTGGTTGGCTGCTGAGGTCCACATGGTGTCCCACCTCGCCCAATGAGAGCAGAGCGAGCAGCCGGATGGAGTCCGTGGAGCGGCTGTTCTTCACGTCCTGAAGAAAGAAAGTATAATTATCATCTTGTCAGTTCTCTTTTCCAATGTTTGATGAACCGCAGTTTAGACGATTAAACACCTGAGCTCCGTAAAGAACATCCGTCACAGTCATCGGTTTGCATCTTAAAATTATTGATCATATCAAATTCCATGTACTTGTGTATAGACTCTTCAGTTTGTCATTGCCATATCTACTCTCTCTGTTTCTTATCCTCCAATAGAACTGCTCGGGTCTTGATAGATTGAGTGGGGAAGTTCATGAGATCTTTCTAGGGGGTTATCAAGAAGAACTTTGATCCAATGACCTCTCCCCTCTCTGTCTGTGTCTGTGTATTCTCTTGTTCCGATTAACCCAGCCAAAGCTTTTTTCTTGTTTAGTATCTATATCTACGCCGGGATCCGGAGTCGAGGCTGATCCTCTTGCTGTGGTCCTGTGTCTTGGATCCTCTATCCTGAGTTCTGGATTAAGTCGTGGACTTCGGGTCGTGGCTGAACCTGTCTCTGCGGGTCTCGTCATGCTGCTTCCCTGATGGCTTCCACAGGATTGTAGCTGACATCCTCGTGGATTCATCTTCTTGTCACAGACACATGCATTTCCTAACATCCGGTCTATCTGCTGTAAAATGTATTATCTCTTGGATTTACACACGGCATCTATTGCACGTCTGTCCGTCCTGGGAGAGGGATCCCTCCTCTGTTGCTCTCCCTGAGGTTTCTCCCATGTTCCCCTTAAACTGTGGGTTTTCTCTGGAAGTGTTTCCTTGTACGATGTGAGGGTCTAAGGACAGAGGGTCTGAGGACAGAGGGTCTAAGGACAGAGGGTCTAAGGACAGAGGGTCTGAGGACAGAGGGTCTGACAGCCGAGTGTGTGTACCTGTATGAACTGGCCCACCACGGCCGGCCCCTCGTCAGGACAGGCTCGCGTCAGCGCGGCCACACACTTGGCGATGGAGCAGTACGCCTGCTTGTGAGGCAGCGCGGCACTCTGGGAATACACCGGACCCGTCAGCATCCTCAGGAGGTCCATGTAGCCGAGGCCGGGGGTCTCTGTGGACACCAGCGCCTACACACACACACACACACACACACACACACACCACACACACACACACACACACACACACACACACACACTGTTAGAGCCCTACTACACTGATAATGATTTAAAGGTCTCCTATCATGTAAAATGGGATCTTACTGAGAGAACAATTCAATATTTAAATGATACAATTACATTTGTTGGGTATCCTTCTGTTGAACTGTCTGTTTAAAAGTAATTGAAGCATCAGACTAAAAAAGCTTTTGAAATTAATATTATATTTTGATTTAGGTCAAAATATAATATTTGTAAACCTGAAGAGTCAGAGCCTAAGCAGCCTGAACCTCTCTGCAGAAGCTTATAGACATCTAAGTGTGTTGTGCCCCACCACTTACATATAGAAACGCCACTGCATAGGGGACCTTTAAAATACGTTGCACGGTGAGTGTTACCTGGTAGAAGTCGAGCATGGCGGACAGCGCCCCGCCCTGCAGCAGCGGGGATCGAACCAGTGCGATGAGCTGCTGCAGGATGTTCCCCCCGCTCAGCTGACCGAGCGCTGAGGGGTGCGTGACAGCGAGCGTGGACAGGAAGCTGAGCGCCATCTGAGACACGTGCATATCGCTCTCTGAGATGAGGGGGGGCAGCTCGGCCAGCACCGCGTCCACCATCACCGGGGTCACCGCAGAGCTGAAGAGTCACACCACAGAGAATGTATATTTATATATATTTAACAGATTTATATTATTTTTAGAGTCTTCTTTTTTAAGTGTGTATTATTCAAATGTTCAGTATCCTCCGCACCTGTAGTTCCTGAGCAGGATGTCGAGCGCTGCCAGCGTGCAAAGCTTCAGAGCTCGCTGGTTTTTGCGCAGGAAGGAAGCGAGGATGGGCACGGCGTCGGGGAGGACGGGCCGGAGGTCGATCTTCAGAGAAGAGCCGGCGATCAGAGTCAGAGCTGAGAGAAACAGGAGAGATGATTAAAGACTTCCTGATAACAGTAAAGCTCTGGGGAGAGGCTATTTCAAGAGCTTCTGCAATTCTATTAATCAGCGGTCGACACATATTTCCTTCTGACACCACAAAAAACAGACCATTTCTTTAATCCTGTTTTACACCTCAAGCATATTTAGAGTTTTTTCCTGACATTTCCCTCATTTGTTTTACTCGTAAAGGAGGCGTACCTTTCACCGTGGTCAGTCGGGTGATCTCGTTCTTCAGACGCTCCAAAGAGATCAGCAGCGTGCCGGGGAGTTCAGCCGGCAGCCGGTCGCCTGCAGGCAGAAAGCAACGTTAGAACACGTTAGAAACTGTTAAAACAACGTTAAAACCAACATTAAAACAACGTTAGAAAACTGTTTGAAACAACGTTAAACCAACGTTAAAACGACATCAGAAACAACGATAGAACTCTAAAAAAACGCATTAACGTTAGAAACTGTTTGAAACAACGTTGAAACAACGTTACAAACAATGTTAGAAACTTTTAAAAACAACGTTAAAACAATGTTAGAAAACGTTTGAAACACGTCGGAAACACGTTAAAAAACAACGTTAAAACCAACGTTAGAAACAACGTTAAAAACAATGTTAGAAACTTCTAAAAACAACGTTAAAAACAACGTTAAAAACACGTTAGAAACAACGTTAAAACAATGTAGAAACTTCTAAAAAGAACGTTAAAATCACCGTTAAAACCAACGTTTAAAAACAACGTTAGAAACTCTTAAAAACAACGTTAAAATCAACGTTAAAAACGACTTTAGAAACAAAAGTCAGATACAACGTTTTAAAAACTATAAAAAACCCTCCGAAAGTCAAACCCAGACAAACAGGAAGTGACATCACAGTATAAGCGCTGGTTACCGAGGTTACAGATGATCTGTCCCATGCAGGAGATGGCGCGCTCCTTCACTTCTGGTCGATGTCTGCGGCCTTCAGGCGTTTTGATGGTGCAGGTGAACAGGTCGCTGATGTAGGGGGAGGGGTCAAAGCGTCCGAGCTCTCTGGTTGGCTGTCCAGAGGGCGAATCACCTTCACCAGCTGCTGGGTGACGAGCAGCGCCTCAGAGGTGATTTTGTAAAAGGGGTCTCCCACGCAGGCCACCACGGGCGGGACGAGCGCGGGGAACGTGAGCGTGGAAAGCGTGCGCCGGGTGCGTAACCATGACGACGTGAAGGCAGGACAGAGCGTCGATCTTCAGGTTCGAGCTGCTCGACTTATCGTTCAGAGAGAAGATGATGCCTGGAAACACACAGACATTATCAATCAAACTGGAGATTAAATATATTTAGATTTGGATTAAGACTTGTTCTGGGTTAAGGACAGTTGCTCTATTTGAGAAAAATACTGATATTAATAATAGAGATAATATTTAAAATAATGATAATAACTATAATAATATTAAAAATTAAATTAGTCTGTAGATATATTCCTTATTATTGGTGTGATTAATTTAGACCTTTTAATTTTGTATTATTCTGGGAAAGTTAAGATATTTCTATAATTGTTAAAATATTAAGAATTATAGAAATATATTTAAAAAATATATAATTATACTAATAATGTTATAATATTCTATAATAATGAATATATCTCCTAAAAAGTATTGTTTGTGTAGCAAATATGCACTAAAGCTTCAAATATGGATCCATCCGCCTTTAAAACTATTCCTAATAAATACATGTATTTTTAGTTTCAAATGTAATTTAAAAGTAGTACCTTTAAAGTGGTGGGTGGTTATTACCTGGTATTAGTACAGGGATGTGGGCGGTCAGCGCTCCGGGCAGAACGTTAACGAGCTCCGTCAGCATGTTGAAACACACTGACGAGTTTTCACACTCTTCTCCTTCAGCTGCTTGTGGAGAGCCTTCACGATCATCGGGACCTGAAGAAAGAGAGGGAAAGCAAATAATAATAAATGTGTTCACTTCCTGTTTCCTCGTTTTGTTCTACTACATAAAAAATACATGAGTAAACACACCACTGGTGAATTTAAAAATGACGGTTGCTAACAAGTGTCTAAATGAGACGACTAAACGTCCATCACGCCCAACATTAGCTCCTTTAGCTTAGCGGTGGTGAGGTGAAGTCATGTGACCGTGCTGTAGTTCCTTTATAACCCAACATTAGCCACCTTTAGCTTAGCGGTGGTGAGGTGAAGTCATGTGACCGTGCTGTAGTTCCTTTATAGCACAACATTAGCCTCCTTTAGCTTAGCGGTGGTGACGTGAAGTCATGTGACCGTGCTGTAGTTCCTTTATAGCCCAACATTAGCCGCCTTTAGCTTAGCGGTGGTGACGTGAAGTCATGTGACCGTGCTGTAGTTCCTTTATAGCACAACATTAGCCTCCTTTAGCTTAGCGGTGGTGACGTGAAGTCATGTGACCGTGCTGTAGTTCCTTTATAGCCCAACATTAGCCGCCTTTAGCTTAGCGGTGGTGACGTGAAGTCATGTGACCGTGCTGTAGTTCCTTTATAGCCCAACATTAGCCACCTTTAGCTTAGCGGTGGTGACGTGAAGTCATGTGACCGTGCTGTAGTTCCTTTATAGCCCAACATTAGCCACCTTTAGCTTAGCGGTGGTGACGTGAAGTCATGTGACCCTGCTGTAGTTCCTTTATAGCCCAACATTAGCCACCTTTAGCTTAGCGGTGGTGACGTGAAGTCATGTGACCGTGCTGTAGTTCCTTTATAGCCCAACATTAGCCGCCTTTAGCTTAGCGGTGGTGACATGAAGTCATGTGACCGTGCTGTAGTTTCTTTATAGCCCAACATTAGCCACCTTTAGCTTAGCGGTGGTGACGTGAAGTCATGTGACCGTGCTGTAGTTCCTTTATAGCCCAACATTAGCCTCCTTTAGCTTAGCGGTGGTGACGTGAAGTCATGTGACCGTGCTGTAGTTCCTTTAGCCCAACATTAGCCACCTTTAGCTTAGCGGTGGTGACGTGAAGTCATGTGACCGTGCTGTAGTTCCTTTATAGCTTAACCTTATCATTTGAATGTTATATCTGTTAGCGTGGTACCTGGCTCTGCAGCATGGTGAGCGGCGTGTCTCCCTGCTCCATGGCGTCGGGGTCGGTCAGCCAGCTCTGAGCTGGGCGCGTCTGTTTGAGCAGCGACAGGTAGGCGTGGAAAACATCCGCCTTCACGTTCTCCTCCCTCTCCTTCAAAGAAAAACACACACAGATCCGATTAACAACCATTCCACACGTATCAAATGAATAGGTAGGGATACATCGTACATATGTTTTGGGTCCAACATCTACTTTCCCCCAGCATCAATTTGGACAATCCACAATCCACGTAGCGGGGCATTGTTCTAATAGCCCTTCGAAACCTTAACCTAATTATTTACGACATTTGACATCATTTATCAAAAAACTGATTTCAGATTTTAATTAAAGTTGTTCTCTAAAAAAGTAAACTTATATTCACCTTGAAGCGGCAGACGAGTGCGGGAGAGACGGAGCGATAAAACTCGGGAAGCATTTCGTGGCGAGTCGAAACGACAGCATCGAGACATTTAGCCGCCGCACGACGAACCTTCCAGCTCATATCATCATCATCACTGTACTCATCATCACTTCCTGCACACACACACACACACACTGTTAGTATCACACACAAATAATAATAATGCATTTTATTTATAGAGGCCTTTTCTAGAAACTCAAAAGTATCGCAGCCCTCGCTTCCATACATTGTGTTTTTGCTTTTAATCCAATACCTTGGTAGTCTCGTCGTTCTGCTCGGCGTCCATGCGTTGTCGTCCTCATCTTCATCGTCGAAGTTGTAGTTGGGGTCGTAGGTCAGGTAGCGCAGGCAGATGGAGATCACCGTGGGAACGTGGGGGTAAACTTCTTTAGGACACCTGACAGAGAGACGTGACACGGTTTAATAACAGGAAGTACACGTGTGGAAGTACTCGGAGTGAGTATTACTGCGAGTACTACCTCCTGACGAAGGACTCGAAGGCCTGGATGCAGTATTCTCTGATCTCGTCGTCGTCCACGTTGCAGAACTTCACCACCAGGGGGATGATCTTCTCCAGGTACTCGCCTGAAACACACAGGGGTTTAGAGCACAGATTTTAAATAAGAAGAGTGATGCGAGTCGACCTTTTATTTACTTTTACTTTCCAATATTTTCTGTCTGAGACTTTTTCCCAAACCTTTTTTAGAATGATTTGAAATACAAATATTGAATTGGTGTTTTTGTTCTATTTCTTTTGTAAATGTTTGGAGAATTTTTGTGATTTTTTTTGGGGGGGGGAATGTTTCGAAAAAAAATTGGGGAAATGTTTTGATTTCTTTTTTAAAAAGTTCAAAAGAAAATTCAGAAAAAGTTTAGGAAATATTTTTGAAAAAGTTTGGAAAAAGTTTTGGAAAAAGTTTGGAAATATTTTTGAAAAAGTTTTGGAAAAAGTTTGGAAAAGTTTTGGAAAAAGTTTGGGAAATATTTTTGGAAAAGTTTTGGAAAAAGTTTGGAAAAGTTTTGAAAAGTTTGGAAAAGT
>CADEHL010001369.1:0-133324 GCA_902827135.1 Harpagifer antarcticus
TGATCAGATTAATGAAAGCTGGATCGTCTGGGTTTTTAATCTCCTTCGAGGTGATCGGTTCCTCATCATATATACAAGCAGGCAGTGGTGTGTGTGTGTGTGTGTGTGCGTGTGTGTTGTTGTTTGTCTGATGTGCTGTTGTTGTTTGTTTCCTGCAGAGCACCATTAACCCAGTGGATGGGATCTTCCAGCCCACTCTGGACACTCCTGTAGACGACGGCACCATGCCAACACAGAACACACTCCCCACAGGTACACACACACACACACACTCCCCACAGGTACACACACACACACACTACACACAGAACACACTCCCCACAGGTACACACACACACACACACTCCCCACAGGTACACACACACACACTACACACAGAACACACTCCCCACAGGTACACACAGAACACACTCCCCACAGGTACACACACACAGAACACACTCCCCACAGGTACACACAGAACACACTCCCCACAGGTACACACACACACACACACACTCCCCACAGGTACACACACACACACTACACACGGAACACACTCCCCACAGGTACACAGACACACACACACAGAACACACTCCCCACAGGTACACACACACACACAGAACACACTCCCCACAGGTACACACAGAACACACTCCCCACAGGTACACACACACACACACACACACACACAGAACACACTCCCTACAGGTACACACACACACAGAACACACTCCCCACAGGTACACACACACACACACACTACACACACAACACACTCCTGTAGACAGCACCATGTCAATGCAGAACACACTCTATAACACACACACTCCCCACAGGTAACACACTCCCCACAGGTAACACACTCCCCACAGGTACACACACTACACAGGTAACACACACTACACACAGAACACACACTACACAGGTAACACACACAGAACACACTCCCCACAGGTAACACACACTACACAGGTAACACACACTACACAGGTAACACACACAGAACACACTCCCCACAGGTAACACACACTACACAGGTAACACACACTACACAGGTAACACACACTACACAGGTAACACACACTACCCACAGGTACACACACACAGAACACACACACAGGTAACACACACTACACAGGTAACACACTCCCCACAGGTAACACACTCCCCACAGGTAACACACACTACACAGGTAACACACACTACACAGGTAACACACACTACACAGGTAACACACACTACACAGGTAACACACACAGAACACACTCCCCACAGGTAACACACACTACACAGGTAACAACATAACAGGTAACCACACATACCAGGTACACACACTACCCACAGGTAACACACACAGAACACACACTACACAGGTAACACACACTACACTGGTAACACACTCCCCACAGGTAACACACTCCCCACAGGTAACACACTCCCCACAGGTAACACACTCCCCACAGGTAACACACACTACACAGGTAACACACACTACCCACAGGTAACACACACTACACAGGTAACACACACAGAACACACTCCCCACAGGTAACACACACTACACAGGTAACACACACTACCCACAGGTAACACACACAGAACACACTCCCCACAGGTAACACACACTACACAGGTAACACACACTACCCACAGGTAACACACTCCCCACAGGTAACACACACAGAACACACGCTACACAGGTAACACACACTACACAGGTAACACACACTCCCCACAGGTAACACACACAGAACACACACTACACAGGTAACACACACTACACAGGTAACACACTCCCCACAGGTAACACACTCCCCACAGGTAACACACACTACACAGGTAACACACTCCCCACAGGTAACACACACTACACAGGTAACACACACTACACAGGTAACACACACTACACAGGTAACACACACTACACAGGTAACACACACTACACAGGTAACACACTACACAGGTAACACACCTATGTTACGTGTGTTCACGCTTTTCATTTGTTGACACACTGTATGTGTGCATGTGGAATCGAAGAAATGACGCTGTACTGAAGTAAAACAAAGAAACATCAAATAATATTATTTTTATAAAATATATAAATATTTATAAACACAATCAAACATAAAGCCTAATAAATACAATCTTCCAAAAACCCTCAAAAGATGGCAAAATGTTCCTGAGAGTCCAGTCCGCCTCAAAGACCCTTTGATCTCCAACCCGCTCGATGGAGCCGCGCCCTCAAAGACCCGCGCCCTCAAAGACCCTTTGATCTCCAGCCCGCTCGATGGAGCCGCGCCCTCAAAGACCCTTTGATCTCCAGCCCGCTCGATGGAGCCGCGCCCGTCAAAGAACCCTTTGATCTCCAACCCGCTCGATGGAGCCCGAGCGCCCTCAAAGACCCTTTGATCTCCAGCCCGCTCGATGAGCCCGCGCCTCAAGACCCTTTGATCTCCAGCCCGCCTCGATGGAGCCGCGCCCCTCAAAGACCCTTTGATCTCAACCAACCCTCTCGATGGAGCCGCGCCCTCAAAGACCTTTGATCTCCAGCCGCGCTCGATGGACGCCAGCCGCGCCCTCAAAGACCCTTTGATCTCCAACCCGCTCGATGGAGCCGCGCCCTCAAAGACCCTTTGATCTCCAGCCCGCTCGATGGAGCCGCGCCCTCAAAGACCCTTTGATCTCCAGCCCGCTCGATGGAGCCGCGCCCTCAAAGACCCTTTGATCTCCAGCCCGCTCGATGGAGCCGCGCCCTCAAAGACGCCTTTGATCTCCCAGCCCGCTCGATGGAGCCGCGCCCTCAAAGACCCTTTGATCTCCAGCCCGCTCGATGGAGCCGCGCCCTCAAAGACCCTTTGATCTCCAACCCGCTCGATGGAGCCGCGCCCTCAAAGACCCTTTGATCTCCAGCCCGCTCGATGGAGCCGCGCCCTCAAAAGACCCTTTGATCTCCAGCCCGCTCGATGGAGCCGCGCCCTCAAAGACCCTTTGATCTCCAGCCCGCTCGATGGAGCCGCGCCCTCAAAGACCCTTTGATCTCCAGCCCGCTCGATGGAGCCGCGCCCCTCAAAGACCCTTTGATCTCCAACCCTCCGCTCGATGGAGGCCGCGCCCTCAAAGACCCTTTGGATCTCTCGCCCGCTCGATGGAGCCGCGCCCTCAAAGACCCTTGATCTCCAAGCCCGCTCTCGATGGAAGCCGCGCCCTCAAGACCCTTTTGATCTCCAACCCGCTCGATGGAGCCGCGCCCTCAAAGACCCTTTGATCTCCAACCCGCTCGATGGAGCCGCGCCCTCAAAGACCCTTTGATCTCCAACCCGCTCGATGGAGCCGCGCCCGTCAAAGGACCCTTTGATCTCCAACCACCGCTCGATGGAGCCGCGTCCCTCAAAGACCCTTTGATCTCCAGGCCCCCGCTCGATGGAGCCGCGCCCCTCAAAGACCCTTTGATTCTCCAGCCCGCTCGATGGGAAGCCGCGCCCTCAAAGGACCCTTTGATCTCCAGCCCGCCTCGATGGAGGAGCCGCGCCCCTCAAAGACCCTTTGATCTCCAGCCACGCTCGATGGAGCCGCGCCCTCAAAGACCCTTTGATCTCCAGCCCGCTCGATGGAGCCGCGCCCTCAAAGACCCTTTGATCTCCAGCCCGCTCGATGGAGCCGCGCCCTTCAAAGAAGCAGAAGCTAAAGTTTGATCAGTGCTTTCGACTCTCTTCAAACGGCCGGCTGTGTTTCTGCTGCAGACTCTCAGGTGTGTAGATCAGACCTACGGCCCTCCTCGTTACCTGTCGGCCCCGTCGTCACGGTGATGGGCAGTCTGCAGACCCCGACCCCCAACAGCACAGGTTAGCTTCATTTATCACCTTATTAGGATCCCCATAAACACAAACAACAACAACAACAACACATTTCATGCAATCCACAGTTCAATATGAAAACAACAATTATCTAAATGAACCAATCAGACACAGTTCAGTTATACTCTACGATACGCAGAGGGTCTTTTAGCAACATTTTGAAATGTACTCGGGTGTTTTCTTGAACCTTGCCCCCTTTAGGTGGAATCGCTGCACAAATAACTAAATGACTGTCGAGACAAACAACAACAAACTTGCTTCATCTGTTTGAAAACATTACGGGTGAAAAGAGAAAGCCTCAGGAGCTGCACCTGCTCATCCTCTTCACCTTCAGATCCTTTTCATTATCAATAAATGGCCTCCGTACGTTCAAACACAGATAGATCTTAATATACAGGGTGTCTCCTCCAATGGGAGTCAAGCAAACAACAACAACAACATTTCATTCAATTCCCAATTCCATTAACCGTGATAATCCAATCAGACACCGTTCAGTTATACTTTACGACACGGAGAGGGTCTTTTAGCAACCTTTTGAAATGTACTCGGGTGTTTCTTGAACCTTGAGTGGAATAGCTGCAAAAACAACAAAATGACTGTCGAGACAAACAACAACAAATACGATATTGTCAGATCAAGTCTGAAAGTTGAGTTGCGTCACAGCAGCTCCATGTCCAACGTCAACAGACACAATACATGACACATTTAACATAACAGCACAATCAGTGAGAGGACAAGGACAACATTACGGATATCACTTCAGCACCTTATTAGGATCCCCATAAACACAACAACAACAACAACAACAACAACAGATCATCATTTCATGCAATTCAATATGTGACCTGCTCTATCGAAAGTCGCATTGACCTGAAGACACAGTTTGAGTTGTATCACTGCTGGAAAGAGGAGAGTCCCAGCTTTCTACTGATATCAGGATTGTTGTTGTTCTCCAGATATGTCACAGTATATAGTGAGTCATCGCTTCTCTGGAATCCATCGATCTGATTGGTTATTAGAGTGTGTGTGTGTGTGTGTGTGTGTGTGTGTGTGTGTGTGTGTGTGTGTGTGTGTGGTGTGGTGTGTGTGTGTGTGTGTGTGTGTGTGTGTGTGTGTGTGTGTGTGTGTGTGTGTGTGTGTGTGTGTGGTGTGTGTGTGTGTGTGTGTGTGTGTGTGTGGTGTGTGTGTGTGTGTGTGTGTGTGTGTGTGTGTGTGTGTGTGTGTGTGTGTGTGATGTGTGTGTGTGTGTGTTGTGTGTGTGTGTGTGTGTGGGTGTTGTGTGTGTGTGTGTGTGTGTGTGTTGGTGTGTTTGTGTGTGTGTGTGTGTGTGTGTGTGGGTGTGTGTGTGTGTGTGTGTGTGTGTGTGTGTGTGTGTGTGTGTGGTGTGTGTGTGTGTGTGTGGTGTGTGTGTGTGTGTTTCCCGGGGAGAACCCTCAGGAGAAACCCCGGCTGTTGTTCTGCCCGCTGTGACGTTAAGTTTCTCCGCTTGTATTTATGTCGAAGCTTCAAATTTGTATTTATCTTCTGAATTTGCCGAAACAAGTTTCATATTCTGAAAGCCAAGACTTTGTTTATTTGAAATCAGATGAAAACAAACTGTAACGGACCCTGCCGTGTTATTTATGATTACTCTACGCGTACATTCATAATGTCAGCCGGAGGGAGGGGGGGCGGCGTGCGGAAGAGCAGAGTGCCTGTCTTCGTCCCTTTTTAGAAGCTTAAAGAATGTATTTATCGAGTGAGTTTGGAAATAAAAGTTTCATATTCTGAAAGACAAGACTTTGTTTGTTTAAAATCAACCAAACACACAAACCCCGAAAAAATAGTTTGTTACGCAAATCCACGTTAATTCTGAAATGAGCCGTTGCGACTGATTTCGATAGAGCGGGTCACACATTACATTACATTACATTTAGCTGACGCTTTTATCCAAAGCGACTTACAATAAGTGCGTTCGACCAACAAAATACAACCTTGAAGAAAACAGAATCATAAAGTACATCAGGTTTCATAGAGCCAAACATTTCAAGTGCCACTCAGCTGGCTTTAGAGGAGCCAGTCCTTTATTAGTATATAAGTGCTTTGTTAGTAATTCTATGGCTGGAAGTGGAGTCGAAAGAGATGAGTTTTCAGTCTGGAAGGTGTGTAAGCTTTCTGCTGTCCTGATGTCAATGGGGAGCTCATTCCACCATCTTGGAGCCAGGATAGCAAACCCACGTGTTTCTGCTGATGGGAACTTGGGTCCCCCTCGCAGCGAGGGTGCAGCGAGTCGTTTGGCTGATGCAGAGCGTAGTGCACGTGCTGGGGTGTACAGTTTAACCATGTCCTGGATGTAGGAAGGGCCAGATCCATTCGCAGCATGGTACGCAAGTACTAGTGTCTTGAAGTGGATTCTAGCAGTTACCGGGAGCCAGTGGAGGGAGCGGAGGAGCGGAGTGGTGTGGGAACATTTAGGAAGGTTGAAGACCAGACGAGCCGCTGCATTCTGGATGAGCTGCAGAGGTCGGATGGCACATGCAGGTAGACCAGCCAGGAGGGAGTTGCAGTAGTCTAGGCGTGAGATGACGAGAGCCTGGACCAGAACCTGCGTGGCTTTCTGGGTCAGCTGGGGACGAATCTTATGCATTATCATCCTATTTTAACCGTGATAATCCAATCAGACACAGTTCAGTTATACTTTATGATACGGAGAGGATCTTTTAGCAACTTTTTGAAATGTAATCGGGTGTTTTCCTGAACCTCGCCCCCTTTAGAAGAAGCTTCAAGGTGGAATAGCTGCACAAATAACTGACTGTCAAGACAAACTACAGCAAACATGCTTCATCTGTAGGACACAACGCAATCATATGAAAACTATTGTGAAGATAAAGGAAAGACGTCTCAGGAATCTGCTCTCTGTGGTGAAACAGACACAGAAAGACAGCTATTTAAAACTATCTTAAGACTATTATAACAATATGTACACATGACAAATACTGCATGTAGAGTGGAGAGCTGTTCTGGTTTGAAAGAGGTAGTGCAACAGCATGGTGCACAAAAGGAGAGACACATGGCAGAGAAGAAGGTACAAAATGGGAATACGTTAAAATTGAAAAGAGTTGGAAACGTTGTTTTGGTGCCGCTAGTTAAGCGTTAATGTTCCCAGGAGGTGGATTTCCCAATATCTGAAGCCCTCACATTGTGCAATCAACTTTGACTCATAACGCTAAGGTAAAGCGTAACTCCACGGGGGGTTGAAGTCACAACATGAGTTATTACTGAGCTCCTCCAGTCTCAAAGTGCCGTCTCCGTGAACAGCTGAGTTTACAGCTCAGAAAGCTTGTGTTGGTGACGATGCAGCAGTTTTAAAACGCTGATTCTGCACTAAGGTGTATCTAGACCAGTGGTTCTTAACTGGTCCGGCCTCGGGACCCACTTTTTACTTGGTCAATACATCGCGACCCAACATTTTGAAGCACTCAAATCTATTCAACAAAAAAACGTGCTGTAATATATATACGCTTTTCAGCATACAATATTAATAAAAGTGAAGTACAGCATATATCCCTGATATCCCTTCACAGAACTAAAGTATGCTTTAAAAAAGGTTTAATGAGATGATGGAATCAAAGCTGAACTATATAAAAAGGCACATGCTGAAAACCCAACCCCAGCAGGGGGTCTGGGGGGATTCTCCCCCAGGAGATTTTTAGAAATACTAACATAAACTATGCATTCTGGTTCTCTGAGAAGAAAATAAATTAATCTATTACTACCCGACATATTAATAATATTTTATGCCATTGTTTGTTTTTCACTTAGTTCTGACATCTTGCTGCGAGAAGAGTAAAGAGGAGAGAGTCTGTGTGACTTACTTTAAATTGTGGGTAAGGGGAGATAGCTCCCATTGTTCTGTGACCTGTCAATCATCAGACCGGGGGTCATATTTCATTATGTGTTCATTTCTATCTCAAGTTGTACCCATGGATGTATAAAGAAGAGTTCTACCGCAAAGTTATTCTCTGTGGGGACTTCCGGCAACGATCTTGATTCTGATCAAAGGCCAGAAGACTCGAAAAAACATCAGCAAAGATATTTTATTGAGAAGATGATTACTACGTGACAGACGTTTTCAAAACCGTTTATGGTCTCCAATACTTCCAGTCCAACGCCGACTGCATGCATAGCGTTAGAAAATCGGGCCTTCAAAATAGAAGTTTGACTTTTTCTCCCAAAAAAAAAAAAAAGAATTCCAATTATTTTTTTTTGCAATTTTTTTTTCTTCACTCACACATCCGCGACCCACTCGAAACGGGTCCGCGACCCACTTTTGCTGGAGAGTGTGTGTGGATACACTCCGCTGAGGAAACATCAGTGTGTTTAAAGACGGGTTAATGTTATATCCACAGAAGGAGCTGGAGTCATTTCTCCTGCAGGAACATGTACAGCGTTTCAGCAAAGAGACGGTAGATATATTATTAAAGAGCACATCAAATTAGAGAAGTACACATACAAGTGAGTAGCAGTATTACACAGGGTTCTTACGGTCATTAACAACCTGGAAAAGTCATGGAAATTTAACTAAAGTTGCATCAAATATAATTTATATTTTAGCTAATCGCCGAAATAGTAATACTATAACGATAATACATACTGTATCGTATCGTAATGAAACATAAAATGGCATTTAACTGACGAGGTATTTTGCTGGTGAGAGATTTGAGTTGCTTCAGCGTGAAGCTAGCAAGCGATTGGATTTGTTTCAGACCTTATTTTCCTGTTCCATGTTCAAATAAACCATTTTCCGTGGAACGCTGAGAGAGTAATGTTTTTGGTCATGGACAGTGAGGTCCTGGAGAAGTCATGGGTGAATGAACCCTGATTATAAAAGTGAACATCAAGTATTGAAAGAGCCACTTAAAACTGTGAAGTGTATATTGCACGTAAGCAATGCCGTTTCTTATAGTTAGAGGCCATTGAAAAATACATAATATTGACTAATGTTATGTATACTTTATGAATAAAAAGTCTAATTTATTATTTTTTAAATCTTTTTTTTAAATTTATTTTTACCTTTTTGGGGGGGTTAGGGTTATTACATATTGTTTTAACCTTTTTAATTAGTTTGACCTTGAACTTTTTCATCTGTATTACATTTTTTTACATTTTATTTTATTTGTACTTAAGTATAACCCCCTCCACAGGGGCCACAGCGTAAAGCATACACTCCCAGACATTTCCTTTTTGGCGGCCATCCATAACAAGACATAACACCGGAGCCCTGCTGCGGGGAAGCTTTGGCGCTGTTCTGAGTTTGTTCTAATCCGACAAAATGACGGACTGCTTTCACATTTTTCCGTCATTGTTAAAAAAAACAGACGGAATATATTCGGGTAACGCGACCTCTGATATAGACTCTCCTTGCACTATTTCTATTCTATATTATTTGTATTTACTTGCATAATTGTAACTATCTGTGTTATTGAGTTGCTCTGTGGGAGGAGCCTGTGACCTCAGGTTGTCATTGATATATCTAAACTGTAGCTCTGCACACATCACCATAAAAGCCTTGCATCTTGAATCTAAAGGAGAAAGCTGGAAGAGATTGCAGACTTGCCGTCATGTTGACATTACTTTGTATTTCCTCGACAGGGAGCGTCCCCTCGGGCCCCAGCAGCGGCATGGCCTCCCCCTCTCACATGCCCCTCCCCTCACACTCGGTGCCAGACTTCTCGTACTCGTCCAGCGAAGACGAGTTCTACGACGCCGACGAGTTCTACCAGAACACAACGTCGCCCAAACACTGCATCGAGTGAGTACAAGACCAAATATAATACACAAGTACAAGAACAGGGATAATACACAAGTACAAGACGGTAGAGATGGCAAGAGTACACACATCCTTTACTCAAGTAGAAGTACACACATCCTTTACTCAAGTAGAAGTACACACATCCTTTACTCAAGTAGAAGTACACACATCCTTTACTCAAGTAGAAGTACACACATCCTTACTCAAGTAGAAGTACACACATCCTTTACTCAAGTAGAAGTACACACATCCTTTACCCAAGTAGAAGTACACACATCCTTTACTCAAGTAGAAGTACACACAACCTTTACTCAAGTAGAAGTACACGCATCCTTTACTCAAGTAGAAGTACACACATCCTTTACTCAAGTAGAAGTACACACATCCTTTACTCAAGTAGAAGTACACACATCCTTTACTCAAGTAGAAGTACACGCATCCTTTACTCAAGTAGAAGTACACACATCCTTTACTCAAGTAGAAGTACACACATCCTTTACTCAAGTAGAAGTACACACATCCTTTACTCAAGTAGAAGTACACACATCCTTTACTCAAGTAGAAGTACACACATCCTTTACTCAAGTAGAAGTACACCACATCCTTTACTCAAGTAGAAGTACACACATCCTTTACTCAAGTAGAAGTACACACATCCTTTACTCAGGTTTCAGCTGTTTGGAAAATGAGAGAAGTAGAAAGTACAGGTATTTGAGTTCAACATGTAAGAAGTAGAAAGTACAGGTATTTTTGTTCAACATGTAAGAAGTAGAAAGTACAGGTATTTTTGTTCAACATGTAAGAAGTAGAAAGTACAGGTATTTTTGTTCAACATGTAAAAGTAGAAAGTACAGGTATTTGAGTTCAACATGTAATAAGTAGAAAGTACAGGTATTTGTGTTCAACATGTGAGAAGTAGAAAGTACAGGTATTTGAGTTCAACATGTAAGAAGTAGAAAGTACAGGTATTTGAGTTCAACATGTAAGAAGTAGAAAGTACAGGTATTTGGGTTCAACATGTAAGAAGTAGAAAGTACAGGTATTTGGGTTCAACATGTAAGAAGTAGAAAGTACAGGTATTTGGGTTCAACATGTAAGAAGTAGAAAGTACAGGTATTTTTGTTCAACATGTAAGAAGTAGAAAGTACAGGTATTTTTGTTCAACATGTGAGAAGTAGAAAGTACAGGTATTTGAGTTCAACATGTAATAAGTAGAAAGTACAGGTATTTGTGTTCAACATGTGAGAAGTAGAAAGTACAGGTATTTGAGTTCAACATGTAAGAAGTAGAAAGTACAGGTATTTGAGTTCAACATGTAAGAAGTAGAAAGTACAGGTATTTGAGTTCAACATGTAAGAAGTAGAAAGTACAGGTATTTGAGTTCAACATGTAAGAAGTAGAAAGTACAGGTATTTGTGTTCAACATGTAAGAAGTAGAAAGTACAGGTATTTGAGTTCAACATGTAAGAAGTAGAAAGTACAGGTATTTGAGTTCAACATGTAAGAAGTAGAAAGTACAGGTATTTGTGTTCAACATGTAAGAAGTAGAAAGTACAGGTATTTGAGTTCAACATGTAAGAAGTAGAAAGTACAGGTATTTGTGTTCAACATGTAAGAAGTAGAAAGTACAGGTATTTGGGTTCAACATGTGAGAAGCAGAAAGTACAGGTATTTGTGTTCAACATGTAAGAAGTAGAAAGTACAGGTATTTGTGTTCAACATGTAAGAAGTAGAAAGTACAGGTATTTGGGTTCAACATGTAGGAAGTAGAAAGTACAGGTATTTGAGTTCACATGTAAGAAGTAGAAAGTACAGGTATTTGAGTTCAACATGTGAGAAGTAGAAAGTACAGGTATTTGGGTTCAACATGTGAGAAGTAGAAAGTACAGGTATTTGGGTTCAACATGTGAGAAGTAGAAAGTACAGGTATTTGGGTTCAACATGTAAGAAGTAGAAAGTACAGGTATTTGAGTTCAACATGTGAGAAGTAGAAAGTACAGGTATTTGTGTTCAACATGTGAGAAGTAGAAAGTACAGGTATTTGTGTTCAACATGTAAGAAGTAGAAAGTACAGGTATTTGAGTTCAACATGTAAGAAGTAGAAAGTACAGGTATTTGGGTTCAACATGTAAGAAGTAGAAAGTACAGGTATTTGTGTTCAACATGTAAGAAGTAGAAAGTACAGGTATTTGAGTTCAACATGTAAGAAGTAGAAAGTACAGGTATTTGAGTTCAACATGTGAGAAGTAGAAAGTACAGGTATTTGGGTTCAACATGTAAGAAGTAGAAAGTACAGGTATTTGAGTTCAACATGTAAGAAGTAGAAAGTACAGGTATTTGTGTTCAACATGTAAGAAGTAGAAAGTACAGGTATTTGAGTTCAACATGTAAGAAGTAGAAAGTACAGGTATTTGTGTTCAACATGTAAGAAGTAGAAAGTACAGGTATTTGGGTTCAACATGTGAGAAGCAGAAAGTACAGGTATTTGTGTTCAACATGTAAGAAGTAGAAAGTACAGGTATTTGTGTTCAACATGTAAGAAGTAGAAAGTACAGGTATTTGGGTTCAACATGTAGGAAGTAGAAAGTACAGGTATTTGAGTTCAACATGTAAGAAGTAGAAAGTACAGGTATTTGAGTTCAACATGTGAGAAGTAGAAAGTACAGGTATTTGGGTTCAACATGTGAGAAGTAGAAAGTACAGGTATTTGGGTTCAACATGTGAGAAGTAGAAAGTACAGGTATTTGGGTTCAACATGTAAGAAGTAGAAAGTACAGGTATTTGAGTTCAACATGTGAGAAGTAGAAAGTACAGGTATTTGTGTTCAACATGTGAGAAGTAGAAAGTACAGGTATTTGTGTTCAACATGTAAGAAGTAGAAAGTACAGGTATTTGAGTTCAACATGTAGAAGTAGAAAGTACAGGTATTTGTGTTCAACATGTAAGAAGTAGAAAGTACAGGTATTTGTGTTCAACATGTAAGAAGTAGAAAGTAAAGGTATTTGAGTTCAACATGTAAGAAGTAGAAAGTACAGGTATTTGAGTTCAACATGTGAGAAGTAGAAAGTACAGGTATTTGGGTTCAACATGTAAGAAGTAGAAAGTACAGGTATTTGTGTTCAACATGTGAGAAGTAGAAAGTACAGGTATTTGAGTTCAACATGTAAGAAGTAGAAAGTACAGGTATTTGAGTTCAACATGTGAGAAGTAGAAAGTACAGGTATTTGGGTTCAACATGTAAGAAGTAGAAAGTACAGGTATTTGAGTTCAACATGTGAGAAGTAGAAAGTACAGGTATTTGTGTTCAACATGTGAGAAGTAGAAAGTACAGGTATTTGTGTTCAACATGTAAGAAGTAGAAAGTACAGGTATTTGAGTTCAACATGTAAGAAGTAGAAAGTACAGGTATTTGTGTTCAACATGTAAGAAGTAGAAAGTACAGGTATTTGTGTTCAACATGTGAGAAGTAGAAAGTACAGGTATTTGGGTTCAACATGTAAGAAGTAGAAAGTACAGGTATTTGGGTTCAACATGTAAGAAGTAGAAAGTACAGGTATTTGTGTTCAACATGTAAGAAGTAGAAAGTACAGGTATTTGAGTTCAACATGTAAGAAGTAGAAAGTACAGGTATTTGAGTTCAACATGTGAGAAGTAGAAAGTACAGGTATTTGTGTTCAACATGTAAGAAGTAGAAAGTACAGGTATTTGAGTTCAACATGTAAGAAGTAGAAAGTACAGGTATTTGTGTTCAACATGTAAGAAGTAGAAAGTACAGGTATTTGTGTTCAACATGTGAGAAGTAGAAAGTACAGGTATTTGGGTTCAACATGTAAGAAGTAGAAAGTACAGGTATTTGGGTTCAACATGTAAGAAGTAGAAAGTACAGGTATTTGGGTTCAACATGTAAGAAGTAGAAAGTACAGGTATTTGAGTTCAACATGTAAGAAGTAGAAAGTACAGGTATTTGGGTTCAACATGTAAGAAGTAGAAAGTACAGGTATTTGAGTTCAACATGTAAGAAGTAGAAAGTACAGGTATTTGGGTTCAACATGTAAGAAGTAGAAAGTACAGGTATTTGAGTTCAACATGTAAGAAGTAGAAAGTACAGGTATTTGAGTTCAACATGTAAGAAGTAGAAAGTACAGGTATTTGGGTTCAACATGTAAGAAGTAGAAAGTACAGGTATTTGAGTTCAACATGTAAGAAGTAGAAAGTACAGGTATTTGTGTTCAACATGTAAGAAGTAGAAAGTACAGGTATTTGAGTTCAACATGTAAGAAGTATAAAGTACAGGTATTTGTGTTCAACATGTGAGAAGTAGAAAGTACAGGTATTTGAGTTCAACATGTAAGAAGTAGAAAGTACAGGTATTTGAGTTCAACATGTGAGAAGTAGAAAGTACAGGTATTTGGGTTCAACATGTAAGAAGTAGAAAGTACAGGTATTTGAGTTCAACATGTGAGAAGTAGAAAGTACAGGTATTTGTGTTCAACATGTGAGAAGTAGAAAGTACAGGTATTTGTGTTCAACATGTAAGAAGTAGAAAGTACAGGTATTTGAGTTCAACATGTAAGAAGTAGAAAGTACAGGTATTTGTGTTCAACATGTAAGAAGTAGAAAGTACAGGTATTTGTGTTCAACATGTGAGAAGTAGAAAGTACAGGTATTTGGGTTCAACATGTAAGAAGTAGAAAGTACAGGTATTTGGGTTCAACATGTAAGAAGTAGAAAGTACAGGTATTTGTGTTCAACATGTAAGAAGTAGAAAGTACAGGTATTTGAGTTCAACATGTAAGAAGTAGAAAGTACAGGTATTTGAGTTCAACATGTGAGAAGTAGAAAGTACAGGTATTTGTGTTCAACATGTAAGAAGTAGAAAGTACAGGTATTTGAGTTCAACATGTAAGAAGTAGAAAGTACAGGTATTTGAGTTCAACATGTGAGAAGTAGAAAGTACAGGTATTTGTGTTCAACATGTGAGAAGTAGAAAGTACAGGTATTTGTGTTCAACATGTAAGAAGTAGAAAGTACAGGTATTTGAGTTCAACATGTAAGAAGTAGAAAGTACAGGTATTTGTGTTCAACATGTAAGAAGTAGAAAGTACAGGTATTTGTGTTCAACATGTAAGAAGTAGAAAGTAAAGGTATTTGAGTTCAACATGTAAGAAGTAGAAAGTACAGGTATTTGAGTTCAACATGTGAGAAGTAGAAAGTACAGGTATTTGGGTTCAACATGTAAGAAGTAGAAAGTACAGGTATTTGTGTTCAACATGTGAGAAGTAGAAAGTACAGGTATTTGAGTTCAACATGTAAGAAGTAGAAAGTACAGGTATTGAGTTCAACATGTGAGAAGTAGAAAGTACAGGTATTTGGGTTCAACATGTAAGAAGTAGAAAGTACAGGTATTTGAGTTCAACATGTGAGAAGTAGAAAGTACAGGTATTTGTGTTCAACATGTGAGAAGTAGAAAGTACAGGTATTTGTGTTCAACATGTAAGAAGTAGAAAGTACAGGTATTTGAGTTCAACATGTAAGAAGTAGAAAGTACAGGTATTTGTGTTCAACATGTAAGAAGTAGAAAGTACAGGTATTTGTGTTCAACATGTGAGAAGTAGAAAGTACAGGTATTTGGGTTCAACATGTAAGAAGTAGAAAGTACAGGTATTTGGGTTCAACATGTAAGAAGTAGAAAGTACAGGTATTTGTGTTCAACATGTAAGAAGTAGAAAGTACAGGTATTTGAGTTCAACATGTAAGAAGTAGAAAGTACAGGTATTTGAGTTCAACATGTGAGAAGTAGAAAGTACAGGTATTTGTGTTCAACATGTAAGAAGTAGAAAGTACAGGTATTTGAGTTCAACATGTAAGAAGTAGAAAGTACAGGTATTTGTGTTCAACATGTAAGAAGTAGAAAGTACAGGTATTTGTGTTCAACATGTGAGAAGTAGAAAGTACAGGTATTTGGGTTCAACATGTAAGAAGTAGAAAGTACAGGTATTTGGGTTCAACATGTAAGAAGTAGAAAGTACAGGTATTTGGGTTCAACATGTAAGAAGTAGAAAGTACAGGTATTTGAGTTCAACATGTAAGAAGTAGAAAGTACAGGTATTTGGGTTCAACATGTAAGAAGTAGAAAGTACAGGTATTTGAGTTCAACATGTAAGAAGTAGAAAGTACAGGTATTTGGGTTCAACATGTAAGAAGTAGAAAGTACAGGTATTTGAGTTCAACATGTAAGAAGTAGAAAGTACAGGTATTTGAGTTCAACATGTAAGAAGTAGAAAGTACAGGTATTTGGGTTCAACATGTAAGAAGTAGAAAGTACAGGTATTTGAGTTCAACATGTAAGAAGTAGAAAGTACAGGTATTTGTGTTCAACATGTAAGAAGTAGAAAGTACAGGTATTTGAGTTCAACATGTAAGAAGTATAAAGTACAGGTATTTGTGTTCAACATGTGAGAAGTAGAAAGTACAGGTATTTGAGTTCAACATGTAAGAAGTAGAAAGTACAGGTATTTGAGTTCAACATGTGAGAAGTAGAAAGTACAGGTATTTGGGTTCAACATGTAAGAAGTAGAAAGTACAGGTATTTGAGTTCAACATGTGAGAAGTAGAAAGTACAGGTATTTGTGTTCAACATGTGAGAAGTAGAAAGTACAGGTATTTGTGTTCAACATGTAAGAAGTAGAAAGTACAGGTATTTGAGTTCAACATGTAAGAAGTAGAAAGTACAGGTATTTGTGTTCAACATGTAAGAAGTAGAAAGTACAGGTATTTGTGTTCAACATGTGAGAAGTAGAAAGTACAGGTATTTGGGTTCAACATGTAAGAAGTAGAAAGTACAGGTATTTGGGTTCAACATGTAAGAAGTAGAAAGTACAGGTATTTGTGTTCAACATGTAAGAAGTAGAAAGTACAGGTATTTGAGTTCAACATGTAAGAAGTAGAAAGTACAGGTATTTGAGTTCAACATGTGAGAAGTAGAAAGTACAGGTATTTGTGTTCAACATGTAAGAAGTAGAAAGTACAGGTATTTGAGTTCAACATGTAAGAAGTAGAAAGTACAGGTATTTGTGTTCAACATGTAAGAAGTAGAAAGTACAGGTATTTGTGTTCAACATGTGAGAAAGTAGAAAGTACAGGTATTTGGGTTCAACATGTAAGAAGTAGAAAGTACAGGTATTTGGGTTCAACATGTAAGAAGTAGAAAGTACAGGTATTTGGGTTCAACATGTAAGAAGTAGAAAGTACAGGTATTTGAGTTCAACATGTAAGAAGTAGAAAGTACAGGTATTTGGGTTCAACATGTAAGAAGTAGAAAGTACAGGTATTTGAAGTTCAACATGTAAGAAGTAGAAAGTACAGGTATTTGGGTTCAACATGTAAGAAGTAGAAAGTACAGGTATTTGAGTTCAACATGTAAGAAGTAGAAAGTACAGGTATTTGAGTTCAACATGTAAGAAGTAGAAAGTACAGGTATTTGGGTTCAACATGTAAGAAGTAGAAAGTACAGGTATTTGAGTTCAACATGTAAGAAGTAGAAAGTACAGGTATCCAGCTGATGCATTTCAGATGAAGCGGCTCACTGTCAATAAAACAGCAGAGATATTTGCAGCTCAGTTTCCTGTGAGATCCTTCTCTCAGTTTCTGATCTCTCTGCTTCCTGTTCAGTCCCTCAGGGTCTCAGGCTGCCTCTAATGAAGCTCTGAAGAGGCCGGACACCACGGAGTCGCTCAACTCCTCCATGTCCAACGGCACCACGGACGCAGGTGAGAGAGAACGCACACAAGATGCAGAAACACTGAGCTGGGACTTTGTTCTGATAAAGAGCGAGAGAGTTTAATGGCGCGTTTCCACTGCAGGGCCTCGCTCGGCTTAGTACGGTATAGCTAGGCCAGGCTCACTTTATGCTGCGTCTCCATTACAGTTTAGTAGCTGGGGCGGTAACCATATTAACGCAGTGTAGGCGGAGCCATGACGTCATCTTCAATGAGCGCCCCAGAAAGCAACCCAGCCGTTAGCTGTTAGCACTCAGAGCTCACAGCTCCTCATGTCTGTTCAGAAACTAGACACAAGTGAAACAAGTCCAAACCACAGACTGTCTGTGTCATGGAGAATACAGTCGCTGGTTTATTTATGTCTGTAGGCCGTTGTTGTGAGTGTGGACGGTCGGAGCATATATAACGCTAGCTTAGCCGATCTCCATTCAGAAAACACACATTTTAAAAGGTGTTTCTCTGCCGTCTGTCTGCAGACTCAAAGCATGAATTCATGGTTCTTACTAACCGGTATCAGTGTGTTGTTACTTCGGCATCATTTAGAAACCTGTGTTACAATTCAATCACGGTCCAATATGTTCATTGTGTTGTAGTTGTTGCCCCCAAGCCAGCGCGTCTTGTTTGAATGATGCGAGTAAACACAGCTGGCAGCCGCGGTGAAACTGGAGCGATTAGAGTGAAGCGAATATTCGCATCGCGTCCGGTGTGAGCGTAGGTACCGTTCTTATAAAGGTAATGACAAAATGATGTTTTGTTCTAATTAGAGAACCCTAATTCTGAGACAACATGTGTTGACAACTTTTCAAAGGCTTTTTAAAAACGGGCCGCTCTGCGCTGTAGTGGAAATGTGCCATTAGTTACATTTGAATTGTTTACCTTTTTAATACAGTTTTGTATTTAGAATTGTTTTTACCTTTTTTATTTATCTTTAACCTATTTAATTAATTTTTTTATTTATAATTTATTTAATTATTAATAACATATTTATTAACCTTTTTTAATTTATTTGATAACATTAGTGTGCAGACCCATACAGAGCAAATAGGAATAATAGTGTCTCTGTATTTCCCCCCTCACCTGTTACACTCTATGAGAAACACATCCGACACCAAAGCGCTATTGACACTGACTCAGAGATCCTAACCTCTCCTCTGTGCTCGTCTTCACTGACTCAGAGATCCTAACCTCTCCTCTGTGCTCGTCTTCACTGACTCAGAGATCCTAACCTCTCCTCTGTGCTCGTCTTCACTGACTCAGAGATCCTAACCTCTCCTCTGTGCTCGTCTTCACTGACTCAGAGATCCTAACCTCTCCTCTGTGCTCGTCTTCACTGACTCAGAGATCCTAACCTCTCCTCTGTGCTCGTCTTCACTGACTCAGAGATCCTAACCTCTCCTCTGTGCTCGTCTTCACTGACTCAGAGATCCTAACCTCTCCTCTGTGCTCGTCTTCAGATCAGTTTGAGAACGATGATCGCGATGATGAAGGAGAGGGCGAGTCTGTGGAGGAGCACAAGAGCGTCATCATGCACCTGCTGTCACAAGTCCGCCTGGGCATGGACCTCACGAAGGTACGGACAACGTTCTCATCTTTTTCATTTCTTTGGACCAACCTTTCATAAAACATGTTTGGGTGTCCAAAAACTCTCTTACTTCTGACTGTCCTGTCTCGTCCTGACTCGTCCTGACTCGTCCTGACTGTCCTGACTGTCCTGACTGTCCTGACTGTCCTGACTGTCCTGTCTCGTCCTGACTGTCCTGACTCGTCCTGACTGTCCTGACTCGTCCTGTCTCATCCTAACTGTCCTGTCTCGTCCTGACTGTCCTGACTCGTCCTGACTGTCCTGTCTCATCCTGACTGTCCTGACTGTCCTGACTCGTCCTGACTGTCCTGACTCGTCCTGTCTCATCCTAACTGTCCTGTCTCGTCCTGACTGTCCTGACTCGTCCTGACTGTCCTGTCTCATCCTGACTGTCCTGACTCGTCCTGTCTGTCCTGTCTCGTCCTGACTGTCCTGACTCGTCCTGACTCGTCCTGACTCGTCCTGACTCGTCCTGACTGTCCTGACTGTCCTGACTCGTCCTGACTGTCCTGACTCGTCCTGTCTCGTCCTGACTCGTACTGACTGTCCTGACTCGTCCTGACTGTCCTGACTTCGTCCTGTCTCGTCCTGACTGTCCTGACTCGTCCTGTCTCGTCCTGACTGTCCTGACTGTCCTGACTGTCCTGACTGTCCTGACTCGTCCTGACTTGTCCTGACTCGTCCTGACTGTCCTGTCTCATCCTGACTGTCCTGACTCGTTCCTGACTGTCCTGACTGTCCTGACTGTCCTGACTCGTCCTGTCGCGTCCTGACTCGTCCTGTCTCGTCCTGACTGTCCTGACTCGTCCTGTCTCATCCTGTCTCGTCCTGACTGTCCTGACTGTCCTGACTGTCCTGACTGTCCTGACTGTCCTGACTCGTCCTGACTCTTCCTAACTGTCCTGACTCGTCCTGTCTCGTCTTGACTCGTCCTGACTCGTCCTGTCTCGTCTTGACTCGTCCTGACTCGTCCTGACTCGTCCGGACTCGTCCTGACTCGTCCTGACTGTCCTGACTCGTCCTGACTCTTCCTAACTGTCCTGACTCGTCCTGACTCGTCCTGACTGTCCTGACTCGTCCTGACTGTCCTGACTCGTCCTGACTTGTCCTGACTGTCCTGTCTCGTCCTGACTGTCCTGACTCGTCCTGACTGTCCTGTCTCGTCCTGACTGTCCTGACTGTCCTGACTCGTCCTGACTGTCCTGTCTCGTCCTGACTGTCCTGACTTTTCCTGTCTCGTCCTGACTCGTCCTGACTGTCCTGTCTCGTCCTGACTGTCCTGACTTTTCCTGTCTCGTCCTAACTCGTCTTGATTGTCCTGTCTCGTCCTGACTCTTCTTAACTGTCCTGTCTCGTCCTGACTCGTCCTGACTGTCCTGTCTCGTCCTGACACGTCCTAACTGTCTTAACTCGTCCTAACTGTCTTAACTCGTCCTAACTCGTCCTAACGGCCTGTCCACACAGCGTTGAAAGCTTCACCATTCACTTTGAATGGGGTGACGTCACTTTTCGCCGAACTGCATTGTGGGAAGCGACGTGGAGCGTTGCTGGCGTGGCTCGCTGCAAAAGTTGAGCAATGTTCAAATTTTGACGCCTCGCCAGAAGCGTCAGCCAATCGAATCATATGCCAGTACAAGCTCTAGCCAATCAAACCGCTGCTTGTGTGTCAGGGGCGGGAGATTCATGTGATTGGTTGTTGGTCGAGTTTCAGACACGCCCGCCGGCAAGCTTCAACGCACGACGCTGTGTGGACTCGTCCTAACTCGTCCTCACTCCCACGCAGCCTTGACAGCGTCTCCTCTTGTCCTCTCTCAGGTGGTCCTGCCGACCTTCATCCTGGAGAGGAGGTCGTTGTTAGAAATGTACGCCGACTTCTTCGCACACCCCGACTTATTCGTAAGGTAATCATCATCCCTCTCATTCCTGCAGGCTTTTATAAAAACACAAGTGTTCAGAATCAGAATCCCTTTAATCGTTCAACAGAGGGGACACTTTACACCGTTACACCCAGAGGAAAGAGCCAGAGATAGCTTAGTGTTGAGTAAGGAACATGCAAGTGTAGCATGTATAAAGTAGTGTGACAGCAGCCTGTTGTAATCTATCATATTAATATATATCCAACATGTTCACTATTTCCCCTCTGTGTGATTCCCCCAGCATCGCGGAGCAGGAGGAGGCCAGGGAGCGCATGGTGCAGGTGGTGAAGTGGTACATGTCTGCTTTCCACGCGGGGAGGAAAGGCTCCGTGGCCAAGAAGCCCTACAACCCCATCCTGGGAGAGGTGTTCTACTGCCACTGGGACCTGCCCACGGAGACAGAGGAGCCCCCCCCGCCCACGGTGAGACACACTCTGAGGGTCCTTAAATACTGCAGACTGTGTGTGGGGATCATCGGCACCCTCTAGTGGGCAGAGAGGGTACTGCCATGTGGTTTAAACTAACATGTTGTTTCAAGAGTCGAGGCTTTATTGTCCTTTGCACAGCAGCTACAGTGAAGGTATGAAATGTAAGTCAACAGTACAACATATGAATAGGACATAGAACGAATACAACAGATCAAATAGTGCAAGAGAATACAACGGAAAAGCACACGACGAAATGTAAACACTGAAATAATACGATAAAAAGGCAGAGTTGGAGAGGAGCCAAACGCACGGCAGCCCTCATCACGGCGCCATCTCAGTGTGTTTTAATGTTTAATAAACGCTTTATTTGAGTACCTTAAAAAGTGCACCACACATACCATTTATTATAATTATTATTTTAAAGAGCCGTTTGTTTTGGTTTTTATGACCCAAATAAATTCTCTGCTTTTTATTTATGGAGATATATTTTTGGGGGGAAGGTTGTCTTTTATTTTTTAGTAATCCGAAATGAGGCTTAAATTATAGTTGATGCCGTTAAAGATAGTAGTTTTCAGGTTTATGTATAATATTCAGATTGTTGGTCAAAGGGTTCAATTGACAAAACATAAATTGGTTTAATTAACAAAGCAGTTTTTTATTAGGTTAATGTTTTGACGTATGACCCTCGTGATTTGGGAACAGGTCCTCCTTCATTTCCACAGTTTACCCATCGGTAAAGGGGCTTTGAACGCGTCACACGACTTCTGCACATCACTGTGTATTTACCGTCTGTTCTCGTTCAGCAGGAGACGGTGTCCGAGGGTCCCGTGCCGTGGTCTTCCACCAACAGTGTGTGTTTTGTGGCGGAGCAGGTCTCTCACCACCCCCCCAGTGAGTAACTGACCTCTACATCAGTCATTTATATTCACTAACGGTTACAGAGGAAGTAGAAGTACTCAGATCCTGATCTTGAGTAAAAGTAGAAGTACTCAGATCTTGTACTTGAGTAAAAGTAGAAGTACTCAGATCTTGTACTTGAGTAAAAGTAGAAGTACTCAGATCTTGTACTTGAGTAAAAGTAGAAGTACTCAGATCTTGTGCTTGAGTAAAAGTAGAAGTACTCAGATCCTGATCTTTAGTAAAAGTAGAAGTACTCAGATCTTGTACTTGAGTGAAAGTAGAAGTACTCAGATCTTGTGCTTGAGTAAAAGTAGAAGTACTCAGATCTTGTACTTGAGTAAAAGTAGAAGTACTCAGATCTTGTGCTTGAGTAAAAGTTAGAAGTACTCAGATCTTGTGCTTGAGTAAAAGTAGAAGTACTCAGATCTTGTACTTGAGTAAAAGTAGAAGTACTCTGATCTTGTACTTGAGTAAAAGAAGTACTCAGATCTTGTGCTTGAGTAAAAGTAGAAGTACTCAGATCTTGTTCTTGAGTAAAAGTAGAAGTACTCAGATCTTGTTCTTGAGTAAAAGTAGAAGTACTCTGATCTTGTTCTTGAGTAAAAGTAGAAGTACTCTGATCTTGTACTTGAGTAAAAGAAGTACTCAGATCTTGTACTTGAGTAAAAGTAGAAGTACTCTGATCTTGTGCTTGAGTAAAAGTGGAAGTACTCAGATCTTGTGCTTGAGTAAAAGTGGAAGTACTCTGATCTTGTGCTTGAGTAAAAGTGGAAGTACTCAGATCTTGTGCTTGAGTAAAAGTGGAAGTACTCAGATCTTGTACTTGAGTAAAAGTAGAAGTACTCAGATCTTGTGCTTGAGTAAAAGTAGAAGTACTCAGATCTTGTACTTGAGTAAAAGTAGAAGTACTCAGATCTTATACTTGAGTAAAAGTAGATGTACTCAGATCCTGATCTTGAGTAAAAGTAGAAGTACTCAGATCTTATACTTGAGTAAAAGTAGAAGTACTCAGATCCTGATCTTGAGTAAAAGTAGAAGTACCAGAGTGTAGGAATACTTCCTCCTCTACATTTGTGTGACCAGCGTCCTTGGGTTTTTTGAAAAGTGCTATATATATATATTATTATTCATATTATTATATAAATTAAAACAACCAAACCAAATGACCAGAAACACACAGAGCATATAAGTGATTCCATAAAACCTCCAAAATATATAATAATGTAATTCCCAAAAGAAGTCGTCTTCTAAATCAGTTTTTAGAAACCTTCTATAACGCCTTGTTTTCTGCCTCACTGACGTAGCTGTGTGTGAAGTGAAGCTGCATGTGTGATCAAATGTCTCCTCTGTCTCTCTGCAGTCTCTGCATTCTACGCAGAGTGTCTAAACAGAAAGATCCAGTTCAACGCTCACATCTGGACCAAGTCCAAGTTCCTGGGGATGTCTATAGGAGTGCACAACATCGGGCAAGGTACTTTCGATAGTCCCAGACTAGGTGTGGGCGATATTAGGTCTCCACGATATGCCTTCTCAGAGATATCATATCTATCGTGATTGTGCACCAGGGTAGGATTGTCCCGGCGGCCACGGCCTGCGTGTTCCTGATACTGCTAACATCTCGAAGTTGCTTTAAAAGCGTCAGAACAGGTTTCTGAACGGCGTTACGCTGCGTTCCCAACGGACGCAATGCGAATATTCTCGCCCTAACCGCTGGAGTGTCACCGTGGCTGTCAGCTGTGTTTACTCCTGTCATTCAAACAGGACGCGCTGGAGAGGGGGCGGGGCTTATCTCCATGTAGGGACGGGTGGCACAGTGCGTTGGGGAACTCCAGTTCGAAACCCGCTCCCCTGCGTCAGGCTGTTGTGTCCTTGGGCAAGACACTTGCTCCTGTGGGTATCGTCCACAGTAGAGGACATTACACGTATGATCTGTATGTGTAATGTGTATTTGTAAAGCGCTTTGAGAGACTTTGATAAAGCCCTATAATAAATATAAGGATTATTATTATTATGTAAATACTGTGGTGGAAACCAACTACGACAAAATTAACCTATTTTACCGTGATGTAATGTTGATGTTGTCATGGTAACTACATACTGATACCGGTTAGTAAACCCACGCTGTCAGGATGCAGACGGTATTGCACTTCATTTATCATGTCATGTCATTTGTTAGACGCTTTTATCCAAGGCGACTAACACACATTCAGTACTGTGGACAATCCCCACAGGGGCACTTTGGGGTGAAGTGTCTCAGGGACACAACGACATGCTGACTGCAGTGGGACTCGAACTTGGTACCCCCTGATTCGAAGTCCAGCACACGAACCACTGAGCCACAGCCGCCCCATTTATGGTCCTGGTTGATTCTGTTGGCTTATATTTAATTTGATCAATAAGGTATTTATATTGTGTTTCCTTTTGAAGCAGATGTTCAGCTAAAGTCTTTGATTGCACTTCAAGTCTAAAGTTTACATTTGAATTGTTTGGCACTGACTTTTCCTCATTGATGTTTACTCTCCTGGTCGTGTGTATTGAAGTTGCATCGCTGCTAGAGCCTCAAACAGAAAGTGCATTTCTACACTGAGTAACTGTGCCTTGAATATTTTATTTTATTTAGCGAGAGAGTGCACTTTGCGTGGTGAAGAAACCAGTGTTGACGTTAGTTGTCGGGCGTAGGCCTAGCTGCTTGAACACTGAGGACGCCACATCAACATTCCTGTTGAATTGTTCACTCAGGGGTTCATGCAGAATCACAACCAGCTTGATGGTGTTTTAGTTTCTGTTACCTTGTAGCTGCTTGTTCTGTTAAGCAACTTGAAAAAATATCGTCTATCGTGATACTGCTTGAAAAATATCGTGATATTATATTTTTCAATATCGCCCACCCCTACACCAGATTACATTTACCCACCTTACTGTCTTTGTTATTGTTATAATAATTGTGTGTGTGTGTGTGTGTGTGTGTGTGTGTGTGTGTGTGTGTGTGTGTTTCAGGCTGTGTGTCGTGTTTGGAGCACGACGAGCATTACATCCTCACCTTCCCCAACGGATACGGCAGGTATGTGATGAAGACGATTGGATACGCTTCATTGATCCTAACTAGGGAACACTGCATTCAACCACTGACCACCCCCCCCCCCCCCCCCCCCCGCAAAGTACATACATAAGTTAGAATACGCTGTAACTACTTATAAAGTGTGCATAGACGACCTGTTGGAGCCGTTTTGTAAATGAAGCTGAACCGTGCGTTCTGATTGGATAAGAAACTGAGGTGTGGTACAGAGTTCCTATAACCCTGCCGGTCTTTATTTAACTACATTTGAGCGCCAGGAAAAGCGCTATAAGAATTCAGTGTATTATTGTTCTTCATGAACCCTCCCCTCCCGGCTCCTCTCTCTCAGGTCGATCCTCACGGTGCCCTGGGTGGAGCTCGGGGGAGAGTGCAACATCTCCTGCTCCAAGTCGGGCTTCAGCGCCAACATCGTGTTCCACACCAAGCCGTTCTACGGGGGGAAGAAGCACCGCATCACCGCCGAGATCTTGTGAGAGGAGACACTGCTCAATACACGTTCAAAATAACATTCACTTCAACATTTCATTGCATTTAGCTGACGCTTTTATCCAGAGCGACTTACAAGAAGTACATTCGACCAGGAAGACACAACCTTGAAGAAAACAGAATCCTAAAGTACATCAGGTTTCATAGAGCCAAACATTTCAAGTGCTACTCAGCTGGCTTTAGAGGAGCCAGGCCTTTGTTAGTATATAAGTGCTTTGTTAGTAATTCTATGGCTGGAAGTGGAGTCGAAAGAGATGAGTTTTCAGTCTGGAAGGTGTGTAAGCTTTCTGCTGTCCTGATGTCAATGGGGAGCTCATTCCACCATCTTGGAGCCAGGATAGCAAACCCACGTGTTTCTGCTAATGGGAACTTGGGTCCCCCTCGCAGCGAGGGTGCAGCGAGTCGTTTGGCTGATGCAGAGCGGAGTGCACGCGCTGGGGTGTACGGTTTAACCATGTCCTGGATGTAGGAAGGGCCAGATCCATTCGCAGCATGGTATGCAAGTACCAGGGTCTTGAAGTGGATTCTAGCAGTTACCGGGAGCCAGTGGAGGGAGCGGAGGAGCGGAGCGGTGTGGGGACATTTAGGAAGGTTGAAGACCAGACGAGCCGCTGCATTCTGGATGAGCTGCAGAGGTCGGATGGCACATGCAGGTAGACCAGCCAGGAGGGAGTTGCAGTAGTCTAGGCGTGAGGTGACGAGAGCCTGGACCAGAACCTGGGTGGCTTTCTGGGTCAGCTGGGGACGTGTCCTCCTGATGTTGTAAAGCGTGTATCTGCAGCAACGGGTTGTAGCAGCGATGTTTGCAGTGAAGGACAGGTTGTTATCTAGGATCACACCCAGATTCCTTGCAGTCTGAGTCGGGGAAACAACAGAGGTGCCGATGTTGATCGTCAGGTCAAGAGTGGGACAATCTTTTCCCGGAAGGAAAAGCAGTTCAGTCTTGTCAAGGTTGAGCTTGAGGTGATGAGCAGACATCCACTGAGAGATGTCAGCTAGACAAGCAGAGATGCGACGACACAAGATGTCCATAAATAAAGATTTTATTATAATATACTTTCGTGTTTCTCCGGCAGTTCACCGAACGATAAGAAGTCCTTCTGCTCCATCGAAGGAGAGTGGAACGGAGTGATGTACGCCAAGTGGGCGACTGGAGTGAGTCTTTCATGTATCTATTTCATCCATTCCTCGCACTCGGGGGGTTCGTCAGCATAACTCCAGTTCCTTCAAACTAATGTTTCGTCTAAAGACAAGTTGAATCAATTGAATATAAGTCGATGAAGGGTTTATCCAGGAATGAGTTAATGAACGCATGTGTTTGGTGTTTGCAGGAGAACACGGTGTTCATCGACACGAGGAACATCGGCATCATCAAGAAGAAAGTGAGGAAGGCGGAGGATCAGCTGGAGTACGAGTCCCGACGGTGAGACACACTGATCTGAAGATAAACGATATTACGTACTGGTCTAGTGTCCAGCACAGTGAACCTGGACATGCTGAGACCCCAAAGTGTTCTGACAGCAATGTAGAGTAGGGTCTGCAGCTTAGTGAACCTGGACATGCTGAGACCCCAAAGTGTTCTGACAGCAATGTAGAGTAGGGTCTGCAGCTTAGTGAACCTGGACATGCTGAGACCCCAAAGTGTTCTGATAGCAATGTAGAGTAGGGTCTGCAGCTCAGTGAACCTGGACATGCTGAGACCCCAAAGTGTTCTGATGGAAATGTAGAGTAGGGTCTGCAGCTTAGTGAACCTGGACATGCTGAGACCCCAAAGTGTTCTGACAGCAATGTAGAGTAGGGTCTGCAGCTTAGTGAACCTGGACATGCTGAGACCCCAAAGTGTTCTGATAGCAATGTAGAGTAGGGTCTGCAGCTTAGTGAACCTGGACATGCTGAGACCCCAAAGTGTTCTGATGGAAATGTAGAGTAGGGTCTGCAGCTTAGTGAACCTGGACATGTTGAGACCCCAAAGTGTTCTGACAGCAATGTAGAGTAGGGTCTGCAGCACAGAGCTGAGAGTGCAGGTGTTGGTTCTGCCCCCCCTATAACTTTGTCCAGGATAAGTATAGAAATATGTAATTTACAACGGCTGTAAGATGCTTGAAAAGTGCTTGAAAAGTGCTTGAAAAGTGCTTGAATTTTACTTTCTGCTCTCGTGCTAAACTGCTATTTTTGATCTGGGAACTCGGCATCCTCAATGACCTCCAAACCACTCAAAGATTGTCCAAATCTAATTAGCCATTTTATAACTATTGTCTGCTTTATTGCTAATCAACCCAACTCATGCTACTTGTGCCAATGCCCCAGCATGTGCAGGGTAGCATCCGGCAGTTTCTACGTGCTGGAGACCCTCCTCTACATTTCTATCATAACACCGTGGGGTCTTCAACATGTCCACAACATGACTCTGAGACTCATGACCCTCTTTGGACCCTCAGATTGTGGAGAGACGTGACTCTGAACCTGAAGCTGAAGGACATCGACTCGGCGACAGAAGCCAAACACAGTCTGGAGGAGAAACAGAGAGGAGAGGCTCGAGAGAGGAAGGAGAACGAGCAGCAGTGGGAGACCCGGGTGAGACATTAGATTATTATAGACTACAAACGGGGCTCCTGCAGAGTCCTTAAAGCTGTTCAATGAAGCCTTAAATGGAATTAAAATGATTTAAAATAATCTTTCAAGAGTCACAGACACGTGGGAGTTGTAGTTTTTATTCTGGTTTATTGTAGTTCTTAGGGTACCAGTTCTTTGATCTTGAAACTCTCTTTAAAAAAAAGTCTTGAAATGCAATAAATTCCTTAAAATCAGGGTCTATTAGATTTGATTAGTCTTTAACCAATAATGTCTCCAAAGGTATTAAATTAATAAGTTAAATAAATGCGTTATTAAAATGTCTTAAAGTCAAAGTTTCATTCAAAAATAACACGTTATTAGAAACACTAATTTTCTTTGTGTAATCTGCCAGAAATGCTGTGATTGTTGTTGTTTACTCACAACATCCCAAACATCAAATAGAAAAATAATATCTTGTTTTGAATGTAAAGTGAATCTGAACGGATTAACGAGGCGTTTCAGGGTCGAAACGTTTCTCCCAAGATTTGACTCTAAAACCTGGAACCTCTTCTTCTCTGCAGCTTTTCCACGAGGACGGAGAGGTCTGGGTTTACGACGAGCCGCTACTCAAGAGATATAACTCCCAGGGGGGGGCACTGAGACCACACACTGAGACCACACACACTGACACACACACTGAGACCACACACACTGAGACACACACACTGAGACCACACACACACTGAGACACACACACTGACACACACACACTGACACACACACTGACACACACACTGACACACACACGGCAGAGTCTTCATAAGAACTCTTTTGCAAAAAAAACTCTTCTCCCAGCCTTGGAATGACTGACGATTGAAGACAGCTTTGCATTTGACTGAACAACAACAACAACAACAACAACAACAGATGAGACGACTGGAAAAACAGTTCCTCTCCTTATTTGGTCACTTCCTGTTCCTGCGCCACCTCCATCAAAACGCCAACCTGAGGGACGCTGTCTCTCTTCCTCCCCCACACCCTCACCTCTCAGCAGAGTCCCTGCACAAGCCTGGGTTTTTATTAATGGAGGGGGGGGGCAAGGTGTGTGTGGTTGGCGGGGGGGCAAGGTGTGTGTGGTTGGAGGGGGGGGCAAGGTGTGTGTGGTTGGAGGGGGGGGCAAGGTGTGTGTGGTTGGCGGTGAATACGAAAAAACGAACCTTGACCAGTTAAAAATCGGCGCTCTACATCTCAGGGAACGACTGAGGAAACGAGGAGGCTGCCCCCTGAGAGTCTGACAGCCTTATATATAACGGTGTAAATCTTAAATGGGCGGGGGGGGGCGTTAGAAACCCCTCCCGCCTGCAACTAGCTGTGTTTATATTATAGAAATACATACGACGGATATATAAATATATATTCTTTAGTTTTTCTTTCTGGCAATAGTGTACAAAAATCTGAGGATGTGACGGCTTTAGGGATCATTCCATTTTTATGTTTCGTCTCCTACGTCCTTTTCCAGAAGCAGAGTAAGCCATAGCATCTGAACGGGGGACATATGCAATATAGGGAGGGGTGCAGGGGGTCCGTGATGCGGGCGAAAGGGGCTCGACACAGATCAACATGAAGGTAGTTATGAACAAATGATTTCTGTCTTTCAGTGTCCTTGTCTCCTCACAAGGCGACCGCGCCCTGAACGATCAGAGGTCGGCTCTAAATGCAGAAATAAAGAAACTTTGACCTGGAAATGCACAAGGACGTCCGGACCGTCTGCTCGGGAGATTAGGCGTGAGTGAATGGGATTTAAATGAATATTCAAATCAGACGGAGTAAGGTGTGTCTGAGATGAGTCCTCTTATCGAAGGCCTTTCTAGAAACGAGCCAAATAAAGACCCCGAAGCTTCTTTGTTTACTTTCCCGCCGTCTGTCTGTTAGATTGAATCGAGGCCTTGCCACGCGGACCGCTCGCCTCCTAGAGAGCAATCATGGCTTTGATTTGTTTTGACCATAACCATTGATTGTAAGAGATGTTCCTATTGATGCATAATATTAAATCTCCATGAGTTCATTCCCGTGAGATTCTGTCTGTTTTTAGACCAGCTGAGAGGACTCTTTAAAGTAGAGACACTACATACTGATATACACCTGAACATCAGCAGGAGAGGACTCTTTAAAGTAGAGACACTACATACTGATATACACCTGAACATCAGCAGGAGAGGACTCTTTAAAGTAGAGACACTACATACTGATATACACCTGAACATCAGCAGGAGAGGACTCTTTAAAGTAGAGACACTACATACTGATATACACCTGAACATCAGCTGAGAGGACTCTTTAAAGTAGAGACACTACATACTGATATACACCTGAACATCAGCAGGAGAGGACTCTTTAAAGTAGAGACACTACATACTGATATACACCTGAACATCAGCTGAGAGGACTCTTTAAAGTAGAGACACTACATACTGATATACACCTGGACATCAGCAGGAGAGGACTCTTTAAAGTAGAACATCAGCTGAGAGGACTCTTTAAAGTAGAGACACTACATACTGATATACACCTGAACATCAGCAGGAGAGGACTCTTTAAAGTAGAGACACTACATACTGATATACACCTGAACATCAGCAGGAGAGGACTCTTTAAAGTAGAGACACTACATACTGATATACACCTGAACATCAGCTGAGAGGACTCTTTAAAGTAGAGACACTACATACTGATATACACCTGGACATCAGCAGGAGAGGACTCTTTAAAGTAGAGACACTACATACTGATATACACCTGAACATCAGCAGGAGAGGACTCTTTAAAGTAGAGACACTACATACTGATATACACCTGAACATCAGGAGGAGAGGACTCTTTAAAGTAGAACATCAGCTGAGAGGACTCTTTAAAGTAGAACATCAGCTGAGAGGACTCTTTAAAGTAGAGACACTACATACTGATATACACCTGAACATCAGCAGGAGAGGACTCTTTAAAGTAGAGACACTACATACTGATATACACCTGAACATCAGCAGGAGAGGACTCTTTAAAGTAGAACAGTATCATTCCTAAGACTCTACATATTAATTTAGGGTAAATGCTTTTTCAACAACAGAGAGAAACCACTCTAAATGAGAATGTTGGAGCCAGGCAGGATGTACTTGTGCTGTGTTCCTTCCCTCCTGCTTTTTCTATACTCCCTGAAGGCTTCTCAATTCTTTCATTCCCCCTCCTCGACTCCTTGACTCCTCGGTCCTCCGGTAGTGACCCGGAAATGGATTTCAGCGCGCCATGTTGAAGGACATCTCATTTCTCTAAATGCACTTCGAGGAGTGGAGCGAGCGTCGAGGAGGGGCTCTAACTGAGGAGACACTGATGGCTCCTCCTCGGCTCCTCCTCGGCTCCTTCGCGGATGTATTTCCGGCAACAGAGATGTTTCAAAGAGTCGTGACGCACGGCCGGACTTATCTCAGCCAATGAGAGCTCTGCATGCATCCAGTCTCTGATTGTGTTACGTTATTATGAGAGTGCTCTCATAATTGTTTGATTCTGAAATTGTATATATTTGTGTGTGTGTGTGTGTGTGTGTGTGTGTGTGTGTCCTGTTATTGTCTCAATATACCGCACTGTGAATGAATCAAAGTAAGTATAGAAGTCATCATGAACACATCTGTCCATCAGACAGAGGGCTGCTGTGCCTCCTGTCATCATTAATGGACGTCTCTTTAAAATGACCGCTCAGAGGAGAGGAGTTCTCCTTTCTCTAACCGCCTGCTGCTTCCCCTCCTCTCTCCTCGGCTCCCCTCCTCTCTCCTCGGTTCCCCTCCTCTCTCCTCGGTTCCCCTCCTCTCTCCTCGGCTCCCCTCCTCTCTCCTCGGTTCCCCTCCTCTCTCCTCGGCTCCCCTCCTCTCTCCTCGGTTCCCCTCCTCTCTCCTCGGTTCCCCTCCTCTCTCCTCGGCTCCCCTCCTCTCTCCTCGGCTCCCCTCCTCTCTCCTCGGCTCCCCTCCTCTCTCCTCGGCTCCCCTCCTCTCGAGTGGGGTCTCCAGCACAGAGAAACTGCTGGATGCTAACCTGCACATGTTGGGACTTTTACACACTTAGCAGTCCATTATAAATATCAGTTTGAGCCAGAAAGAGGCCATATCTGTACACTGATTGTGATGCATTGTGGGTCCATTTGAAAGATTTAGGGGACTCTGGGTCATTTGGATTGCACAGATCTCTAGCCAGTTGTCCACTATGATGCTAATTAGCACAACATATGCAGGTTAGCACTCAGCTGGAGGGTTAAGGCTGCTGACCCTGCCTTACATGAAGTGTGTCATACTTGAGATACTTCACGTGTAAATGATAATACCTTATCTTCGTCATGTTAAACCTTTTGTATCAAACATTGAATCAAGAAGGATTTGCCAAACAGGTTGAATTCATGAGATCATGGACGCCGTTTTGTGTCTATAAACCTTTATTAAACGTAATGACGATCACGACAGTCTTCAGCATCGGCTTTAATACGTGGCTTCAACACGGTGTGTTCGACACGGCGAGCGGCAGGAGATCTCATCTCATCTGAACATTTGAAGAAAGACAAAAACACACTTCTGACAGTAAAGACACAATCAGTGAGACACATGTTAACCAATGAGAAGCCTCCATTTAAAACACCAACATTTAAACCCCAGCACAGGAAGTGGTCTCCTCCTACAGAGGACACAGAGACATTGAGGAGTCTTCAGACCAGACCCCAAACCCAGCGTAGAGAGGTTCAGTGAATCTGGTTCTGAGGGTGTGGAGGTGGGTCAGTGAGTCAGAGGAGACTTCGTAGAAGGAGAGAGAGCCAGCAGGATGATCCAGATACACTGCTACTCTACCAGAGGAGGAGGACGAGGACGAGGACCAGTGTATTGCCATCGTACAGTACCAGAGAGTGTAACCATGATGAGAGTAGCCCAGACTCCAGGACTCATCACTCCCTCCAAACAAACAGTCCTTATTCTTTCCTCTCCTCTTGATTCCTCTTGAAGTCACTGATATAGAAACGTCTCCGCTCCACTCCACCTCCCAGTAGCAGCGACCAGTCAGAGCTTCTCTGCACATCAGCTGAGGATGGACATCAAACCTCTCTGGATGATCAGGATATGGCTGCTCCTCTCCCACACGGGTCACCTTCCTGTGGTCCTCAGACACTTTGAGTGTTCTGTGTGCTGTGTTTGAGTCCAGGGTGAGTCCACAGGAATCTGATGAGAGACAGACAGCAGTTTATCACCAGCCCCACCTGAAGGCTTTCCTCTCTGTTAGTGGTCCTTTCTATAAAGCTTCAAGATCAGTCATGCTTTAATGAATAAATACCACCTCCATCATCTGTGTCTCTAGAGAGAAGCTGATCCACACTTACACTTCCTCAGACCTGCTTTGAGCCTCTGCTCTCCACCATGGTCCAGCCTGGAGGAAGAAACACAGTCAGTGTCACAAACGAGCTGAGGACCAAAATGCAACACACGGGAAAACAGAGATAGTCGGTAACCAGCTTTATTGAAGGCAGTAGGCTGGTAGGAGACACACGGCAGATAGGAGGCAAAGGGCTGGTCGGGGACAGGCGAGGGTTCCAGGAGACAGCAGGACGGGAGACGCAGGTACAGAACGGGTCAGGGAGCAGGCGAGGCAGGCTGGTCGGGGACAGGCAGGGTCGAAACCGGGAGAGCAATCTGGAGGGTAATGCGGGAAAGACAAGCATGCTGCAAAGTACCATCTGGCACTGAGGTGAAAGTGAAGGGGCCTAAATACTAATGGAGCTGATGGTGTAACAGAGAGAGAGAGAGAGAGAGAGAGAGAGAGAGAGAGAGAGAGAGAGAGAGACAGAGACAGAGAGAGAGAGACTACCAGGTGACTAAGGAATGTTAATGCAGAAGATAGGAGAGTGAGAAAGCAGACTGTGACAGTCAGGATGATTGTCTATCCAACACGAGTCCTAGCTGCTGTTCGAGCTGAAGCAGAGCTCAGTCTGTCCGTGGGACGGAGAGACGTGGAGGAAGAAGACGAAGACCTTTGCAAAAACACTTTTACATATTTAACAAAGGTACAGATGGGAAATGAGACGTCCTTCGTGATGGAAGACCAGAGATGAAGGAGATGACATTAGATATGAGGAAGTCAGTCTGTCCATACCTGAGAGTGTCCAGTCTCCAGAGAGGATCCTCCAGTCCAGCAGACAGCAGCTTCTCTCCTGAGGCTCCTGGATGATTGTAGCTCAGGTCCAGCTCTCTCAGATGGGAGGAGCTGGAGCTCAGAGCTGAAGCCAGAGAAACACAGCCTTCCTCTGAGACCAGACAGCCTGACAGACTGGAACCAGGGAATACAGTAAACTCAGGCCTTTAAAAAGTCACATGAGCAGGAAAATCATACAGAGGTGGACCGTCTTCATCAACATGAACACAAGATGGAAGAAAAGAATTGAACTGCTTGAAAATAAAAGCTGAACTCTGACCTGAGAGTCTCCAGTTCACAGTGCGGACTCTCCAGTCCAGCAGACAGCAGCTTCACTCCTGAATCCTGCAGGTCGTTGTTACTCAGGTCCAGCTCTCTCAGACCAGAGGACTGGGAGCTGAGGACTGAGGACAGAGCTGCACAGCTTCTCTCCGACAGCTTGCAGCTAGTTAACCTTAAAAGAGAAAATGTTGATCTTAATATTGAATGTGATGAAGAACTATGTTTTGAAACACCTAATATTTTATAATTGTGCAAGCTATTAATAGCCTACTTTACATCTGTCTGTGCATATTTGTGTTTGGCAGTCAGTCGTTAGATTCATATGAAACCAGATGTTTCAACATGTCATGTGACTCCCTGATGATTGCCTTCAGGGAGAAGGATCCGCAGTCTGAGGTCAGGAGGCTGAACTTTTTCCCCTCCCTCCCACCTCTCCCCCTGCCCGCATTGGACCTGGACTTTAACACCCCACACACACCACCAGACACTCTACGCTGCTATGGACCGGTGTTTACATTGTTTACTGTAATGTATTCCTCCACATTCGTTTGGAAGTTACTGTTATTTTGTATATATTGTATATATCTGGATTGTGGGAAACAGTAATTCGATATCTCTGTCTGCGCACTCAAACTGGAAGATTGACAATAAAGTTGTCTTTGATTATTATCTGCATCTAATTGTAATGAAAATTAAGACGATTTCTGTGTAGATTAAACTGGTGGGTAATGGGAGAGCCAGTGTGACACGATATCAGCTGAACCCTGACCTGAGAGTCTTCAGTTCACAGTGCGGACTCTCCAGTCCAGCAGACAGCAGCTTCACTCCTGAATCCTGCAGGTCGTTGTTACTCAGGTCCAGCTCTCTCAGACCAGAGGACTGGGAGCTGAGGACTGAGGACAGAGCTGCACAGCTCCTCTCTGACAGCTTGCAGTCCCTCAGCCTGGGGAAAGATCAGCAGTGAACACAAAGACTTTGATTCTCATGTCTCAAACTGTTCCTAGTTAATGTGGCTTTATCTCCACTTACACAGCTTTCCTGGTGGCTTTGACCACTGGCAGCAGCCTCAGAAGAGCCTCCTCTGGAGCAGAGTATTCCTTCAGGTGAAACACGTCCAGATCTGATGACAGTAAGATGAAGACCAGAGCTGACCACTGAGCAGGAGACAGTTTACCTGTGCAGAAACCGGCCCATGGGTCCCAATTCAGGTACCGCTGCATCTCCTCCACTAGAGAACGATCATTCAGTTCATTCAGACAGTGGAACAGGTTGATGCTCTTTTCTGGAGACGGGTTCTTTCTTATCTTTTTCTTGATGTATTCAACTGTTTTCTGGTTGGTCTGTGAGCCACTTCCTGTCTGTGTCAGCAGGTCCTGTAATAAGGTCTGATTGGTCTCCAATGAAAGACCCAGGAGGAAACGGAGGAACAAGTCCAGGTGTCCGTTTGGACTCCGTAAGGCCTGGTCCACAGCACTCTGGTGGAGATGTGTTAGTTTTGGTCTGAAGACTTTAGGCAGGCAGGAGGTTGTTGGTTCTTCTGCCAGCAGGTTGACCCCAAAGGTGATGAAGGTCAGATGGACATGAAGAGCAGCCAGAAACTCCTGAACGCTCAGATGGACGAAGCAGAACACCTTGTTCGTGCACGTTCCTCTCTCCTCTCTAAAGACCTGTGTGAACACTCCTGAGTACACTGAGGCTGCTCTGATATCGATGCCACACTCTGTCAGGTCGGACTCATAGAAGATCAGGTTGCCTTTCTGCAGCTGCTCAAAAGCCAGCTCTCCCAGAGACTCCATCATCTTCCTGCTCTCTGGACTCCAGTGTGGATGTGTTGCACTTTTTTCCTGGTACTTCACGTTCACTTTGGACTGAACCACCAGGAAGTGGATGTACATCTCAGTCAGGGTCTTGGGCAGCTCTTCTCTCCCTCTGGTTTTCAACATGTCCTCCAGAACTGAAGCAGAGATCCAGCAGAAGACTGGGATGTGGCACATGATGTGGAGGCTTCGTGAGGTCTTGATGTGGGAGATGATGGTGCCGGCCTGCTCCTGATCTCTGAATCTCTTCCTGAAGTACTCCTCCTTCTGTGGGTCTGTGAAGCCTCGGACCTCTGTCACCATGTCCACACACTCAGGAGGGATCTGATTGGCTGCTGCAGGTCGTGTGGTTATCCAGAGGCGAGCAGAGGGAAGCAGCTTCCCCCTGATGAGGTTTGTCAGCAGCACATCCACTGAGGTGGACTCTGTGACATCAGTCAGGATCTCAGTGTTGAGGAAGTCCAGAGGAAGTCGACTCTCATCCAGACCGTCAAAGATGAACACGACCGGGAACTGATCGAACCTGCAGATTCCTGCGTCTCTGGTTTCAGAGAAGAAGTGATGAACAAGTTCCACCAAGCTGTACTTGTTCTCTCTCACCATGTTCAGCTCTCTGAAGGTGAATGGAAATGTGAACTGGATGTCCTGGTTGGCTTTGCCTTCAGCCCAGTCCAGAGTGAACTTCTGTGTTAAGACTGTTTTCCCAATGCCAGCCACGCCCTTTGTCATCACTGCTCTGATTGGTTTGCCTCTTTCAGGTGGGGCTTTAAAGAGGTCTTCTTGTGTGATGGCTGTTTCTAGTCTGTCTGGTTTCCTGGATGCTTGTTCGATCCGTCTGATCTCATGTTCCTTGATGACCTCTGTGGTGTCTCCCCTGGTGATGTAGATCTCCGTGTAGATTTCATGTAGGAGTTCAGATTTTTCCATACATTTGAAAAGTTCAATTCTTTCCTTCAGGTTTGATTTGAGTTCACCTTGGCACTTAGTGAGAATCTCTGAATGAATAAGAAAGACATTTACATGAAAGAAACATCTAGGCCTGTCGCGATAAGTAATTGATTGATCGTACAATAAATAAAAATGAACTCGATAACTTTTCTGACCTCGATAAATTGCTGTTCACATGCGTGTTTGTTTACATAAGGATGTGACCAGCATTTTAGCCAGGCGTGCTGTGTCTGCCGGCCCGGCGCACTGTGAGGGGCGGGCTCACACACAGCCAGGCACGCTGTGAGGGGCGGGGCTCACACACAGCCAGGTCAAGACACTCTGCGTGCAGCAGCGTAGCAGCCAATTGAATAATATAGAGACAAGCAGGGGACAACGTGTGACTTACTCGAAATTTGAAGTTAAATGGAATTGGTTGCGAAACCTAATTCCACATCTCCGGTGTGGGAATATTTTGGATTCAAACCAAATCAACGGGGCGAACCTACAGACTTGAATGAGCCGGTATGTCGCATTTGTTTTAAAAAGGTAGCAGCAAAAGCTAGCAATAGGACCAACCTTCGAGAGAGCCCACAGCTTCCGACTTACTTTATCGTCCAACAAAATTAATTATCGTGAGAGGCCGAGACACATCAAACATATGTCCTTCTAATTGGACTCTGACAAAATAGCAGGTTATTTTCCTCATATCAAGTCACTGGATCTTGTACATGTTATCTGTACATGTCCAGTCTGAGTTCCACCCCACAGAGAACCATCTGTTTCCCCACAGAGAACCATCTGTTTCCCCACAGAGAACCATCTGTTTCCCCACAGAGAACCATCTGTTTCCCCACAGAGAACCATCTGTTTCCCCACAGAGAACCATCCGTTTCCCAACAGAGAACCATCCGTTTCCCCACAGAGAAACATCCGTTTCCCCACAGAGAACCATCCGTTTCCCCACAGAGAACCATCCGTTTCCCCACAGAGAACCATCTGTTTCCCCACAGAGAACCATCTGTTTCCCCACAGAGAGCCATCCGTTTCCCCACAGAGAAACATCCGTTTCCCCACAGAGAACCATCCGTTTCCCCACAGAGAGCCATCCGTTTCCCCACAGAGAACCATCCGTTTCCCCACAGAGAAACATCCGTTTCCCCACAGAGAACCATCCGTTTCCCCACAGAGAACCATCTGTTTCCCCACAGAGAACCATCTGTTTCCCCACAGAGAGCCATCCGTTTCCCCACAGAGAACCATCTGTTTCCCCACAGAGAGCCATCCGTTTCCATACGCGTACCCCTAGTGGTACGCGAGGGAACTGTAGGGGGTACGTGGAATTCCAAGGTGACAAATAATGTCACCTTGGAAGTAAAACAAATAATAATCCCGTCAAAAATGATAGTGCGCGATTTGTTTCCCTAGGGAGACAATAGTTTGTGGCACAACCGCGCCAAAATCCCACAATGAAAACAGCTGCTTACCTGCAGCCAGAAAAATACTGGTAGGTCTGCGCTATGGATAAATGGCTGAAACGTCCGCTTGCTCTGGATTCAGGCCAGGGTTCAGAGGAGCCGCCGAGAAACGTAAGAAAGAGGCCAAACTGAAACCAAGGCAGTGAAACATATATATTATTTTGATTCATTTCTACTTCTGCGGACCCACCGCAGCCTCAGTGCTTCTTCTGCGGTGAAGTCCTGGCTAATAGTGCGATGAAGCCAGCGCATTTACAGAGACACCAGAGCACCAAACACTCGGGAAGTGTCGATAAAAGTGAAGAACTTTACAGACGAAAGCTGTCGGAATTTAAATCGAGCCAGACAGTAATGATGAAAGCCACGAATGTGTCAATGAAAGCACTCGAGGCATCTCACGCCGTGAACCTGCTTGTGGCTAAACCTCACTCTATTGTTGAGGAGCTCATTCTCCCTGCAGCGACTGCGTTGGCCGAAATGATGATAGAGAAGAAAGCAGCCGAAGCACTCAAGAAAGTTCCCCTGTCGAATAACACCGTATCCCGTCGGATCAATGATATGTCTGTTAATATAATTGGACAAGTGGTGAACAAAATGAAACTAGCCGGTCAGTTGGCTTTGCAGCTGGATGAAATGACAGATGTGAGTGGAGAAGCTCCTGTCCTTCGTGCGTTACAAAGATGCGTCGGAGATAAACTATGGGGGTTATTCCCTATCTTTATTCAAGAGCGTGGTTTTTACATTTGAGAGCATACTTTATGTATTTCTTTCCCTCAAACCCTGTCCTCGCACTCAAATAGTGCCTGCTTGCACTTTGCTCTGCTTCTGCTCAGATCCGGCGTCATGGGCGGGCCCCGTGGGGCCGGGCCCGCCCATCCAGGATTTGGGCCCGGTGTTTTAATCAGGGCTGAATACAACATTTTAATTGTTTTATTATTATGTTCAGTGGCGGCGCCAGGGTATACTGGGGTAGGCTACAGCCATACCAAGAAATGGCTTAGCCCCACCATGAACAATGATTTTAAAGTAAGCCAAATAAAGTCCGCCAACTCGCGGAGTAAATTGCACAGACAGCAGTAAATACCGAAGACTAGAAACGGTTTGAAAACTTTTGTCACGTAGTGATCATCTTCTCAATAGAACATCTTTGATAATGTCTTCTGGCCAATCAGAATCAAGATAACGGCGTGGTGTTGTTGCAGGAAGTCCCGACGGAGAATACTTTTGCGGTAGTACATCTCTATATGTCGATACAACATTACGTGTTGATAGAAATCAACACGTAATGAAATCAGACCCCACGGTTTGATGATTGATAGGTGTGTGGGCTGTCTTTCATGTTGACACACAGAACAATGGGGGCTATCCTCCCTTATCCACAACGTAAAGTCATTCACAGCCTCTTCCCTCTTCTCTCTGTGAGGAGCAGCAGGTTCAGCTTTCAGAACAAAGTAACACAAAACTAAAATGGCATTCATTTTTTTAAATATGTCGTGTAGTAGGCCTAATAGATTTATTTATTTTTCTTCTCAAGAGAGTACCAGAATGTGTATTTTATGTTTAGTATTTAAAAAAATCTCTTGTTATTTACTTCAAGACAAATGTGCCTTTTTATTTCATACAGTTCAATTTGGATTGAGACAGGGAAATAATCTAAACCTCACGCGCGGCGTTTCACTGTCAAGGGGAGCGTGTATGTGATTACATTGCAAATACTGATGTGAGCCCCCCCACTGTATGGGTTAGCCCTACCAGAGATTACCCAACACAAATACTCTGTTGTTATTTGTAGGGCTTTGTCCTAATATTTATTTTTTGTTTTAAACTATGTTGAAAGATTAGTTTAATACCTTTTTTTTTTTTTTTGCTATGAAATTCTGAATGAAAGGCTGCGCGCGAGACTGTTTTTTCGCTGGGTTGAGTCGTGTGGGTTTTTGAGTGAGATGCGGCACAGCAGCCTGTCAGTTTGCTCTCGCTAGGTTAGTTTGGCTATTATCATTTATATTTATCTGCAACAATGGATATCAGGAAGTGGTTCACACTTATACACTTGAAAGGAATATGGCAACTCAGCGCCAGATGCAGGCACATTAGAAGACATCAGTTACGTTACCAACGAGCTAGCAAGCCAGCCAGGGACAAGGGAGGCTGGCAATCAATTCTATTTTGAAGAGAAATTGACTCTCAAGCCAGCTCTCTCACATCTCGAGATTTCCCGGGAAATGTAAGTTTCGGGTTGGGCCCGCCCTGGTAAATCAAATGCCCGCCCAGAGACGTATGTCTGCCGCCGGGTCTGCTTCTGCTCAAACTGTACGCTTGCACTCAGATATATTGCTGTTTACAGATTTATTCTGTGCGCGCTCGAAGCTTTTGTGCAACAATCCTGTCAAAATCCCTCAACCAATAGGAGGCCAGGTGTCCTTGCGGGTGCGTTCGCTTTACTTATTGCAGCGTCCCGTAAGGGCGGTTACTCTTTGGTTGATAAACTCCGGACCTCCACGGCTTTATAACATAGCATGTACTGCACTTGTTTGATTTACAACTACCTTACATAATAGCTACGTTTAGTGGCGGACTAGGACTACAAATCAGCCAGGGAATAAAATAAAACCGTCCCTCCGTTGCCTTCTGCACATAGTGCGAGGTGGTTGCTATGCAACAACAATAACAGATAGCGAATGTCGTCGTTTTGGTGCTTTTTTTTTCTGGAGATAGGCACTTCTCAATCCACTCCTCCATAGTAAGCCCACCCGGAGGGCGAAGTTAACCTTAAATGTTTCCATCTTAAGCTTAGTTAGTTAGTTAGTTAGTTAGTTAGTTAGTTAGTTAGTTAGTTAGTTTACTATATAAAGTTTAGTTTAGGATTTTATAACGGTTCTCAGACGCGGAGGGATACTGATTTGTGAAAAGTAACAACAACTATTCCCTGGATATACGCTCATTATATCACGACTAAGAAACATCAGATTGCTTGATTTGACTTGTCCGTTTTAGAAACATATACTAACTGTGCTTACCCCCTCCCAAAAAAAAGTTGTAAATGACTGGTGAAAAGAAACTGCTAGGCCTATACTGATTCTGGATATTATTTTGCTAAGTCTTTTGTTCCTGAATTAAAGTTTAAATGCCTGTTTAAAGGGGACTTATTCAAAGGGGCTCCATGGTTTAAGCCTAAATGTTACAAGATATATACATATATATATATATATATATATATAAAAAAAACATAAAAAGTTATCTTTTGGCACACTCCCTTTTTTAAATACCTACCTTTAGGGTCTGATGGGGTTTTTGATAATTTCTCTTCTAGATCATTCTGATGTATCTCCCTCAAAACTTCTCTGGTCACTTTAATGGTGTTCACGCAGTGGTGCAGAAACATCAGATCCACTGTGTCCATCCGGTCTGCTTTCTCTAGTTGACTCTTTGGGATTCCTGGGAGTCCTAGGACCTCCTCCTGCAGGCACCACTTCAATTCTTTAAAGTCCTTTTCCCCCAAACTTTGCACAATTCTTAATAGGACTTTTCTAGGTGTCTCCGTCGGTTCTCCCTGCAGAGCAAAGATACCAAGATAGAACATATTTATCTTACAGGACTTCGGGATCCAAAGAACAGCTGCCATGTGACTTTGGATGGCTTCAAATCAGATGTCGAGTTAGTAAATGCCCTAATCGGTTCTAAACTTGTTTTAATACCTTTGACTTCATGACTTCACGAAAGATATTCAGGAAGTCAATCCTAAACTTGAAGACAGTCAGCACAGTCAATTCTGTCTTTTCCTGTAATGTCTTGGTTTGGTAACCTGTCTTTAAAGAGCAGAAACTGTCTCAGTCAGATCATAAAGTGGTCTAGCAGACTGATTGGTGAGTCACAGCTAAACCTGGAGCCCCTGCTCATCAGACAGAGGCTGAATGAAGACTCCCACCCCCTGCAACCTGAACTTCAGCTTCTTCCTTCGGGCCAGAGGTTCATCTTCCTAAAGGTGTAGAACCATGAGGTTTAAAAACACCTTTCTGCAAACCAAGTCTACCCACTGGTACAAAGAAATAACCTGGACCTGAACTGAACAGATGGGATATTGTGACAGTGGGATACAGTTAGGGCTGATGGTAGAGAGAGACTCACACACCTGGTTCTGGTCTCTTGCAGTAAGCTGGTTACTGGTCATTGGTCCAGGTTCAGGTCCAGCAGAATGCGGTGTTTGCTCTGGGCTGGAACACAAAACACCGAGCTTTGAGTGAATAATGAGTGCTGAGCTGCGACATGGAGAAGAGTCCTGGACAGTTGGAGATCTCACCTCTGAGCTTTGGTCTGGCTGTCATGTTCCCCAGAGCTTTCAGAGGGGGGGGCTTCCTCCTCTCTGTCCTCACACTGATCCATAGCAGAGCCCCCACCTTCACACAAACACAACAACATGCTCATTCATTACCACAAGCGTTACATCACAGGTAGTGCTCCTCCTCTCAGATATTCAGGAGCCTTGTTGGAGCCTCAACAGGAACTGATCAGCCCAGAATGTTCCCCACAGCCCCAGGCCCAAACAGAAACCCATAAATATGTGTTAGTGTATCACAGCACACACAAACAGTCATTTCAATGTACATTTACAGCCCTGCCCCCACAGAATATCCCACACAACTGTTCTGCGCTGAGTAACCATTCAACAAAACTTCTTTAAGATAGAATTGTTTGGCTTAAAATATGTACGTTAATACATGTTCCGGACTTTAATTAAAAAAAGGTATTTTGTGAACTGATAAGAAATGTATTTTTTATATATCATTTGTTAGGGATTCATTTTGTCTTACTCCTAGGAGTCTAACCTTTTCTGTGTGTTGACGTTTACGACCAACCCTAAGTCTGTTATCCGTCTTAAGGAATGGGAAGTCTATTGTTGATATTACCAGTTTTATGACCGGTCAACTCTCGGTTACAGAGCCTAAGAGTCAGATAAGTGATTCAGTGTCTCCAGGTGTTAACGCCCCAATATGTTGTTTACTCTCTGTAAACTAGTTAAAGGTCTATCCAGAGATAGGCTGGACAGAATTGACATGGCAACCCACCCGGGCAGTCAGAACCTTTGGCTGCTGTGACTTGTGATATGAATTCTCCGGCCGATGCTTGTAATAAACTACCAGTGTTTGACATCAAAGCTCCAACTCTCCTCGTGTCTCTCTGAGTCCTGACTCTCCATTGCTGCAGAAGTTTCCCTTACATCATTGACATATGAAAAATACGTTCCCTCATAACTAAGTTACAATGCAGTTCAGATGTATGGGAAGAACATTTGTAATGTTTGATATAATACTTCATTTCTTTTCATGCTAATGTCTCTTCAGGTCTACTCACAGAAACACTGCTCGTCTCTTCCTCTTCAGTCCTGTGTCCGTCTGCATTTCCACTTTCTTTGCTTTTTACACAACCGTTTAAAACACCAACTGTCGCAAGTATGACTTCCGTGAAAGGGTGCTAGCGAACTGTCTCCTGGGGGGGGGCCTCGCTGCGGGGAAACGGTGTTACCGAACAAATTGTGGCCCGAACAACTGGTGATATTCTATTATTTTCGACAGATGTATTGGGGCGTGTACCTTGAGGACCCATTGTTGACTCACCGGGAAAGAAATATATATATATATCTGAATAGGACGACTTTGATTCACGTTCAGTACGCGTATGTGAGGTTGTGGGTGAGAAGCTGATATCGTGAAGCTTACAGTGACGATTAGAACATGACAAAGTAGGTGACTGTGGGGATGCCTGTGCAAAACACATGTTAGAGTTGTGTTGTGATGAGAGGGATACAGGTATTTAATAAAAACATTGATCGCTTGAGAATGGCTGGAGAAGTTGAATCACCATTTATTCGGAGCGGATCACAGCTTGCCATCTCCAGGCTGCTTTCGGGCTGTGAGTAAACAACTTGTGTTTCACATAGAGGCGGTCTGAAGGTATGGACAGCTATCAAAGCTACTATACGTCACATTAAGAACGATGTACAACTGAAACTCTGACAAAAATATATTGTTAAAATGATTTATTAAAGTTCGCAATGTTTTGCACAGGCATCCCCACAGTCACCTCCTTTGTCATGTTCTAGTCGTCACTGTAAGCTTCACGATATCAGCTTCTCACCCACAACCTGCACATACTGAACGTGCATCAAAGTCGTCCTATTCAGTCAGATATACCAAAAGATGAATTTCAACAACACTCGCTGCAAAAGTTGAGCAATGTTCAACTTTTGACGCCTCGGCAGAAGCGTCAGCCAATCGAATCACATGCCAGTACAAGCTCTAGCCAATCAAACCGCTGCTTGTGTGTCAGGGGCGGGAGATTCATGTGATTGGTTGTTGGTCAAGTGTCAGACACGCCCACCGGCAAGCGTCAGCCGCTGTGTGGACGGGCCGTTACAGCTGGCATATGTATTACAGCGTCTCCAGCGCTCTCGAGCGGTCCGTTTGCGTTATCGTCCTCGTGTGGCCGGGGCTTTAATCATCGTGTTAATCTAAATTCTTAATTTAATTCCTGTCCTTTTTAAAAACCTAAACACTGCCCTGTCTGCTACATCCCCTGAACTCCTTCTCTACATCTCTGCTGTATTTAAACTAGGGCTGTCAGTCGATTAGAATATTATTTTTTAATCTGTTCTAAATGTTCCTTAGAGGAATATTTCTCAAGTTTTTAAAACTCTTATCAACAGATGAGTGGACAAATATGCTTTATGCAAATGTTTGTTTATTATCATTTAAAAATGTTTTGCGTTAACGCGTTATGTAACTTGACAGCCCTAATTTAAAGATTTCTGTGCAGTGCTTCCTTACGGAGCCCCTAAAGGGACATAAAAAAAAACAGAGAGAGAAAAAAAAAAGTCAGGATAACGGGTTTGTATCTCGTGCGCACGCGAATGTTTCTCGTGCGCACGCGAATGTTTCTCGTGCGCACGAGAAAGTATCTTTAAAAAAAGTCAGGATAAGGGTTTAAGGGACATAAAAAAAAATTATGAGAAAAAAAATAAAGTCAGGAAAACCGGTTCCTTTCTCGTGCGCACGCGAAACTAATCCGTTATCCTGACTTTATTTTTGAATCCACTTCCTATTAACCAGTGCGCCAAGGAGGAAGTGCAGCACACAGTAGACCAACATTTCAATGCAGACTTGTATGTATACGTTTTGAAATGACAGTGGAAAGGTGTATTTTAATCTCGGACTTCCTTATAGCCTAAGGACATTACGGTCCTGCTTGCTGAGTTCAACCCCCTTGGATCGAGTTCTTTGAGGATTAAACGTACATCTTCTTTTCTGACGAGTAATCCATTCTCCTTGCATTTTGTGAACATCCACCTATACCCATGAAGTTGGCCAGATGTTTGTAATTGTTCAGAGATGAAAGTAATTACTGTCTCAAAACTGGAGTATTTCTTGCGCCGGTGTTGTGTCACATTATGCCTCCCCGTCATGAAATGCCCCCCTTGTCACGGGAACGCGCATTTCTAAATGACACGTTTACACCATAGGTTTACACCTTAAAACGATGTTTACAACGAAAAGTAAACGTTCAGGGTTTTTATGAATGGTAATAATAAAGTTGTTTAGTGGTATAGTCTTGATTCTTCTGGTTTAACTTTTCGCTCCGTAGGTTTCGAAATGCATTCGTCACTTCCTTTTCAGTTTTTGTTTTTTGAAATCTTTTTTTTTATCATTATAGTTACGTCCTGTCTGTATAAACGTGCTTTAAAATGTATTGTTTAATTTTACATAGTTGTCATCTAATAATCAAAATATATGTTTACAAATGTTACATAGTCTTTGTCAGCATATTATTATATACGATATGCGTACAAAGTAAAAGTGTGACATTCATGAAACTTGCTCCATTTATTGGAACCAGTCCTAGAACCATACCCTGAAAAATGCTTGAGGGTGGGATTCATAGAAACCTCTTTTGGGGGGGGGGGGGGGGCATTTCATGACGGGGAGGCATAATGTGACACAACACCGGGACAGACAAGACTTCAAAATCCGTTTTAACTGCCGTTCGGAAAGAATGTAACGGTGACGACGTGCAAGCAGGAACGTAATGTCCTTATAAGGAAGTCCGAGATTAAAATATACCCGAATTAAACTTTCCACTGTCATTTCAAAACGTATACATACAAGTCTGCATTGAAATGTTGGTCTACTGTGTGCTGCACTTCCTCCTTGGCGCACTGGTTAATAGGAAGTGGATTCAAAAATAAAGTCAGGATAACGGATTAGTTTCGCGTGCGCACGAGAAAGGAACCGGTTTTCCTGACTTTATTTTTTTTCTCATAATTTTTTTTATGTCCCTTAAACCGTTATCCTGACTTTTTTTAAAGATACTTTCTCGTGCGCACGAGAAACATTCGCGTGCGCACGAGATACAAACCCGTTATCCTGACTTTTTTTTTCTCTCTCTGTTTTTTTTTTTTTGTCTTCCCATGTCCCTTTAGGGGCTCCGTACTTCCTTTAGTAACAAACCTTCTTCATGGTATTTGAGACATTGCAAAGAAATGTGCTCTACTGTTTTCAATACTCACATGTACCTGTTGCATGTTCTTCCATAACGGACCATGTGTTATTTATCCCTCCCGTGTGACCACATCTCCTTCTTCAAACGATGTCCTCTTGTTTTACTTCTGTTGGCTTCTCTCGTTTCTCCAACTTGACCCCGCCCTTAACTCCTCGGTCTCCTCCGTCCCATTCGTCCTGCCATTTCCTCCTCTCCTCCAGACTCCTTTCTTCAGGGTTCCTGTTCTCCAGGTGAAGTGGTCTCTCCTCCAGACTCCTTTCTTCAGGGTTCCTGTTCTCCAGGTGAAGTGGTCTCTCCTCCAGACTCCTTTCTTCAGGGTTCTTGTTCTCCAGGTGAAGTGGTCTCTCCTCCAGACTCCTTTCTTCAGGGTTCCTGTTCTCCAGGTGAAGTGGTCTCTCCTCCAGACTCCTTTCTTCAGGGTTCCTGTTCTCCAGGTGAAGTGGTCTCTCCTCCAGACTCCTTTCTTCAGGGTTCTTGTTCTCCAGGTGAAGTGGTCTCACCTAGTGATGGCAGTTTGACACAGCAGTGGTTCGATGCTTGCTTCAAATCACGTGACATATGACGTCCGAAGCAGCAACTGCTTCATTTCCTGAATGAATCAACTCTCGTCTCGATTCTGACCACAAGCCCTGTTTAAATCTCTGCGAGACTTCCGTGCGTCCGGTGCCTCAGTCTGAAGAACCTGCGGTGCTGCTGGTGTCTCAGTCTGAAGAACCTGCGGTGCTGCTGGTGCCTCAGTCTGAAGAACCTGCGGTGCTGCTGGTGCGAGCTAACGTGAGTACTTCTAGAACCCGTGTTGGTTTAGAAAGCCTTAAAGAGAACTCCCGCTGGTGGCGAGTGAGCAGTTCACTTGTGTATTCTGTGAGCTAGTTCTGGGACTGCTTTAAAAAGCCACACTAAAGTGCAAACACAAGCACGTGAGTTAAATAAGGACAGCTGTTGGCTCCACGTTACAACATGAACACGTGTTTCAGCAGGGTTGCCAACTTTGGGTTCCTGGCTGGAGTGAGACTTTGAGATCATGGGTTTAATTACACATATGCACTAAATGACTGCTATCGTGTCAGCAGCGGGACCTTAGCATATATATATATGATATATATACAATATATGCAAATACACAATATTGGACACAGACTATAAAGGGCACACAGTTTCATTCACTACTGAAAGTCAAACACATGTTTGTTTCCACTGTTTTATTGTGAGCCTGTCGCGATAAGCAATTAATTGACTTATCGTACAATAAACAAAAATGAACTCCGTAACTTTTCTGACCTCCATAAATTGCCATTTCCATGAGGATGTGGCTAGCAGTTTGAAAATATGTACTTGAATTATTATTATCATTATGTCAGGGGTCTAAAATGGTCATACAACGGTGCCGACAATATTATCGTTTATCGCAATAATTTCCGTGAAAATGTATCCAACAAAATTAATTATCGTGAGAGGCCTGTACATGACACACACACACATCTACAGACTTACTCCAAACTGCCAAACATATTAATTAACGCACTCTCATATACTCTTTGACTCTATTTTGGCCGAGTAGAACAATAACCAGCAGACTTTTACTTGTTATCATTTCTACTGGATCTTAGATCTGCGCAATACGGGTCGGCTCCCACTGCTCTGCTGTCTCTTAACGTTGTTACGAGTGGTGGGGCCGGGGTGGGTGCAGATCGACAGCTTTAGAAGCGGTCAACTCAACGTTGTAAATAACCAACCAAAAACGATCGGCGGTTCATCTTGTTTTTGGCGTGAGAATAGTTTGGGCAGCGTGAGAGCGTGAGATTGAGAGTGAAAGCGTGTGTCACACGCCAGATGCGTGAGAGTTGGCAACCCTGGTTTCAGTCAAACACGAGCTTTATTTTAATGGTAGCCGCAAACACCTTGTTCTGTTTCCATTTTGAATTGCTCTTTAAGCACACGTCGTAAAAATCGGTCAGTTCTGTGGATTAGTTAGTGTTTCTCAAAAGTATGGAGGTAATTCTATGCATAGGAACTAGTTTCTCAGCACATTAAACCTTTTTCTTTTTAAATGTAAGGTTTAATTATTTGAGGAAAGCATAGGCCTACATGTGTTCTGTATGTCAACAATTGCATACAATGGAAGTTATTTGGACACTGTGGTAAAAACTGAAGTCTGGCAGAGCCGTTTGCGGTGATTGCGCCCTCTGGTGTCGAGTTTCAGTGTCATTAGGGTAGATCAGTGTTTCAGTTTCAGTGTCATTAGGGTAGATCAGTGTTTCAGTGTCATTAGGGTAGATCAGTGTTTCAGTGTCATTAGGATAGATCAGTGTTTCAGTGTCATTAGGGTAGATCAGTGTTTCAGTGTCATTAGGGTAGATCAGTGTTTCAGTGTCATTAGGATAGATCAGTGTTTCAGTGTCATTAGGATAGATCAATGTTTCAGTGTCATTAGGGTAGATCAGTGCTTCAGTGTCATTAGGATAGATCAGTGTTTCAGTGTCATTAGGATAGATCAATGTTTCAGTGTCATTAGAGTAGATCAGTGTTTCAGTGTCATTAGGATAGATCAGTGTTTCAGTGTCATTAGGGTAGATCAGTGTTTCAGTGTCATTAGGATAGATCAGTGTTTCAGTGTCATTAGGGTAGATCAGTGTTTCGGTGTCATTAGGGTAGATCAGTGTTTCAGTGTCATTAGGGTAGATCAGTGTTTCAGTGTCATTAGGATAGATCAGTGTTTCAGTGTCATTAGGGTAGATCAGTGTTTCGGTGTCATTAGGATAGATCAGTGTTTCAGTGTCATTAGGGTAGATCAGTGTTTCAGTGTCATTAGGGTAGATCAGTGTTTCAGTGTCATTAGGGTAGATCAGTGTTTCAGTGTCATTAGGATAGATCAGTGTTTCAGTGTCATTAGGGTAGATCAGTGTTTCAGTGTCATTAGGGTAGATCAGTGTTTCAGTGTCATTAGGGTAGATCAGTGTTTCAGTGTCATTAGGGTAGATCAGTGTTTCAGTGTCATTAGGGTAGATCAGTGTTTCAGTGAGTGGAGAGTAGCTGAACATGTTCTACTGCCTTTATCTTGTGTACTATGTGTTTCATCTGTTTTCTCATTATAGGCATATTGACGATGGGAATCTCATGACAGCGCTCTCTCGCTCAAAGCAGGTGTGAATGCCTTGAACTTCACCATGCTCTGCAAATGTACCGATGAAATGCATTGAGTGTGCATGGTGTTTCTGCTAAAGCCTCATCTGGAATATTGAAATGTGGTAAAGCAGGCTAATCCTTTAATTGTGTTGATGTGGAGACCATGTCATATTATTTATATACACGTTAACAATTTTTAGTTTGTTTAAAAACTGAACACGCCTTAGCTTAACGGACAGATCTATATATAAAACACAGTCGCGTGTAGTCGGGACTTGCAGCTCTGCTCATATGCTGCCAGAAATCATACTAACTCTAAACTCAGACTCCTTTCTTAGAAGGAAAGGAACGAGCTGCTGTCATCTCTCCACTAATGTGGCCTTCTTCATTGGGCACCAAGTGATACTGATGGTTCCCCTCCAGACATGCCCACATCCTGACCTACAACCATGTCCGAGTGCCGGTGCTGCCTCTGGGACTGCAGGTAAACACTGATGCATCATCCCTTCTGAAGCAGGACCCCCGTGGTGCCTCCCCTCCACCCCCCAGCACTCAGTCAGCTGACAGGCTGTGTGTCTGCCTCGGTGTTACAGTGCTGGCAGAGAAAGGCTCTGTGCTGCTCTCAGTGTGCAGACTCTGTTTTAGAGGCTGTTGCTGCTGAGCGGCTGCAGAGCCGGGCCCCACGAGAGTGGCCTGTCCTGCACCCACGCAGGGCCGGCCTAGTGCGGGGCCGCACACCCTCATACAGACACGCCACTCGGGTGCTGTTCAAGTCCCATTTAAAAGTAAACTATGCAGATATAACAACTATAAATTGCAGTAAACACGGCTCAAAGGTCACGCTGCAGCACGCTTTATATTTTAATTGGATAAATTGATCTTTGAACTAATTTCCATCATTAGTTAAAGACTTGTTTCCTTTGTGTTGCAGCTGGAGCCAGCAGAGGACAGCACTGAGCTGCTTTGACTAACACTCGTCTTCTCTGAGGAGCAGCAGGACCTGACTTGGACTGGACGAAGCCTGGATAGTGTGTGTGTGTGTGTGTGTGTGTGTACTGTAAACCAGTGTGTACTGTAAACCAGTGTGTACTGTAAACCAGTGTGTACTCTCATGGCAGAGCCTTCGTCTCTGCTGTCGAATTTTAACATTGGAAGAGAAAGATCAGGACTTTGGCACAGACTCAGTGAAACCATTTACTAGAGCCTGACTTAAGACCTGATACAAACTTTTGTAATGTTTTACATTCAACTATTTCTGCAGGCTGTGTGCTGATACTGTGCTTTGTGTTTCAGTGTGATGGCGTCAGTCCACCTGCCGCCCCCCATGGTCCAGCCCTGAGGCTGTGAACAGGACTTAAACATTGGGTTTAAATGTCCTAAAGGAATTGCCTACCTTATCTACAGGAGATGATTGTCCTGGATAAAGAACTGTGAAATGTCTATGGATGTTTTTATCATGTACACATATTCAAATAAATGCTCTAGCGTCCACTCTGTTGTCCGGTCTGATTTGTGAGTCTTAAATGAGGTGCTACATCTAAACAGGTCCTGGGTTGCGGTCGCATAATCCAAAAATCAGCTCCTAAATTCTATCCCTTGACCTCTGAGTGAAAGGTCACGGGGTTAAGGGATAGTGGATAGGAGAATTCAAAAGGACTTAGGAGAAGAGACTGCGGTGCTTTAGAGAACCGACTGCACTTTCACTATCCCACGTGTTTCTGATGCGCCAGCGGACGTCCTGAATGTGCGTCTGCTGCTGTGGGGAAACTATGGAAACTACAGTTTCTATACAGCGGACTACAAACATGGATGTTCAATAAGAAGGAGGGACTAAACTCATCTAGAGACTCTGCACCGTGCTCTGATGCTGCTGCTTTATGAACGTGGACAACAGAGAAACAGATGAGTCCACCACCGTTACAGCTGAACACCAGTGATTATGTGTTACAATGGCGTTTGTTAGCAACCAGAAAATGACAGCAGTAATGACAAACCGATGAGAATGCTGCGTGGGGGCCGTGTTATTGGGGTCTGGGGGCCGTGTTATTGGGGTCTGGGGGCCGTGTTATTGGGGTCTGGGGGCCGTGTTATTGGGGTCTGGGGGCCGTGTTGTTGGGGTCTGGGGGCCGTGTTGTTGGGGTCTGGGGCCCGTGTTGTTGGGGTCTGGGGGCCGTGTTGTTGGGGTCTGGGGGCCGTGTTATTGGGGTCTGGGGGCCGTGTTATTGGGGTCTGGGGGCCGTGTTGGCAGACAGTGTTAGCTGTATTACTGGTGTCATTTCCTGCGTGGGGTCTGCGAGAAATGTAAAAGAAAGATCTCCAACGAGGCAGCATGGACAGGTCTTTTCTGTGTTCAGGGTTCATACACTGATTTTCAATGATTTTCAATGACTGTTCCATGACTTCTCCAGGACCTCCATGGCTTGCTAGCTTCACGCTAAAGCAACTCAAATCTCTCACCAGCAAAACACCTCGTCAGTTAAATGCCATTTTACGTTTGATTACTATGCGATACAGTATTTATCGTTATAGTATTACTATTTCGGCGATTAGATTAAATATAAATTATATTTGATGCAACTTTAGTTACATTTCCATGACTTTTCCAGGTTGTTAATGACCGTAAGAACCCTGTGTGTTAGTTTTACTCGGTACAGGGTGCACTTTGAGGGTTTGTGACTCTGCAGACCGTTTACATGCAGAAACACCTTCATAACACAAGGGGACGGGTCAGAACCGGAAAAGCGTGACATGAGACCTTTAAAAAGGTACACAGCATTTGTGGGGTCTGTAGATATTTAGGAACCCAGCTCAAGGGGCGGAACAGAGTGCTGGTTAAATCATATTTAAGAGCTTACATTCTGATTATCAAATGTAAGACTTAAGACCCCGCAAGTAACATTTAGAAACCTTATGCTAAATGGTTTCCCACTAGCTCTATCTCCCACATCTCTGCCATGAAGGTTCACTTGAATGTGTGATGTGTGCACCGAGTTAATATAAAGCCCCTTAGAGAAGTGTGACTACACAGGATATCTAATTAAACTTTTATTTTAAGTCACTTATTAAATTCATAAAATGCTGAGGAGACTTTCTGTAATGTATTTAGTATAAACGATGCAACCTCCATTTTGAAGGAAAGCTCCATCTTGTGACGTCTCTTTTTGGAGAGTCAGAATCCCTCATTAGTCCCAGAGGGGAAATATAGTGACGGCTCAGAGACACTGAAACTCAGTGAAGAGGACTCGGTCAGAAGTCATTACAGTCCAGGTATAAAAAGGTAGCATCAGAAGTATACCACATTAACCAATCGGAGCACATAGGCCTACTGCATGCAGGTTTCGCCAACTCAAATGTAATCAACCACTTTGAATAGAATTTAAGACCCATCTCACAGCAAGAAAGTATGAAACGAGGAATACGTCCCATAATTACTTAAAGTAAATGTGTTCATGTTCAACATAAGAACAATGACTGAACTGTGTTAGCCCAAAAGTGTGTGTCTGTGTTAGGGCTGTGCAATTAATCGTATTTTAATCGCAATTACGGCCTGCCACCATTACAAAAACATAATCGATTTTTTTTTTTAGCTTTGCTAGGTTTTATGTTTAGTAGCTTGTGGAAGTGCGCTCAAATATGTGTTGATCTCGTTTTGTTATTTAATGTAGTATTGACCTCAAACTGTTCAAATTATTGTTTTAAAGTTGGATCAAAGTCAATGAATAACCGTGATATCAATTATTGACCAAAATATGCCATAGCGAGAGCACCAAGAGCGTTATTCAGAGCTCTGCTACGATCTCTCATCGTTGCTGTTGAGCAGCTACAGCCCCTCCGCTTTGAGGGGTGCCGTCGACCCAAACGCCCCGGTGTCGTTGAGGAGCTGCTGGGGCTTCAGACCCGTTCCCTCCACTGGTTTCAAACCAGCACTAACTTCGGTTGAACTTCCCCTTATTTATTTGCAAGTAGATGCTTGGTTACTAGCTGGGTGTTCTCCGATAAGGGAACGTGGGGAAACAAAGTTACTGGTTCCATGTTGATTTATTTCAATAGATTGTTGGGGAACTAAAAAACTATTACCGTACTTTTACTTTGCAAGCCGGACATTTCCCCAAAACACATTTTAGACGCAATCGCAACACAGAAGTACCTTTCACATCATCTTAAGACCTCTTATTTAAGAGTTAAATTCAGATTAACAAATGTAAGACCCCGCAGGAACCCTGTTGCATGTTTGGGCACAGAGTCTCTACACGTTAATAAAAGACACCAGGCACAGGATTCAGTTCACTCTTTTATTTCCACAAACACAGCCTTGATGTCTCTGAAGCACCTGAGAAGAGAAGAGAGCAGTTAGAAGCATCCTTCCTCCAGAGCACAGATCAGAGAGTCTGCTCTGCATCAGAAAACAGTTCTCTTTCACTCGGACTCAGAGAGATTCCCAATGTTTCAACAGATCATCAGCTGCAGCTTTCAGAGACGTGCAGGTACCAGAGAGAGCTTCACCTGGAGAGGCTGATCCCAGAGCAGGTCCTGGAGGGGAGGGGCTTCACCTGGAGAGGCTGATCCCAGAGCAGGTCCTGAAGGGGAGGGGCTTCACCTGGAGAGGCTGATCCCAGAGCAGGTCCTGGAGGGGCGGGGCTTCACCTGGAGAGGCTGATCCCAGAGCAGATCCTGGAGGGGAGGGGCTTCACCTGGAGAGGCTGATCCCAGAGCAGATCCTGGAGGGCTTCTTTGGACAGAAACACAACCTCTCATTAGAACTGAAGGTAGAGCGTCAGCAGAGGCGCTGGCGCGCACACAGCCTCAGAACATAATGGAACGGTAGGGGTATAATCACGAGAGATCATTTGGCAGAATCTTTTCATCACAGGTCGTGTTCATAGAAACTGATCACTCCTGATGAGACGCACCTTAGCTTCCAGTCCTCAAACGTCCCGTGTTCAGTCTGACAGAGGAGGGTCTTTCCTGGAGGAGAAGGGACACAAAGTCTGATTTAGAAACTACATTTATACGAGAGCACAGAGACAGAAAAGCAGCAGCAACTAAAGGTCCAGTGAGCACACAGCCTCAGAACATAATGGAACGGTAGGGGTATAATCACGAGAGATCATTTGGCAGAATCTTTTCATCACAGGTCGTGTTTCATTAACGCCACACACTGATAACACACTCCTGGTGAGACCCACCTTCATGTCCTCAAGTGTCCCATGATCAGTCTGACAGGCTCTGAGGAGAAGGACATCACATCTTATTAGTCAGCAACAGGTTGCTTGTGTTACGCTATTACATTTCAAAGTGATGGTGGTTCTCTCCTCCGGGTTCTCAGTCACAGATTGTTCCACATCGTAGTTCAGGTCAGACATTTGTAAACATCACTGAACCCTCAGTCTTCCTGAAGTCTCAGGAGAGGCTCAGATTCTCACCTGAAGTCCCTCTGAACAGCTGATGGACCCTCACAGCTGATCCACCCTCACAGCTGAGCGACCCTCACAGCTGAGCGACCCTCACAGCTGAGCGACCCTCACAGCTGAGCGACCCTCACAGCTGATGGACCCTCACAGCTGATGGACCCTCACAGCTGATGGACCCTCACAGCTGAGCGACCCTCACAGCTGAGCGACCCTCACAGCTGAGCGACCCTCACAGCTGATTGGATCTGAAAGCACAGAAGAGTTGTGTAAATCAACCCAGAATAAAAGCCCGGTAGTTTCCCTGAAGCGAACTCAGATCAGATTAAATTCTAATTTTCCTCAACGGGATCAGAGACCTGATTCATGCTCATCACATCCGAGTCATGTTAGCGGCTAAATGCTAATCTGTGATGCTCACCAGGAACACAGGAGGCCTGAAGGTGGGAGTCCTGGACAGCAGGGGGTCTTCATGTCTGAATTAAACAGAGAGGGGTCTCATTAGCACAGAGAGAGAAACACCTGAGGCTCAGCAGAACTACAGCCGACACTCAGCTAGGAGCGAAAGACAAATGCTCTTGTTCTTCACGGTTCATCAGCTGAACTATGCTCTCATCACGGTGTCAGACGGTACAGCTTCATTCCAGTCTCTAACTCACCTTAGTTTGTCCTTCTGTCCTCCCAGTACTTCATGCATCATCACGACTTCCTGCTCCTGGAAAGGGAGACTTGGATTAGAAGAAGATCTAGAAACTAAGAGTCCTTGATGAGCAGAGAGGCCGACACTCAGCTAGGAGCGAAAGACAAATGCTCTTGTTCTTCACGGTTCATCAGCTGAACTATGCTCTCATCACGGTGTCGGAGCTCTTCATTAAAGCTGCTTCAGCAGAACATCTAACTCACCTGCCACTGAGTCCAGGGTCCTGAGGAGAGGAGGGTCCTGAGGAGAGGAGGGTCCTGAGGACCAGCTGCAAGAGAGGACTCACTTTAGAACAGGCATGTTTCAATAAAGAGGCGTCTGTTCATCTGCACGCATCAGATACAAGTCTTCTTTCACTCTGACTCAGAGAGATTCCCAATGTTTTGTTACAAGATCATCATTTAGATTCATTTAAAGGACGCTGAGACAAGATGGATGCATCACCTGATCTGGAGGTCAGCTGGAGGTCAGCTGGAGGTCATCTCCTGCAGGAACACAGAGTACAATGAGCTCCATGTCTAACATTCAGAGCGCTCTCTTCTGGCTGTGTGAGCCTCAGAGAGATCAACTGGTGGGTTGGAGGTATCGTCATCCAGGTAGTCGAGAGTAGCAAATGCTGTCATCACAGACGAGAGAGGAAGACTTGAAGAAGCTCTGAGGCTCACCTCCTTTCAGCTTCACATGCTGCTCCGTGTGACGTCAGAGGTCCAACTCGGTGTCCTGCAGCCCGCCTCTCTGGTCCTAAGTCCAAGAGGCCGGTCTATATAAAGGGCCGGTGGCGAGTACGTGCTGGGCCGTCTGTTCAGCTTCACATGTTGCTCCATGTCTCAGACCTGTGGACACAAACCCTCGTTAGCTCCACGACACGGAGACAAAGACACTATAGAGCTTTCAATGGAAGTGTCAGCGTATGGTTTCTCAGACATCACATCTGTCCACTACTCTTATACTAAATCATCACAAACTTCCACTTAGAATCTGTAGTTTCTTCATTGAGCAGATGGAGTAACTCACAGCAGAGGATCTGAGGAGGTTCCCAGCTCAGAGACTTCTTCTTCCACCTGAACAACATCAACAACTCGGATTAAAAACACATCTGGAAAAACTGCTTCACTTTAGTAATCAGTGAAATAGCACACTGCTAACATTAGCATGCTATCAGTTCAACTTCAGCCATTAGGTTTCAGAAATCACTTCTGTCCACTACTCTTAAGAAACATCACCAGTTCACCACTCAGAGCAGAGGTGGAGAAGTACTCTGATCTAGTACTGAGGAGAAGTACTCTGATCTAGTACTGAGTAAAAGTAGAAGTACTCTGATCTCGTACTGAGTAGAAGTAGAAGTACTCTGATCTTGGTAACTTTCCACCTCTGATCAAAATGAAGCCTTTTCTGTTTCCTCACCATCTAATATCCAGATCCATTCTGCAGAGATCCTGTCTTGAGGCCTGCGACCAGAAGAGGGAGATCTTTAAATCATGCATTTAGTTTAACCTGCAACACCTCTAAGTCCATTAACTCATGCAGCAGCTAGTTAGCTCGTGCTCTGAGCAGCTAGTTAGCTCGTGCTCTGAGCAGCTAGTTAGCTCGTGCTCAGAGCAGCTAGTTAGCTCATGCTCTGAGCAGCTAGTTAGCTCGTGCTCTGAGCAGCTAGCTCGCTCGTGCTCTGAGCAGCTAGCTAGCTCTAACAGAACAGTTGAACTCGTTCCCGTGCAGTCAGAGCGGTTGGCATTCTACACAAATATTCAGTTGTCCCTACCAACATTTTAATCATCATATATACACGGGAAAGCTGCTGTGAGGAGACTTTAAGAGGATACAGAGATGATAGCAATACATTTCACCCTCACTGACATGAAGGTATATGTATGGAATAATTGTCCATGAAAGTTAAAAAAGTGTATTCTGATTATGTATCCAGAATCTGCACATTAAGGCATTACATAAACGTATTAAAGTACAGTATTTGCCTCTGAACTAGTGGGTTTAGGTCTGAAGTAGCAAAAATGTAAATACTCAAAGTACAAGTAGCTCAAAGTGTACTTCAGTACATCTGGTTATAATGAAGGCATTGCCGTTTCCTCACCATAAAATGATCAGCTCCATTTTGTAGAGATCCTGTCGCAAGGCCTGCATCCAGAGAAGGAGATAAACATTAATATACATCTTAAAAATCATGCATTTAGTTACAAAGTGGCTGCAACACCTCCAAGCATGTTAACTCCTGCACATGCAGCAGCTAGTTAGCACATGTAGCAGCTAGTTAGCACATGTAGCAGCTTAGAGCTAGCTCTTAAACAGAACAGTTGAACTCGTTCCCGTGCAGTCAGAGAGGTTGGCATTCTACACAAATATTCAGTTGTCCCTACCAACATTTTAAATCATCATATATACACGGGAAAGCTGCAGAGAGGAGACTTTAAGAGGATTAAAAGTCAAGATTAGCTCAAATGCTAATTAGCCGCTTACACGTGGGAGAGGCCTAGCTGCTTGTAAAAGATAAATGGTTCCTATAAGCCCACTGTGCTCTGATTGGTCAGCTCGCCCACTCTGTTCTGATGAGTCCACCACCGTTACAGCTGAACACCAGTGATTATGTGTTACAATGGCGTTAGCAACCAGAAAATGACAGCAGTAATGACAAACCGATGAGAATGCTGCGTGGGGTCTGGGGGCCGTGGGGTCTGGGGGCCGTGTTATTGGGGTCTGGGGGGCCGTGTTATTGGGGTCTGGGGGGCCGTGTTATTGGGGTCTGGGGGGCCGTGTTATTGGGGTGGGGCCGTGTTATGGGGTCTGGGGCCGTGTTGTTGGGGTCTGGGGGCCGTGTTATTGGGGTCTGGGGGCCGTGTTGTTGGGGTCTGGGCCATGTTGTTGGGAGTCTGGGGGCCGTTGTTGTTGGGGTCTGGGGGCCGTGTTATTGGGGTCTGGGGGCCGTGTTGTTGGGGTCTGGGGGCCGTGTTGTTGGGGTCTGGGTGGCCGTGGTATTGGGGTCTGGGGGCCGTGTAGTATTGGGGTCTGGGGCCGTGTTGTTGGGGTCTGGGGGCCGTGTGTGGGGTTGGGGGCCGTGTTATTGGGGTTGGGGGCCCGTGTTATTGGGGTCTGGGGGGCCGTGTTGTGGGGTCTGGGGGCCGGTGTTATTGGGGTCTGGGGCCGTGTTATTGGGGTTCTGGGGGCCGTGTTGTTGGGGTCTGGGGGCCGTGTTGTTGGGGTCTGGGGGCCGTGTTGTTGGGTCTGGGGGCCGTGTTGTTGGGGTCTGGGGGCCGTGTTGTTGGGTCTGGGGGCCGTGTTATTGGGGTCTGGGGGCCGTGTTATTGGGGTCTGGGGGCCGTGTTGTTGGGGTCTGGGGGCCGTGTTGGCAGACAGTGTTAGCTGTATTACTGGTGTCATTTCCTGCGTGGGGTCTGCGAGAAATGTAAAAGAAAGATCTCCAACGAGGCAGCATGGACAGGTCTTTTCTGTGTTCAGGGTTCATACACTTTTTCACCAATGATTTTCAATGACTGTTCCATGACTTCTCCAGGACCTCCATGGCTTGCTAGCTTCACGCTAAAGCAACTCAAATCTCTCACCAGCAAAACACCTCGTCAGTTAAATGCCATTTTACGTTTGATTACTAGGCGATACAGTATTTATCGTTATAGTATTACTATTTCGGCAATTAGATTAAATATAAATTATATTTGATGCAACTTTAGTTACATTTCCATGACTTTTCCAGGTTGTTAATGACCGTAAGAACCCTGTGTGTTAGTTTTACTCGGTACAGGGTGCACTTTGAGGGTTTGTGACTCTGCAGACCGTTTACATGCAGAAACACCTTCATAACACAAGGGGACGGGTCAGAACCGGAAAAGCGTGACATGAGACCTTTAAAAAGGTACACAGCATTTGTGGGGTCTGTAGATATTTAGGAACCCAGCTCAAGGGGCGGAACAGAGTGGTGGTTAAATCATATTTAAGAGCTTACATTCTGATTATCAAATGTAAGACTTAAGACCCCGCAAGTAACATTTAGAAACCTTATGCTAAATGGTTTCCCACTAGCTCTATCTCCCACATCTCTGCCATGAAGGTTCACTTGAATGTGTGATGTGTGCACCGCGTTAATATAAAGCCCCTTAGAGAAGTGTGACTACACAGGATATCTAATTAAACTTTTATTTTAAGTCACTTATTAAATTCATAAAATGCTGAGGAGACTTTCTGTAATGTATTTAGTATAAACGATGCAACCTCCATTTTGAAGGAAAGCTCCATCTTGTGACGTCTCTTTTTGGAGAGTCAGAATCCCTCATTAGTCCCAGAGGGGAAATATAGTGACGGCTCAGAGACACTGAAACTCAGTGAAGAGGACTCGGTCAGAAGTCATTACAGTCCAGGTATAAAAAGGTAGCATCAGAAGTATACCACATTAACCAATCGGAGCACATAGGCCTACTGCATGCAGGTTTCGCCAACTCAAATGTAATCGACCACTTTGAATAGAATTTAAGACCCATCTCACAGCAAGAAAGTATGAAACAAGGAATACGTCCCATAATTACTTAAAGTAAATGTGTTCATGTTCAACATAAGAACAATGACTGAACTGTGTTAGCCCAAAAGTGTGTGTCTGTGTTAGGGCTGTGCAATTAATCGTATTTTAATCGCAATTACGGCCTGCCACCATTACAAAAACATAATCGATTTTTTTTTTAAGCTTTGCTAGGTTTTATGTTTAGTAGCTTGTGGAAGTGCGCTCAAATATGTGTTGATCTCGTTTTGTTATTTAATGTAGTATTGACCTCAAACTGTTCAAATTATTGTTTTAAAGTTGGATCAAAGTCAATGAATAACCGTGATATCAATTATTGACCAAAATATGCCATAGCGAGAGAGCACCAAGAGCTTTATTCAGAGCTCTGCTACGATCTCTCATCGTTGCTGTTGAGCAGCTACAGCCCCTCCGCTTTGAGGGGTGCTGTCGACCCAAACGCCCCGGTGTCGTTGAGGAGCTGCTGGGGCTTCAGACCCGTTCCCTCCACTGGTTTCAAACCAGCACTAACTTCGGTTGAACTTCCCCTTATTTATTTGCAAGTAGATGCTTGGTTACTAGCTGGGTGTTCTCCGATAAGGGAACGTGGGGAACAAAGTTACTGGTTCCATGTTGATTTATTTCAATAGATTGTTGGGGAACTAAAAAACTATTACCGTACTGTTACTTTGCAAGCCGGACATTTCCCCAAAACACATTTTAGACGCAATCGCAACACAGAAGTACCTTTCACATCATCTTAAGACCTCTTATTTAAGAGTTAAATTCAGATTAACAAATGTAAGACCCCGCAGGAACCCTGTGCATGTTTGGGCACAGAGTCTCTACACGTTAATAAAAGACACCGGGCACAGGATTCAGTTCACTCTTTATTTCCACAAACACAGCCTTGATGTCTCTGAAGCACCTGAGAAGAGAAGAGAGCAGTTAGAAGCATCCTTCCTCCAGAGCACAGATCAGAGAGTCTGCTCTGCATCAGAAAACAGTTCTCTTTCACTCGGACTCAGAGAGATTCCCAATGTTTCAACAGATCATCAGCTGCAGCTTTCAGAGACGTGCAGGTACCAGAGAGAGCTTCACCTGGAGAGGCTGATCCCAGAGCAGGTCCTGAAGGGGAGGGGCTTCACCTGGAGAGGCTGATCCCAGAGCAGGTCCTGGAGGGGAGGGGCTTCACCTGGAGAGGCTGATCCCAGAGCAGATCCTGGAGGGCTTCTTTGGACAGAAACACAACCTCTCATTAGAACTGAAGGTAGAGCCTCAGAAGAGGCGCTGGCGCGCACACAGCCTCAGAACATAATGGAACGGTAGGGGTATAATCACGAGAGATCATTTGGCAGAATCTTTTCATCACAGGTCGTGTTCATAGAAACTGATCACTCCTGATGAGACGCACCTTAGCTTCCAGTCCTCAAACGTCCCGTGTTTAGTCTGACAGAGGAGGGTCTTTCCTGGAGGAGAAGGGACACAAAGTCTGATTTAGAAACTACATTTATACGAGAGCACAGAGACAGAAAAGCAGCAGCAACTAAAGGTCCAGTGAGCACACAGCCTCAGAACATAATGGAACGGTAGGGGTATAATCACGAGAGATCATTTGGCAGAATCTTTTCATCACAGGTCGTGTTTCATTAACGCCACACACTGATAACACACTCCTGGTGAGACCCACCTTCATGTCCTCAAGTGTCCCATGATCAGTCTGACAGGCTCTGAGGAGAAGGACATCACATCTTATTAGTCAGCAACAGGTTGCTTGTGTTACGCTATTACATTTCAAAGTGCTGGTGGTTCTCTCCTCCGGGTTCTCAGTCACAGATTGTTCCACATCGTAGTTCAGGTCAGACATTTGTAAACATCACTGAACCCTCAGTCTTCCTGAAGTCTCAGGAGAGGATCAGATTCTCACCTGAAGTCCCTCGGACCAGCTGATGGACCCTCACAGCTGATGGACCCTCACAGCTGATGGACCCTCACAGCTGAGCGACCCTCTGATCAGCTGAGCGACCCTCACAGCTGATGGACCCTCACAGCTGAGCGACCCTCACAGCTGATCGGATCTGAAAGCACAGAAGAGTTGTGTAAATCAACCCAGAATAAAAGCCCGGTAGTTTCCCTGAAGCGAACTCAGATCAGATTAAATTCTAATTTTCCTCAACGGGATCAGAGACCTGATTCATGCTCATCACATCCGAGTCATGTTAGCGGCTAAATGCTAATCTGTGATGCTCACCAGGAACACAGGAGGCCTGAAGGTGGGAGTCCTGGACAGCAGGGGGTCTTCATGTCTGAATTCAACAGAGAGGGGTCTCATTAGCACAGAGAGAGAAACACCTGAGGCTCAGCAGAACTACAGCCGACACTCAGCTAGGAGCGAAAGACAAATGCTCTTGTTCTTCACGGTTCATCAGCTGAACTATGCTCTCATCACGGTGTCAGACGGTACGGCTTCATTCCAGTCTCTAACTCACCTTAGTTTGTCCTTCTGTCCTCCCAGTACTTCATGCATCATCACCACTTCCTGCTCCTGGAAAGGGAGACTTGGATTAGAAGAAGATCTAGAAACTAAGAGTCCTTGATGAGCAGAGAGGCCGACACTCAGCTAGGAGCGAAAGACAAATGCTCTTGTTCTTCACGGTTCATCAGCTGAACTATGCTCTCATCACGGTGTCAGACATCCTTCAACTCTGCTGTTCCTCCATTTAACTCACCTTCACATGGAGCGCTGCCTCAGTCTGCTTTCTGTCAATCAAGAGAGGAAGTGTTAGCAAGCGCTTCAGGAGTCGAGTGTCCTCCATAGGCGCATTCACACTGCGGTACTTTTCCCACAAAGGTTCATGAGAACTCTTTTATCGCGTTCACACCAAAAAGAGCCGCTCGAAAGTCCCTGCTAGAGAGCAGGGACTTTCGAGCGGCTCTCTTGTGAGAAAAGAGCTATATTTCTGATTGGCTGGGCGGATTGCAAACCACGCCCCGTAAAACTCCCAAAATGTTTTGTGAAGCCGCCATTTTATTATCCTCGCATTAGCATTATTAGCATTAGCCCAGCGCAGAAGCGCAGAGAGACTAACTTATGGCAACACAAAATAAAACATGGGAGCGGTGGAGATGAGGAGGTGTCGGCGTTCTGGCGATTTACTCGGAAGTCCTCTTACAACTCCGGGCGGCAGTATACGCCGTGAAGTGGGTTGTAGCCTGCCAGTAAGCCCAAAGCAGAAGAAGAAGAAGTGACGTCTGCGGCTTCATTTGCCTAATCCTCCCCCAGGGACTTATTCCGGTGTGACCGCGATCTGTACTTAGTTCATGAGAACTAAAGAGTTCTCATGAACCTTTGTGGGAAAAGTACTGCGGTGTGAATGCGCCTACTGTCTTTCAGGCCGACACTCAGCTAGGAGCGAAAGACAAATGCTCTTGTTCTTCACGGTTCATCAGCTGAACTATGCTCTCATCACGGTGTCGGAGCTCTTCATTAAAGCTGCTTCAGCAGAAGATCTAACTCACCTGCCACTGAGTCCAGGGTCCTGAGGAGAGGAGGGTCCTGAGGAGAGGAGGGTCCTGAGGAGAGGAGGGTCCTGAGGACCAGCTGCAAGAGAGGACTCACTTTAGAACAGGCATGTTTCAATAAAGAGGCGTCTGTTCATCTGCACGCATCAGATACAAGTCTTCTTTCACTCTGACTCAGAGAGATTCCCAATGTTTTGTTACAAGATCATCATTTAGATTCATTTAAAGGCTGCTGAGACAAGATGGATGCATCACCTGATCTGGAGGTCACCTGGAGGTCAGCTGGAGGTCATCTCCTGCAGGAACACAGAGTACAATGAGCTCCGTGTCTAACATTCAGAGCGCTCTCTTCTGGCTGTGTGAGCCTCAGAGAGATCAACTGGTGGGTTGGAGGTATCGTCATCCAGGTAGTCGAGAGTAGCAAATGCTGTCATCACAGACGAGAGAGGAAGACTTGAAGAAGCTCTGAGGCTCACCTCCTTTCAGCTTCACATGCTGCTCGTGTGACGTCAGAGGTCCAACTCGGCGTCCTGCAGCCCGCCTCTCTGGTCCTAAGTCCAAGAGGCCGGTCTATATAAAGGGCCGGTGGCGAGTACGTGCTGGGCCGTCTGTTCAGCTTCACATGTTGCTCCATGTCTCAGACCTGTGGACACAAACCCTCGTTAGCTCCACGACACGGAGACAAAGACACTATAGAGCTTTCAATGGAAGTGTCAGCGTATGGTTTCTCAGACATCACATCTGTCCACTACTCTTATACTAAATCATCACAAACTTCCACTTAGAATCTGTAGTTTCTTCATTGAGCAGATCGAGTAACTCACAGCAGAGGATCTGAGGAGGTTCCCAGCTCAGAGACTTCTCCTTCCACCTGAACAACATCAACAACTCGGATTAAAAACACATCTGGAAAAACTGCTTCACTTTAGTAATCAGTGAAATAGCACACTGCTAACATTAGCATGCTATCAGTTCAACTTCAGCCATTAGGTTTCAGAATCACTTCTGTCCACTACTCTTAAGAAACATCACCAGTTCACCACTCAGAGCAGAGGTGGAGAAGTACTCTGATCTAGTACTGAGGAGAAGTACTCTGATCTAGTACTGAGGAGAAGTACTCTGATCTAGTACTGAGGAGAAGTACTCTGATCTAGTACTGAGGAGAAGTACTCTGATCTAGTACTGAGTTAAAGTACTCTGATCTAGTACTGAGGAGAAGTACTCTGATCTAGTACTGAGTAGAAGTACTCTGATCTAGTACTGAGGAGAAGTACTCTGATCTAGTACTGAGTAGAAGTACTCTGATCTAGTACTGAGGAGAAGTACTCTGATCTAGTACTGAGGAGAAGTACTCTGATCTAGTACTGAGTAGAAGTACTCTGATCTAGTACTGAGGAGAAGTACTCTGATCTAGTACTGAGGAGAAGTACTCTGATCTGGTACTGTGGAGAAGTACTCTGATCTAGTCCTGAGTTAAAGTACTCTGATCTAGTACCGAGTAGAAGTACTCTGATCTAGTACTGAGTTAAAGTACTCTGATCTAGTACCGAGTAGAAGTACTCTGATCTAGTACCGAGTAGAAGTACTCTGATCTAGTACCGAGTAGAAGTACTCTGATCTAGTACCGAGTAGAAGTACTCTGATCTAGTACTGAGGAGAAGTACTCTGATCTAGTACTGAGTTAAAGTACTCTGATCTAGTACTGAGGAGAAGTACTCTGATCTAGTACTGAGTTAAAGTAGAAGTACTCTGATCTAGTACTGAGTTAAAGTACTCTGATCTAGTACTGAGTCAAAGTAGAAGTACTCTGATCTAGTACTGAGTAAAAGTACTCTGATCTAGTACTGAGTAAAGTACTCTGATCTAGTACTGAGGAGAAGTACTCTGATCTAGTACTGAGTTAAAGTAGAAGTACTCTGATCTAGTACTGAGTAAAAGTACTCTGATCTAGTACTGAGTAAAAGTACTCTGATCTAGTACTGAGTAAAAGTACTCTGATCTAGTACTGAGTTAAAGTAGAAGTACTCTGATCTAGTACTGAGTAAAAGTACTCTGATCTAGTACTGAGTTAAAGTAGAAGTACTCTGATCTAGTACTGAGGAGAAGTACTCTGATCTAGTACTGAGGAGAAGTACTCTGATCTAGTACTGAGTTAAAGTAGAAGTACTCTGATCTAGTACTGAGTAAAAGTACTCTGATCTAGTACTGAGTTAAAGTAGAAGTACTCTGATCTAGTACTGAGTAAAAGTACTCTGATCTAGTACCGAGTAAAAGTAGAAGTACTCTGATCTAGTACTGAGTAAAAGTAGAAGTACTCTGATCTAGTACTGAGTAAAAGTACTCTGCTCTTGTACTGAGTAAAAGTACTCTGCTCTAGTACTGAGTTAAAGTAGAAGTACTCTGCTCTAGTACTGAGTAGAAGTACTCTGATCTAGTACTGAATAAAAGTAGAAGTACTCTGCTCTAGTACTGAGTAAAAGTAGAAGTACTCTGATCTAGTACTGAGTAAAAGTACTCTGCTCTAGTACTGAGTAAAAGTAGAAGTACTCTGATCTAGTACTGAATAAAAGTAGAAGTACTCTGCTCTAGTACTGAGTTAAAGTAGAAGTACTCTGATCTAGTACTGAGTAAAAGTACTCTGCTCTAGTACTGAGTAAAAGTAGAAGTACTCTGATCTAGTACTGAGTAAAAGTACTCTGATCTCGTACCGAGTAAAAGTAGAAGTACTCTGATCTAGTACTGAGTAAAAGTACTCTGCTCTAGTACTGAGTAAAAGTAGAAGTACTCTGATCTAGTACTGAGTAAAAGTACTCTGCTCTAGTACTGAGTTAAAGTAGAAGTACTCTGATCTAGTACTGAGTTAAAGTAGAAGTACTCTGATCTAGTACTGAGTAAAAGTAGAAGTACTCTGATCTAGTACTGAGTAAAAGTACTCTGATCTAGTACTGAGTAAAAGTACTCTGATCTAGTACTGAGTTAAAGTAGAAGTACTCTGATCTAGTACTGAGTAAAAGTACTCTGATCTAGTACTGAGTAAAAGTACTCTGATCTAGTACTGAGTAAAAGTAGAAGTACTCTGATCTAGTACTGAGTAGAAGTACTCTGATCTAGTACTGAGTTAAAGTAGAAGTACTCTGCTCTAGTACTGAGTAAAAGTACTCTGCTCTAGTACTGAGTAAAAGTAGAAGTGCTCTGCTCTAGTACTGAGTTAAAGTAGAAGTACTCTGCTCTAGTACTGAGTAGAAGTACTCTGATCTAGTACTGAGTAGAAGTAGAAGTACTCTGCTCTAGTACTGAGTAGAAGTAGAAGTACTCTGCTCTAGTACTGAGTAAAAGTAGAAGTACTCTGATCTTGGTAACTTTCCACCTCTGATCAAAATGAAGCCTTTTCTGTTTCCTCACCATCTAATATCCAGATCCATTCTGCAGAGATCCTGTCCTGAGGCCTGCGACCAGAAGAGGGAGATCTTTAAATCATGCATTTAGTTTAACCTGCAACACCTCTAAGTCCATTAACTCATGCAGCAGCTAGTTAGCTCGTGCTCTGAGCAGCTAGTTAGCTCGTGCTCTGAGCAGCTAGTTAGCTCGTGCTCTGAGCAGCTAGCTCGCTCGTGCTCTGAGCAGCTAGTTAGCTCGTGCTCTGAGCAGCTAGTTAGCTCATGCAGCAGCTAGTTAGCTCATACAGCAGCTAGTTAGCTCATGCAGCAGCTAGTTAGCTCATACAGCAGCTAGTTAGCTCATGCTCTGAGCAGCTAGTTAGCTCATGCAGCAGCTAGTTAGCACATGCAGCAGCTAGTTAGCACATGCAGCAGCTAGTTAGCACATGTAGCAGCTAGCTCTAAAACAGAACAGTTTAACTTGTTCCCGTGAGCGGTTGGCATTCTGCAAATATTCAGTTGTCCCTACAAACATTTTAATCATCATATATACACGGGAAAGCTGCAGAGAGGAGACTTTAAGAGGATAAATACATTAGCATGAGCTAATCAACAACATTAGCTCATATGCTAATTAGCATCGAACACGTGGGAGACAGAGGCCTGCCTGAAAAAACAAAACATCAATATATTTCTTAATTATAACGAGTATTAAGATAAAAAGCAGTGTGTCTCACCTCCTGTTGGCTCCTCTCTGGCTCCTCTCTGGCTCCTCTCTGGCTCCTCTCCGGCTCGGGTTTCTTCTTCTATAGTTGTATGGCGGTTAGGAACCAGCTTTCAGGAGCATTTACCGCCACCTTCAGAAATGGACTGGATCAGCAGCTCGGTGTTAATCCAAATTCTTAATATAATTCCCGTCCTTTCTAAAAACCTAAACACTGCCCTGTCTGCTACATCACCTGAACTCCTTCTCAACATCTCTACTACATTTAATTCAGTTTGATTTCTGTGCAGTGCTTCCTTTAGTAACAAACCTTCTTCATGGTATTTGAGACATTGCAAAGAAATGTGCTCTGTTTTCATAATGACCACAATACTCACATTTACCGGTTGCTTGTTCTTTCGTAACTAATAATGTGTTATTTAGCCCTGAGTGACAAACAACCCCCATGAGCTATTCTAACCTAATGTTAGATGTTCTGACCTCAAACCCCAGTTTCACTCGGAAAGGTAACCAGTCCCTTCTCCTTCTCCTTCTCCTTCTCCTTCTCCTTCTCCTTCTCCTTCTCCTTCTCCTTCTCCTTCTCCTTCTCCTTCTCCTTCTCCTTCTGCTTCTGTTTCCAGAATACTAATTTAAAAAGGCCTCCTTCAGACCAGCTGATAAATCACAGCTCGACCAGCTGATGGTCAGGAGGGCGGGGTCTCTCCTCACCTTTAGAGAGCAACCAATTAACATCAATTAACCACCTGTTAGATTCAGTTTCCTTCACCAATGTTCTATCGTTTTACAATTAAATAATCAGATAATTAACTCATCATTTTGGCTCTTTTATATTTGATCAGGCAACCTAAATGCATTTTCTTCAGATGGTGCAGCCGTACATCATTTCTGGTTCTGCTTGGATGTGCTCAACAAACAGATATTCATATATTATTTACACACACAGAACGTGAACAGAGGGTACACAGGTGCAGATAGAGAACAAAGGAAAAGATAAAGGAAATGGCACCAATTAATATTTTAATTGGTGCCATATTAAAATATGGAAGATATGGTTTGGAGTCAGCGCATTTCTTCCTAAAGAACGCGACATTTTATAACCTCGGTATCAATCCCACTTTTAAAATATATAAAAATCTTCATCTTGAAGTTCGTCCCGTTTTTCTGCCGACCAAAAAACTAGACACAACTTAAAGGGGACCTATGATGCAAAATGCACGTGTGTACGTCTTGAATACATGAACATGTGTCCCCGGTGTTCCAGGGAACTCACCGGGTGTCAGAAAACACAACCCTCTCTTCTCCTCCGTACCCACATCTCTAAAAACGGTTCTGATACAAAATTGTTCTGACGTCAGAAACAGGGAGCTCCGCCTATATGGGCAACTCTCCACCTATCAGGGGAATGAGAGGTTGCCGTGGCATGGCACCAGCAACACCCTGGTGCCACGCCCCCCTCCTTTGCAGGGGGGCGTGGTCAGCTGCAGCTCATTTGCCACAGAATCAGCCCTTGTGAAAACAGGGCTGGAATCTTGTTGTAGTTGTCGCCCCCTTGTCAGCGGTTCTCTCTCTAGTTTAGCATACTCAGCCCGACTCAGCCCGGTTGTTCCTGGCCCTAGAACCACGATTTTATGGGGCCAGAAAAACTGTGAATTAGGACCCGCTAGCCCGTACTACGCCAAGTGGAAACGGGCCGGGTACGGCACGCTTAAACCGCGAAATGCGCCATAAGTGTATCGGCCTGAAAAAGCAACTACAGTAAATCAGAATAAAGTCTCGTAGGAACCAGACCGTTGAATTCTGCAGGTCTCCGTTTCTCCTCGACGCTGCTGCCTCACCCGCACGATATCAGGAGAAATGAGAACACGATGTAATCTTGAGGTATTCCCAGAACCAACACACGGCTGCTTCTTATCTTATTATTTAAAGGAACAAATAGCAACAGACTTCCAGCATTTATCTATTAAACAGTTTGAGCAGGGTTATCAAATAATAATAATAATAATAATAATAATAATAATAATAATAATACGTTTCATTTCGAGACGCCTTTCAGGACACCCAAGGTCGCCTTACAGTGCATCTAAAAGTTAAAACAGCTAAAACAAAAACGGAACACAATGTAATCGAACCGACAAGTCAATACAGCAGCATAACAGCATAAGACAGACAAGAGTGTGGCGTGACGGAGTGAGAGGAGTGAGAGGAGTGAGAGGAGTGAGAGGAGGGAGAGGAGGGTCTGTGGTAGCAGGTTGGATGTGTCTTAGAGTGAGTAGGCCAGTTTAAACAGGTGGGGTTTGAATGTCGTGATGGAGTCAGACTGTTTGATGTGAGGAGGCAGAGAGCTCCATAGCCTGGGCGCGGTGCAGCTCAAAGCCCTGGCTCCCATGGTGCTAAGGCGGGAGGTGGGGACAGTCAGGAGGCCGGCTGAGGATGAGCGCAGGGAGCGGGAGGGGGTGTGTTCCTGGAGGAGGTTTGAGAGATAGGTGGGGGTGAGGTTGTTGAGGGCTTTGTATGTAAACAGAAGGTTGTTGTAGTCAATCCGGTGCTGAACAGGGAGCCAGTGCTGAACAGGGAGCCAGTGCTGAACAGGGAGCCGGTGCTGAACAGGAAGCCAGTGCTGAACAGGGAGCCAGTGCTGGACAGGGAGCCAGTGCTGGACAGGGAGCCAGTGCTGGACAGGGAGCCAGTGCTGGACAGGGAGCCAGTGCTGGACAGGGAGCCAGTGCTGAACAGGGAGCCAGTGCTGGACAGGGAGCCAGTGCTGAACAGGGAGCCAGTGGAGTTGGATGAGGATCGGGGTGATGTGGTCAGACGATGTGGGACAGGTAATGATCCGGGCAGCCGAGCTTTGAATGATTTGGAGTCTGTGGAGTAGTTGTGTGGGTGGGCCAGAGAGGATAGCATTACAGTGGTCAATCCGGGATGTGACAAATGCATTAACCAGGATTTCGGTGCTGGATTGTGAAAGATGGGCGGAGTCTGGAAATGTTGCGGATATGGAAGAAGGCAGTCCGGGTGATGTTTTTTATGTGGGGTGCAAACGAAATAAGTCTGTGTGCAGCTCAGAGAGTCCTGAACCTGCAGCTCAGAGAGTCCTGAACCTGCAGATCAGAGAGTCCTGAACCTGCAGCTCAGAGAGTCCTGAACCTGCAGCTCAGAGAGTCCTGAACCTGCAGCTCAGAGAGTCCTGAACCTGCAGATCAGAGAGTCCTGAACCTGCAGATCAGAGAGTCCTGAACCTGCAGATCAGAGAGTCCTGAACCTGCAGATCAGAGAGTCCTGAACCTGCAGCTCAGAGAGTCCTGAACCTGCAGCTCAGAGAGTCCTGAACCTGCAGCTCAGAGAGTCCTGAACCTGGACATGTTGAGAGCCCAAAGTGTTCTGATAGAAATGTAGAGTGGGGTCTCCAGCACAGAGAAACTGCTGGATGCTAACCTGCACATGTTGGGACTTTTACACACTTAGCAGTCCATTATAAATATCAGTTTGAGCCAGAAAGAGGCCATATCTGTACACTGATTGTGATGCATTGTGGGTCCATTTGAAAGATTTAGGGGACTCTGGGTCATTTGGATTGCACAGATCTCTAGCCAGTTGTCCACTATGATGCTAATTAGCACAACATATGCAGGTTAGCACTCAGCTGGAGGGTTAAGGCTGCTGACCCTGCCTTACATGAAGTGTGTCATACTTGAGATACTTCACGTGTAAATGATAATACCTTATCTTCGTCATGTTAAACCTTTTGTATCAAACATTGAATCAAGAAGGATTTGCCAAACAGGTTGAATTCATGAGATCATGGACGCCGTTTTGTGTCTATAAACCTTTATTAAACGTAATGACGATCACGACAGTCTTCAGCATCGGCTTTAATACGTGGCTTCAACACGGTGTGTTCGACACGGCGAGCGGCAGGAGATCTCATCTCATCTGAACATTTGAAGAAAGACAAAAACACACTTCTGACAGTAAAGACACAATAAGTGAGACACATGTTAACCAATGAGAAGCCTCCATTTAAAACACCAACATTTAAACCCCAGGACAGGAAGTGGTCTCCTCCTACAGAGGACACAGAGACATTGAGGAGTCTTCAGACCAGACCCCAAACCCAGCGTAGAGAGGTTCAGTGAATATGGTTCTGAGGGTGTGGAGGTGGGTCAGTGAGTCAGAGGAGACTTCGTAGAAGGAGAGAGAGCCAGCAGGATGATCCAGATACACTGCTACTCTACCAGAGGAGGAGGACGAGGACGAGGACCAGTGTATTGCCATCGTACAGTACCAGAGAGTGTAACCATGATGAGAGTAGCCCAGACTCCAGGACTCATCACTCCCTCCAAACAAACAGTCCTTATTCTTTCCTCTCCTCTTGATTCCTCTTGAAGTCACTGATATAGAAACGTCTCCGCTCCACTCCACCTCCCAGTAGCAGCGACCAGTCAGAGCTTCTCTGCACATCAGCTGAGGATAGACATCAAACCTCTCTGGATGATCAGGATATGGCTGCTCCTCTCCCACACGGGTCACCTTCCTGTTGTCCTCAGACACTTTGAGTGTTCTGTGTGCTGTGTTTGAGTCCAGGGTGAGTCCACAGGAATCTGATGAGAGACAGACAGCAGTTTATCACCAGCCCCACCTGAAGGCTTTCCTCTCTGTTAGTGGTCCTTTCTATAAAGCTTCAAGATCAGTCATGCTTTAATGAATAAATACCACCTCCATCATCTGTGTCTCTAGAGAGAAGCTGATCCACACTTACACTTCCTCAGACCTGCTTTGAGCCTCTGCTCTCCACCATGGTCCAGCCTGGAGGAAGAAACACAGTCAGTGTCACAAACGAGCTGAGGACCAAAATGCAACACACGGGAAACCAGGGATAGTCGGTAACCAGCTTTATTGAAGGCAGTAGGCTGGTAGGAGACAACACGGCAGATAGGAGGCAAAGGGCTGGTCGGGGACAGGCGAGGGTTCCAGGAGACAGCAGGACGGGAGTCGCAGGTACAGAACGGGTCAGGGAGCAGGCGAGGCAGGCTGGTCGGGGACAGGCGAGGGTTCCAGGAGACAGCAGGACGGGAGTCGCAGGTACAGAACGAGTCAGGGAGCAGGCGAGGCAGGCTGGTCGGGGACAGGCAGGGTCGAAACCGGGAGAGCAATCTGGAGGGTAATGCGGGAAAGACTGGCATGCTGCAAAGTACGATCTGGCACTGAGGTGAGAGTGAAGGGGCCTAAATACTAATGGAGCTGATGGGTGTAACAGAGTGAGAGAGAGAGAGAGAGAGACACAGAGACAGAGACAGAGACAGAGACAGAGAGAGAGAGAGAGAGAGAGAGAGAGAGAGAGAGAGAGAGAGAGAGAGAGAGAGAGAGAGAGAGAGAGAGAGAGAGAGAGAGAGAGAGAGAGAGAGACACAGACAGACACAGACAGACACAGACAGACACAGACAGACACAGACAGACACAGACAGACACAGACAGACACAGACAGACAGACAGACAGACAGGGTGTGACTACCAGGTGACTAAGGAATGTTAATGCAGAAGATAGGAGAGTGAGAAAGCAGACTGACAGTCAGGATGATTGTCTATCCAACACAAGTCCTAGCTGCTGTTCGAGCTGAAGCAGAGCTCAGTCTGTCCGTGGGACGGAGAGACGTGGAGGAAGAAGAAGACTTTTGCAAAAACACTTTTACATATTTAACAAAGGTACAGATGGGAAATGAGACGTCCTTCGTGATGGAAGACCAGAGATGAAGGAGATGACATTAGATATGAGGAAGTCAGTCTGTCCATACCTGAGAGTGTCCAGTCTCCAGAGAGGATCCTCCAGTCCAGCAGACAGCAGCTTCTCTCCTGAGGCTCCTGGATGGTTGTAGCTCAGGTCCAGCTCTCTCAGATGGGAGGAGCTGGAGCTCAGAGCTGAAGCCAGAGAAACACAGCCTTCCTCTGAGACCAGACAGCCTGACAGACTGGAACCAGGGAATACAGTAAACTCAGGCCTTTAAAAAGTCACATGAGCAGGAAAATCATACAGAGGTGGACCGTCTTCATCAACATGAACACAAGATGGAAGAAAATAATTGAACTGCTTGAAAATAAAAGCTGAACTCTGACCTGAGAGTCTCCAGTTCACAGTGCGGACTCTCCAGTCCAGCAGACAGCAGCTTCACTCCTGAATCCTGCAGGTCGTTGTTACTCAGGTCCAGCTCTCTCAGACCAGAGGACTGGGAGCTGAGGACTGAGGACAGAGCTGCACAGCTTCTCTCCGACAGCTTGCAGCTAGTTAACCTTAAAAGAGAAAATGTTGATCTTAATATTGAATGTGATGAAGAACTATGTTTTGAAACACCTAATATTTTATAATTGTGCAAGCTATTAATAGCCTACTTTACATCTGTCTGTGCATATTTGTGTTTGGCAGTCAGTCGTTAGATTCATATGAAACCAGATGTTTCAACATGTCATGTGACTCCCTGATGATTGCCTTCAGGGAGAAGGATCCGCAGTCTGAGGTCAGGAGGCTGAACTTTTTCCCCTCCCTCCCACCTCTCCCCCTGCCCCCATTGGACCTGGACTTTAACACCCCACACACACCACCAGACACTCTACGCTGCTATGGACCGGTGTTTACATTGTTTACTGTAATGTATTCCTCCACATTCGTTTGGAAGTTACTGTTATTTTGTATATATTGTATATATCTGGATTGTGGGAAACAGTAATTCGATATCTCTGTCTGCGCACTCAAACTGGAAGATTGACAATAAAGTTGTCTTTGATTATTATCTGCATCTAATTGTAATGAAAATTAAGACGATTTCTGTGTAGATTAAACTGGTGGGTAATGGGAGAGCCAGTGTGACACGATATCAGCTGAACCCTGACCTGAGAGTCTTCAGTTCACAGTGCGGACTCTCCAGTCCAGCAGACAGCAGCTTCACTCCTGAATCCTGCAGGTCGTTGTTACTCAGGTCCAGCTCTCTCAGACCAGAGGACTGGGAGCTGAGGACTGAGGACAGAGCTGCACAGCTCCTCTCTGACAGCTTGCAGTCCCTCAGCCTGGGGAAAGATCAGCAGTGAACACAAAGACTTTGATTCTCATGTCTCAAACTGTTCCTAGTTAATGTGGCTTTATCTCCACTTACACAGCTTTGCTGGTGGCTTTGACCACTGGCAGCAGCCTCAGAAGAGCCTCCTCTGGAGCAGAGTATTCCTTCAGGTGAAACACGTCCAGATCTGATGACAGTAAGATGAAGACCAGAGCTGACCACTGAGCAGGAGACAGTTTACCTGTGTAGAAACCGGCCCATGGGTCCCAATGCAGGTACCGCTGCATCTCCTCCACTAGAGAACGATCATTCAGTTCATTCAGACAGTGGAACAGGTTGATGCTCTTTTCCGGAGACGGGTTCTTTCTTATCTTTTTCTTGATGTATTCAACTGTTTTCTGGTTGGTCTGTGAGCCACTTCCTGTCTGTGTCAGCAGGTCCTGTAATAAGGTCTGATTGGTCTCCAATGAAAGACCCAGGAGGAAACGGAGGAACAAGTCCAGGTGTCCGTTTGGACTCTGTAAGGCCTGGTCCACAGCACTCTGGTGGAGATGTGTTAGTTTTGGTCTGAAGACTTTAGGCAGGCAGGAGGTTGTTGGTTCTTCTGCCAGCAGGTTGACCCCAAAGGTGATGAAGGTCAGATGGACATGAAGAGCAGCCAGAAACTCCTGAACGCTCAGATGGACGAAGCAGAACACCTTGTTCGTGCACGTTCCTCTCTCCTCTCTAAAGACCTGTGTGAACACTCCTGAGTACACTGAGGCTGCTCTGATATCGATGCCACACTCTGTCAGGTCGGACTCATAGAAGATCAGGTTGCCTTTCTGCAGCTGCTCAAAAGCCAGCTCTCCCAGAGACTCCATCATCTTCCTGCTCTCTGGACTCCAGTGTGGATGTGTTGCACTTTTTTCCTGGTACTTCACGTTCACTTTGGACTGAACCACCAGGAAGTGGATGTACATCTCAGTCAGGGTCTTGGGCAGCTCTCTTCCCTCTCTGGTTTTCAACATGTCCTCCAGAACTGAAGCAGAGATCCAGCAGAAGACTGGGATGTGGCACATGATGTGGAGGCTTCGTGAGGTCTTGATGTGGGAGATGATGGTGCCGGCCTGCTCCTGATCTCTGAATCTCTTCCTGAAGTACTCCTCCTTCTGTGGGTCTGTGAAGCCTCGGACCTCTGTCACCATGTCCACACACTCAGGAGGGATCTGATTGGCTGCTGCAGGTCGTGTGGTTATCCAGAGGCGAGCAGAGGGAAGCAGCTTCCCCCTGATGAGGTTTGTCAGCAGCACATCCACTGAGGTGGACTCTGTGACATCAGTCAGGATCTCAGTGTTGAGGAAGTCCAGAGGAAGTCGACTCTCATCCAGACCGTCAAAGATGAACACGACCGGGAACTGATCGAACCTGCAGATTCCTGCGTCTCTGGTTTCAGAGAAGAAGTGATGAACAAGTTCCACCAAGCTGTACTTGTTCTCTCTCACCATGTTCAGCTCTCTGAAGGTGAATGGAAATGTGAACTGGATGTCCTGGTTGGCTTTGCCTTCAGCCCAGTCCAGAGTGAACTTCTGTGTTAAGACTGTTTTCCCAATGCCAGCCACGCCCTTTGTCATCACTGCTCTGATTGGTTTGCCTCTTTCAGGTGGGGCTTTAAAGAGGTCTTCTTGTGTGATGGCTGTTTCTAGTCTGTCTGGTTTCCTGGATGCTTGTTCGATCCGTCTGATCTCATGTTCCTTGATGACCTCTGTGGTGTCTCCCCTGGTGATGTAGATCTCCGTGTAGATTTCATGTAGGAGTTCAGATTTTTCCATACATTTGAAAAGTTCAATTCTTTCCTTCAGGTTTGATTTGAGTTCACCTTGGCACTTAGTGAGAATCTCTGAATGAATAAGAAAGACATTTACATGAAAGAAACATCTAGGCCTGTCGCGATAAGTAATTGATTGATCGTACAATAAATAAAAATGAACTCGATAACTTTTCTGACCTCGATAAATTGCTGTTCACATGCGTGTTTGTTTACATAAGGATGTGACCAGCATTTTAGCCAGGCGTGCTGTGTCTGCCGGCCCGGCGCACTGTGAGGGGCGGGCTCACACACAGCCAGGCACGCTGTGAGGGGCGGGGCTCACACACAGCCAGGCACGCTGTGAGGGGCGGGGCTCACACACAGCCAGGCACGCTGTGGAGGGGCGGGGCTCACACACAGCCTGGCACGCTGTGAGGGGTGGGGCTCACACACAGCCAGGCACGCTGTGAGGGGCGGGGCTCACACACAGCCAGGCACGCTGTGAGGGGCGGGGCTCACACACAGCCAGGCACGCTGTGAGGGGCGGGGCTCACACACAGCCCGGCGCACTGTGAGGGGCGGGGCTCACACACAGCCAGGCACGCTGTGAGGGGCGGGGCTCACACATAGCCAGGCACGCTGTGAGGGGCGGGGCTCACACACAGCCAGGTCAAGACACTCTGCGTGCAGCAGCGTAGCAGCCAATTGAATAATATAGAGACAAGCAGGGGACAACGTGTGACTTACTCGAAATTTGAAGTTAAATGGAATTGGTTGCGAAACCTAATTCCACATCTCCGGTGTGGGAATATTTTGGATTCAAACCAAATCAACGGGGCGAACCTACAGACTTGAATGAGCCGGTATGTCGCATTTGTTTTAAAAAGGTAGCAGCAAAAGCTAGCAATAGGACCAACCTTCGAGAGAGCCCACAGCTTCCGACTTACTTTATCGTCCAACAAAATTAATTATCGTGAGAGGCCGAGACACATCAAAAATATTTCCTTCTAATTGGACTCTGACAAAATAGCAGGTTATTTTCCTCATATCAAGTCACTAGATCTTGTACATGTTATCTGTACATGTCCAGTCTGAGTTCCACCCCACAGAGAACCATCTGTTTCCCCACAGAGAACCATCTGTTTCCCCACAGAGAACCATCTGTTTCCCCACAGAGAACCATCTGTTTCCCCACAGAGAACCATCTGTTTCCCCACAGAGAACCATCTGTTTCCCCACAGAGAACCATCCGTTTCCCCACAGAGAACCATCCGTTTCCCCACAGAGAAACATCCGTTTCCCCACAGAGAACCATCCGTTTCCCCACAGAGAACCATCCGTTTCCCCACAGAGAAACATCCGTTTCCCCACAGAGAACCATCCGTTTCCCCACAGAGAAACATCCGTTTCCCCACAGAGAACCATCCGTTTCCCCACAGAGAAACATCCGTTTCCCCACAGAGAACCATCTGTTTCCCCACAGAGAAACATCCGTTTCCCCACAGAGAACCATCTGTTTCCCCACAGAGAACCATCTGTTTCCCCACAGAGAACCATCTGTTTCCCCACAGAGAACCATCTGTTTCCCCACAGAGAACCATCTGTTTCCCCACAGAGAACCATCTGTTTCCCCACAGAGAACCATCCGTTTCCCCACAGAGAACCATCCGTTTCCCCACAGAGAGCCATCCGTTTCCCCACAGAGAACCATCCGTTTCCCCACAGAGAACCATCCGTTTCCCCACAGAGAACCATCCGTTTCCCCACAGAGAACCATCTGTTTCCCCACAGAGAACCATCTGTTTCCCCACAGAGAACCATCTGTTTCCCCACAGAGAACCATCTGTTTCCCCACAGAGAACCATCTGTTTCCCCACAGAGAACCATCTGTTTCCCCACAGAGAACCATCTGTTTCCCCACAGAGAACCATGGCCCTAAACCTGACTGACTCTTATTCCTGCTGCTGGGAGATGAGGCACGATACCAGCAGATCCCAACACCCACTGAGGTTGTGGACACAGCTCTCTCTCCAGTTATACAGGAAGTGGATGGCTCTTACTGAGTCGCAGTATACTCCTGCAGTAGCCTACCATCTACAACAGTGTTTCCCAACCGGGGGTACGCGTACCCCTAGTGGTACGCGAGGGAACTGTAGGGGGTACGTGGAATTCCAAGGTGACAAGTAAAACAAATAATAATCCCGTCAAAAATGATAGTGCGCGATTTGTTTCCCTAGGGAGACAATAGTCTGTGGCACAACCGCGCCAAAATCCCACAATGAAAACAGCTGCTTACCTGCAGCCAGAAAAATACTGGTAGGTCTGCGCTATGGATAAATGGCTGAAACGTCCGCTTGCTCTGGATTCAGGCCAGGGTTCAGAGGAGCCGCCGAGAAACGTAAGAAAGAGGCCAAACTGAAACCAAGGCAGTGAAACATATATATTGGATTCATTTCTACTTCTGCGGACCCCCCGCAGCCTCAGTGCTTCTTCTGCGGTGAAGTCCTGGCTAATAGTGCGATGAAACCAGCGCATTTACAGAGACACCAGAGCACCAAACACTCGGGAAGTGTCGATAAAAGTGAAGAATTTTACAGACGAAAGCTGTCGGAATTTAAGTCGAGCCAGACAGTAATGATGAAAGCCACGAATGTGTCAATGAAAGCACTCGAGGCATCTCACGCCGTGTCCCTGCTTGTGGCTAAACCTCACTCTATTGTTGAGGAGCTCATTCTCCCTGCAGCGACTGCGTTGGCCGAAATGATGATAGACAAGAAAGCAGCCGAAGCACTCAAGAAAGTTCCCCTGTCGAATAACACCGTATCCCTTCGGATCAATGATATGTCTGTTAATATAATTGGACAAGTGGTGAACAAAATGAAACTAGCCGGTCAGGTCGCTTTGCAGCTGGATGACATGACAGATGAGAAGCGCAGCTCCTGTCCTTCGTGCGTTACAAAGATGCGTCGGAGATAAACTATGAGGGTTATTCCCTATCTTTATTCAAGAGCGTGGTATTTAAATTTGAGAGCATACTTTATGTATTTCTTTCCCTCAAACTCTGTCCTCGCACTCAAATAGTGCCTGCTTGCACTTTGCTCTGCTTCTGCTCAGACCCGGCGTCATGGGCGGGCCCCGTGGGGCCGGGCCCGCCCATCCAGGATTTGGGCCCGGTGTTTTAATCAGGGCTGAATACAACATTTTAATTGTTTTATTATTATGTTCAGTGGCGGCGCCAGGGTATACTGGGGTAGGCTACAGCCATACCAAGAAATGGCTTAGCCCCACCATGAACAATGATTTTAAAGTAAGCCAAATAAAGCCCGCCAACTCGCGCGGAGTAAATTGCACAGACAGCAGTAAATACCGAAGACTAGAAACGGGTTGAAAACTTTTGTCACGTAGTGATCATCTTCTCAATAGAACATCTTTGATAATGTCTTCTGGCCAATCAGAATCAAGATAACGACCTGGTGTTGTTGCAGGAAGTCCCGACGGAGAATACTTTTGCTGTAGTACATCTCTATACGTCGATACAACATTACGTGCTGATAGAAATCAACACGTAATGAAATCAGACCCCACGGTTTGATGATTGATAGGTGTGTGGGCTGTCTTTCATTTTGACACACAGAACAATAGGGGCTATCCTCCCTTATCCACAATGTAAAGTCATTCACAGCCTCTTCCCTCTCCTCTCAGTGAGGAGCAGCAGGTTCAGCTTTCAGAACAAAGTAACACAAAACTAAAATGGCATTCATTTTTTTTAAATATGTCGTGTAGAAGGCCTAATAGATTTATTTATTTTTCTTCTCAAGAGAGTACCAGAATGTGTATTTTATGTTTAGTATTTCAAAAAATCTCTTGTTATTTACTTCAAGACAAATGTGCCTTTTTATTTCATACAGTTCAATTTGGATTGAGACAGGGAAATAATCTAAACCTCACGCGCGGCGTTTCACTGTCAAGGGGGGCGTGTATGTGATTACATTGCAAATACTGATGTGAGCCCCCCCACTGTATGGGTTAGCCCTACCAGAGATTACCCAACAAAAATACTCTGTTTGTTGTTATTTGTAGGGCTTTGTCCTAATATTTATTTTTTGTTTTAAACTATGTTGAAAGATTAGTTTAATACCTTTTTTTTTTTTTGCTATGAAATTCTGAATGAAAGGCTGCGCGCGAGACTGTTTTTTCGCTGGGTTGAGTCGTGTGGGTTTTTGAGTGAGATGCGGCAGCCTGTCAGTTTACTCTCGCTAGGTTAGTTTGGCTATTATCATTTATATTTATCTGCAACAATGGAGATCAGGAAGTGGTTCATGAAAGGAATATGGCAACTCAGCGCCAGATGCAGCACATTAGAAGACATCAGTTACGTTACCAACGAGCTAGCAAGCCAGCCAGGGACAAGGGAGGCTGGCAATCAATTCTATTTTGAAGAGAAATTGACTCTCAAGCCAGCTCTCTCACATCTCGAGATTTCCCGGGAAATGTAAGTTTCGGGTTGGGCCCGCCCTGGTAAATCAAATGCCCGCCCAGAGACGTATGTCTGCCGCCGGGTCTGCTTCTGCTCAAACTGTACGCTTGCACTCAGATATATTGCTGTTTACAGATTTATTCTGTGCGCGCTCGAAGCTTTTGTGCAACAATCCTGTCAAAATCCCTCAACCAATAGGAGGCCAGGTGTCCTTGCGGGTGCGTTCGCTTTACTTATTGCAGCGTCCCGTAAGGGCGGTTACTCTTTGGTTTATAAACTCCGGACCTCCACGGCTTTATAACATAGCATGTACTGCACTTGTTTGATTTACAACTACCTTACATAATAGCTACGTTCAGTGGCGGACTGGGACTAAAAATCAGCCCGGGAATAAAATAAAACCGTCCCTCCGTTGCCTCTGCACAGAGTGCGAGGTGGTTGCTATGCAACAACAATAACAGATAGCGAATGTCGTCGTTTAGGTGCTTTTTTTTCTGGAGATAGGAACTTCTCAATCCACTCCTCCATAGTAAGCCCACCCGGAGGGCGAAGTTAACCTTAAATGTTTCCATCTTAAGCTAGTTAGTTAGTTAGTTAGTTAGTTAGTTAGTTAGTTAGTTAGTTAGTTAGTTAGTTAGTTAGTTAGTTAGTTAGTTAGTTAGTTAGTTAGTTAGTTAGTTCGTTCGTTCGTTCGTTCGTTAGTTAGTTTACTATATAAAGTTTAGTTTAGGATTTTGTAACGGTTCTCAGACGCGGAGGGATACTGATTTGTGAAAAGTAACAACAACTATTCCCTGGATATACGCTCATTATATCACGACTAAGAAACATCAGATTGCTTGATTTGACTTGTCCGTTTTAGAAACACATACTAACTGTGCTTACCCCTCCCAAAAAAAAGTTGTAAATGACTGGTGAAAAGAAACTGCTAGGCCTATACTGATTCTGGATATTATTTTGCTAAGTCTTTTGTTCCTGAATTAAAGTTTAAATGCCTGTTTAAAGGGGACTTATTCAAAGGGGCTCCATGGTTTAAGCCTAAATGTTACAAGATATATATATATATATATATATATATATATATATATATATATATATATATATATATATATATATAAAAAACATAAAAAGTTATCTTTTGGCACACTCCCTTTTTTAAATACCTACCTTTAGGGTCTGATGGGGTTTTTGATAATTTCTCTTCTAGATCATTCTGATGTATCTCCTTCAAAACTTCTCTGGTCACTTTAATGGTGTTCACGCAGTGGTGCAGAAACATCAGATCCACTGTGTCCATCCGGTCTGCTTTCTCTAGTTGACTCTTTGGGATTCCTGGGAGTCCTAGGACCTCCTCCTGCAGGCACCACTTCAATTCTTTAAAGTCCTTTTCCCCCAAACTTTGCACAATTCTTAATAGGACTTTTCTAGGTGTCTCCGTCGGTTCTCCCTGCAGAGCAAAGATACCAAGATAGAACATATTTATCTTACAGGACTTCGGGATCCAAAGAACAGCTGCCATGTGACTTTGGATGGCTTCAAATCAGATGACGAGTTAGTAAATGCCCTAATCGGTTCTAAACTTGTTTTAATACCTTTGACTTCATGACTTCACGAAAGATATTCAGGAAGTCAATCCTAAACTTGAAGACAGTCAGCACAGTCAATTCTGTCTTTTCCTGTAATGTCTTGGTTTGGTAACCTGTCTTTAAAGAGCAGAAACTGTCTCAGTCAGATCATAAAGTGGTCTAGCAGACTGATTGGTGAGTCACAGCTAAACCTGGAGCCCCTGCTCATCAGACAGAGGCTGAATGAAGACTCCCACCCCCTGCAACCTGAACTTCAGCTTCTTCCTTCGGGCCAGAGGTTCATCTTCCTAAAGGTGTAGAACCATGAGGTTTAAAAACAGCTTTCTGCAAACCAAGTCTGCCCACTGGTACAAAGAAATAACCTGGACCTGAACTGGACAGATGGGATATTGTGACAGTGGGATACAGTTAGGGCTGATGGTAGAGAGAGACTCACACACCTGGTTCTGGTCTCTTGCAGTAAGCTGGTTACTGGTCATTGGTCCAGGTTCAGGTCCAGCAGAATGCGGTGTTTGCTCTGGGCTGGAACACAAAACACCGAGCTTTGAGTGAATAATGAGTGCTGAGCTGCGACATGGAGAAGAGTCCTGGACAGTTGGAGATCTCACCTCTGAGCTTTGGTCTGGCTGTCATGTTCCCCAGAGCTTTCAGAGGGGGGGGCTTCCTCCTCTCGGTCCTCACACTGATCCATAGCAGAGCCCCCACCTTCACACAAACACAACAACATGCTCATTCATTACCACAAGCGTTACATCACAGGTAGTGCTCCTCCTCTCAGATATTCAGGAGCCTTGTTGGAGCCTCAACAGGACCGGATCAGCCCAGAATGTTCCCCACAGCCCCAGGCCCAAACAGAAACCCATAAATATGTGTTAGTGTATCACAGCACACACAAACAGTCATTTCAATGTACATTTACAGCCCTGCCCCCACAGAATATCCCACACAACTGTTCTGCGCTGAGTAACCATTCAACAAAACTTCTTTAAGATAGAATTGTTTGGCTTAAAATATGTACGTTAATACATGTTCCGGACTTTAATTAAAAAAAGGTATTTTGTGAACTGATAAGAAATGTATTTTTTATATATCATTTGTTAGGGATTCATTTTGTCTTACTCCTAGGAGTCTAACCTTTTCTGTGTGTTGACGTTTACGACCAACCCTAAGTCTGTTATCCGTCTTAAGGAATGGGAAGTCTATTGTTGATATTACCAGTTTTATGACCGGTCAACTCTCGGTTACAGAGCCTAAGAGTCAGATAAGTGATTCAGTGTCTCCAGGTGTTAACGCCCCAATATGTTGTTTACTCTCTGTAAACTAGTTAAAGGTCTATCCAGAGATAGGCTGGGCAGAATTGACATGGCAACCCACCCGGGCAGTCAGAACCTTTGGCTGCTGTGACTTGTGATATGAATTCTCCGGCCGATGCTTGTAATAAACTACCAGTGTTTGACATCAAAGCTCCAACTCTCCTCGTGTCTCTCTGAGTCCTGACTCTCCATTGCTGCAGAAGTTTCCCTTACATCATTGACATATGAAAAATACGTTCCCTCATAACTAAGTTACAATGCAGTTCAGATGTATGGGAAGAACATTTGTAATGTTTGATATAATACTTCATTTACTTTCATGCTAATGTCTCTTCAGGTCTACTCACAGAAACACTGCTCGTCTCTTCCTCTTCAGTCCTGTGTCCGTCTGCATTTCCACTTTCTTTGCTTTTCACGCAACCGTTTAAAACACCAACTGTCGCAAGTATGACTTCCGTGAAAGGGTGCTAGCGAACTGTCAACTGGGGGGGGGCCTCGCTGCGGGGAAACGGTGTTACCGAACAAATTGTGGCCCGAACAACTGGTGATATTCTATTATTTTCGACAGATGTATTGGGGCGTGTACCTTGAGGACCCATTGTTGACTCACCGGGAAAGAAATATATATATATATCTGAATAGGACGACTTTGATTCACGGTCAGTACGCGTATGTGAGGTTGTGGGTGAGAAGCTGATATCGTGAAGCTTACAGTGACGATTAGAACATGACAAAGTAGGTGACTGTGGGGATGCCTGTGCAAAACACATGTTAGAGTTGTGTTGTGATGAGAGGGATACAGGTATTTAATAAAAACATTGATCGCTTGAGAATGGCTGGAGAAGTTGAATCACCATTTATTCGGAGCGGATCACAGCTTGCCATCTCCAGGCTGCTTTCGGGCTGTGAGTAAACAACTTGTGTTTCACATAGAGGCGGTCTGAAGGTATGGACAGCTATCAAAGCTACTATACGTCACATTAAGAACGATGTACAACTGAAACTCTGACAAAAATATATTGTTAAAATGATTTATTAAAGTTCGCAATGTTTTGCACAGGCATCCCCACAGTCACCTCCTTTGTCATGTTCTAGTCGTCACTGTAAGCTTCACGATATCAGCTTCTCACCCACAACCTGCACATACTGAACGTGCATCAAAGTCGTCCTATTCAGTCAGATATACCAAAAGATGAATTTCAACAACACTCGCTGCAAAAGTTGAGCAATGTTCAACTTTTGACGCCTCGGCAGAAGCGTCAGCCAATCGAATCACATGCCAGCACAAGCTCTAGCCAATCAAACCGCTGCTTGTGTGTCAGAGGCGGGAGATTCATGTGATTGGTTGTTGGTCAAGTGTCAGACACGCCCACCGGCAAGCGTCAACGCACGCCGCTGTGTGGACGGGCCGTTACAGCTGGCATATGTATTACAGCGTCTCCAGCGCTCTCGAGCGGTCCGTTTGCGTTATCGTCCTCGTGTGGCCGGGGCTTTAATCATCGTGTTAATCTAAATTCATAATATAATTCCTGTCCTTTTTAAAAACCTAAACACTGCCCTGTCTGCTACATCACCTGAACTCCTTCTCAACATCTCTGCTGTATTTAAACTAGGGCTGTCAGTCGATTAGAATATTATTTTTTAATCTGTTCAAAATGTTCCTTAGAGGAATATTTCTCAAGTTTTTAAAACTCTTATCAACAGATGAGTGGACAAATATGCTTTATGCAAATGTTTGTTTATTATCATTTAAAAATGTTTTGCGTTAACGCGTTATGTAACTTGACAGCCCTAATTTAAAGATTTCTGTGCAGTGCTTCCTTACGGAGCCCCTAAAGGGACATGGGAAGACAAAAAAAAAAAAACAGAGAGAGAAAAAAAAAGTCAGGATAACGGGTTTGTATCTCGTGCGCACGCGAATGTTTCTCGTGCGCACGCGAATGTTTCTCGTGCGCACGAGAAAGTATCTTTAAAAAAAGTCAGGATAACGGTTTAAGGGACATAAAAAAAAAATATGAGAAAAAAAATAAAGTCAGGAAAACGGGTTCCTTTCTCGTGCGCACGCGAAACTAATCCGTTATCCTGACTTTATTTTTGAATCCACTTCCTATTAACCAGTGCGCCAAGGAGGAAGTGCAGCACACAGTAGACCAACATTTCAATGCAGACTTGTATGTATACGTTTTGAAATGACAGTGGAAAGGTGTATTTTAATCTCGGACTTCCTTATAGCCTAAGGACATTACGGTCCTGCTTGCTGAGTTCAACCCCCCTTGGATCGAGTTCTTTGAGGATTAAACGTACATCTTCTTTTCTGACGAGTAATCCATTCTCCTTGCATTTTGTGAACATCCACCTATACCCATGAAGTTGGCCAGATGTTTGTAATTGTTCAGAGATGAAAGTAATTACTGTCTCAAAACTGGAGTATTTCTTGCGCCGGTGTTGTGTCACATTATGCCTCCCCGTCATGAAATGCCCCCCTTGTCACGGGAACGCGCATTTCTAAATGACACGTTTACACCATAGGTTTACACCTTAAAACGATGTTTACAACGAAAAGTAAACGTTCAGGGTTTTTATGAATGGTAATAATAAAGTTGTTTAGTGGTATAGTCTTGATTCTTCTGGTTTAACTTTTCGCTCCGTAGGTGTCGAAATTCATTCGTCACTTCCTTTTCAGTTTTTGTTTTTTGAAATCTTTTTTTTTATCATTATAGTTACGTCCTGTCTGTATAAACGTGCTTTAAAATGTATTGTTTAATTTGACATAGTTGTCATCTAATAATCAAAATATATGTTTACAAATGTTACATAGTCTTTGTCAGCATATTATTATATACGATATGCGTACAAAGTAAAAGTGTGACATTCATGAAACTTGCTCCATTTATTGGAACCAGTCCTAGAACCATACCCTGACAAATGCTTGAGGGTGGGATTCATAGAAACCTGTTTTGGGGGGGGGGGGGGGGGGCATTTCATGACGGGGAGGCATAATGTGACACAACACCGGGACAGACGACAAGACTTCAACATCCGTTTTAAATGCCGTTCGGAAAGAATGTAACGGTGACGACGTGCAAGCAGGAACGTAATGTCCTTATAAGGAAGTCCGAGATTAAAATACACCCGAATTAAACTTTCCACTGTCATTTCAAAACGTATACATACAAGTCTGCATTGAAATGTTGGTCTACTGTGTGCTGCACTTCCTCCTTGGCGCACTGGTTAATAGGAAGTGGATTCAAAAATAAAGTCAGGATAACGGATTAGTTTCGCGTGCGCACGAGAAAGGAACCGGTTTTCCTGACTTTATTTTTTTTCTCATAATTTTTTTTTATGTCCCTTAAACCGTTATCCTGACTTTTTTTTAAGATACTTTCTCGTGCGCACGAGAAACATTCGCGTGCGCACGAGAAACATTCGCGTGCGCACGAGATACAAACCCGTTATCCTGACTTTTTTTTTCTCTCTCTGTTTTTTTTTTTTTGTCTTCCCATGTCCCTTTAGGGGCTCCGTACTTCCTTTAGTAACAAACCTTCTTCATGGTATTTGAGACATAGCAAAGAAATGTGCTCTACTGTTTTCAATACTCACATGTACCTGTTGCATGTTCTTCCATAACGGACCATGCGTTATTTCGCCCTCCTGTGTGACCACATCTCCTTCTTCAAACGATGTCCTCTTGTTTTACTTCTGTTGGCTTCTCTCGTTTCTCCAACTTGACCCCTCCCTTAACTCCTCGGTCTCCTCCGTCCCATTCGTCCTGCCATTTCCTCCTCTCCTCCAGACTCCTTTCTTCAGGGTTCCTGTTCTCCAGGTGAAGTGGTCTCTCCTCCAAACTCCTTTCTTCAGGGTTCCTGTTCTCCAGGTGAAGTGGTCTCTCCTCCAGACTCCTTTCTTCAGGGTTCCTGTTCTCCAGGTGAAGTGGACTCTCCTCCAGACTCCTTTCTTCAGGGTTCTTGTTCTCCAGGTGAAGTGGTCTCTCCTCCAGACTCCTTTCTTCAGGGTTCCTGTTCTCCAGGTGAAGTGGACTCTCCTCCAGACTCCTTTCTTCAGGGTTCTTGTTCTCCAGGTGAAGTGGTCTCTCCTCCAGACTCCTTTCTTCAGGGTTCCTGTTCTCCAGGTGAAGTGGTCTCTCCTCCAGACTCCTTTCTTCGGGGTTCTTGTTCTCCAGGTGAAGTGGTCTCTCCTCCAGACTCCTTTCTTCAGGGTTCTTGTTCTCCAGGTGAAGTGGTCTCTCCTCCAGACTCCTTTCTTCAGGGTTCTTGTTCTCCAGGTGAAGTGGTCTCTCCTCCAGACTCCTTTCTTCAGGGTTCTTGTTCTCCAGGTGAAGTGGTCTCTCCTCCAGACTCCTTTCTTCAGGGTTCCTGTTCTCCAGGTGAAGTGGTCTCTCCTCCAGACTCCTTTCTTCGGGGTTCTTGTTCTCCAGGTGAAGTGGTCTCTCCTCCAAACTCCTTTCTTCAGGGTTCCTGTTCTCCAGGTGAAGTGGTCTCTCCTCCAGACTCCTTTCTTCGGGGTTCTTGTTCTCCAGGTGAAGTGGTCTCACCTAGTGATGGCAGTTTGACACAGCAGTGGTTCGATGCTTGCTTCAAATCACGTGACATATGACGTCCGAAGCAGCAACTGCTTCATTTCCTGAATGAATCAACTCTCGTCTCGATTCTGACCACAAGCCCTGTTTAAATCTCTGCGAGACTTCCGTGCGTCCGGTGCCTCAGTCTGAAGAACCTGCGGTGCTGCTGGTGTCTCAGTCTGAAGAACCTGCGGTGCTGCTGGTGCCTCAGTCTGAAGAACCTGCGGTGCTGCTGGTGCGAGCTAACGTGAGTACTTCTAGAACCCGTGTTGGTTTAGAAAGCCTTAAAGAGAACTCCCGCTGGTGGCGAGTGAGCAGTTCACTTGTGTATTCTGTGAGCTAGTTCTGGGACTGCTTTAAAAAGCCACACTAAAGTGCAAACACAAGCACGTGAGTTAAATAAGGACAGCTGTTGGCTCCACGTTACAACATGAACACGTGTTTCAGCAGGGTTGCCAACTTTGGGTTCCTGGCTGGAGTGAGACTTTGAGATCATGGGTTTAATTACACATATGCACTAAATGACTGCTATCGTGTCAGCAGCGGGACCTTAGCATATATATATGATATATATATACAATATATGCAAATACACAATATTGGACACAGACTATAAAGGGCACAACGTTTCATTCACTACTGAAAGTCAAACACATGTTTGTTTCCACTGTTTTATTGTGAGCCTGTCGCGATAAGCAATTAATTGACGTATCTACGATAAACAAAAATTAACTCCATAACTTTTCTGACCTCCATAAATTGCCATTTACATGAGGATGTGGCTAGCAGTTTGAAAGGATGTACTTGAATTATTATTATCATTATCATTATGTCAGGGGTCTAAAATGGTCATACAACGGTGCCGACAATATTATCGTTTATCGCAATAATTTCCGGGAAAATGTATCCAACAAAATTAATTATCGTGAGAGGCCTATACATGACACACACACACACACACACACAAATCTACAGACTTACTCCAAACTGCCAAATATATTAATTAACTCACTCTCAAACACTCTTTGACTCTATTTTGGCCGAGTAGAACAATAACCAGCAGACTTTTACTTGTTATCATTTCTACTGGATCTTAGATCTGCGCAATACGGGTCGGCTCCCACTGCTCTGCTGTCTCTTAACGTTGTTACGAGTGGTGGGGCCGGGGTGGGTGCAGATCGACAGCTTTAGAAGCGGTCAACTCAACGTTGTAAATAACCAACCAAAAACGATCGGCGGTTCATCTTGTTTTTGGCGTGAGAATAGTTTGGGCAGCGTGAGAGCGTGAGATTGAGAGCGTGTGTCACACGCCAGATGCGTGAGAGTTGGCAACCCTGGTTTCAGTCAAACACGAGCTTTATTTTAATGGTAGCCGCAAACACCTTGTTCTGTTTCCATTTTGAATTGCTCTTTAAGCACACGTCGTAAAAATCGGTCAGTTCTGTGGATTAGTTAGTGTTTCTCAAAAGTATGGAGGTAATTCTATGCATAGGAACTAGTTTCTCAGCACATTAAACCTTTTTCTTTTTAAATGTAAGGTTTAATTATTTGAGGAAAGCATAGGCCTACATGTGTTCTGTATGTCAACAATTGCATACTATGGAAGTTATTTGGACACTGTGGTAAAAACTGAAGTCTGGCAGAGCCGTTTGCCGTGATTGCGCCCTCTGGTGTCGAGTTTCAGTGTCATTAGGGTAGATCAGTGTTTCAGTGTCATTAGGGTAGATCAGTGCTTCAGTTTCAGTGTCATTAGGGTAGATCAGTGTTTCAGTGTCATTAGGGTAGATCAGTGTTTCAGTGTCATTAGGATAGATCAGTGTTTCAGTGTCATTAGGGTAGATCAGTGTTTCAGTGTCATTAGGGTAGATCAGTGTTTCAGTGTCATTAGGGTAGATCAGTGTTTCAGTGTCATTAGGGTAGATCAGTGTTTCAGTGTCATTAGGGTAGATCAGTGTTTCAGTGTCATTAGAGTAGATCAGTGTTTCAGTGTCATTAGGGTAGATCAGTGTTTCAGTGTCATTAGGATAGATCAGTGTTTCAGTGTCATTAGGGTAGATCAGTGTTTCAGTGTCATTAGGGTAGATCAGTGTTTCAGTGTCATTAGAGTAGATCAGTGTTTCAGTGTCATTAGGGTAGATCAGTGTTTCAGTGTCATTAGGGTAGATCAGTGTTTCAGTGTCATTAGAGTAGATCAGTGTTTCAGTGTCATTAGGGTAGATCAGTGTTTCAGTGTCATTAGGGTAGATCAGTGTTTCAGTGTCATTAGGGTAGATCAGTGTTTCAGTGTCATTAGGATAGATCAATGTTTCAGTGTCATTAGGGTAGATCAGTGCTTCAGTGTCATTAGGATAGATCAGTGTTTCAGTGTCATTAGGATAGATCAATGTTTCAGTGTCATTAGAGTAGATCAGTGTTTCAGTGTCATTAGGATAGATCAGTGTTTCAGTGTCATTAGGATAGATCAGTGTTTCAGTGTCATTAGGGTAGATCAGTGTTTCAGTGTCATTAGGGTAGATCAGTGTTTCAGTGTCATTAGGGTAGATCAGTGTTTCAGTGTCATTAGGGTAGATCAGTGTTTCAGTGTCATTAGGGTAGATCAATGTTTCAGTGTCATTAGGGTAGATCAGTGTTTCAGTGTCATTAGGGTAGATCAATGTTTCAGTGTCATTAGGGTAGATCAATGTTTCAGTGTCATTAGGGTAGATCAATGTTTCAGTGTCATTAGGGTAGATCAGTGTTTCAGTGTCATTAGGGTAGATCAGTGTTTCAGTGTCATTAGGGTAGATCAGTGTTTCAGTGAGTGGAGAGTAGCTGAACATGTTCTACTGCCTTTATCTTGTGTACTATGTGTTTCATCTGTTTTCTCATTATAGGCATATTGACGATGGGAATCTCATGACAGCGCTCTCTCGCTCAAAGCAGGTGTGAATGCCTTGAACTTCACCATGCTCTGCAAATGTACCGATGAAATGCATTGAGTGTGCATGGTGTTTCTGCTAAAGCATCATCTGGAATATTGAAATGTGGTAAAGCAGGCTAATCCTTTAATTGTGTTGATGTGGAGACCATGTCATATTATTTATATACACGTTAACAATTTTTAGTTGGTTTAAAAACTGAACACGCCTTAGCTTAACGGACTGATCGATGCATAAAACACCGCCGCGTGTAGTCGGGACTTGCAGCTCTGCTCATATGCTGCCAGAAATCATACTAACTCTAAACTCAGACTCCTTTCTTAGAAGGAAAGGAACGAGCTGCTGTCATCTCTCCACTAATGTGGCCTTCTTCATTGGGCACCGAGTGATACTGATGGTTCCCTTGCAGACATGCCCACATCCTGACCTACAACCATGTCCGAGTGCCGGTGCTGCCTCTGGGACTGCAGGTAAACACTGATGCATCATCCCTTCTGAAGCAGGACCCCCGTGGTGCCTCCCCTCCACCCCCCAGCACTCAGTCAGCTGACAGGCTGTGTGTCTGCCTCGGTGTTACAGTGCTGGCAGAGAAAGGCTCTGTGCTGCTCTCAGTGTGCAGACTCTGTTTTAGAGGCTGTTGCTGCTGAGCGGCTGCAGAGCCGGGCCCCACGAGAGTGGCCTGTCCTGCACCCACGCAGGGCCGGCCTAGTGCGGGGCCGCACACCCTCATACTGACACGCCACCATTTTAAAAGTAAACTATGCAGATATAACAACTATAAATTGCAGTAAACACGGCTCAAAGGTCACGCTGCAGCACGCTTTATATTTTAATTGGATAAATTGATCTTTGAACTAATTTCCATCATTAGTTAAAGACTTGTTTCCTTTGTGTTGCAGGTGGAGCCAGCAGAGGACAGCACTGAGCTGCTTTGACTAACACTCGTCTTCTCTGAGGAGCAGCAGGACCTGACTTGGACTGGACGAAGCCTGGATAGTGTGTGTGTGTGTGTGTGTGTGTGTGTACTGTAAACCAGTGTGTACTGTAAACCAGTGTGTACTGTAAACCAGTGTGTACTCTCATGGCAGAGCCTTCGTCTCTGCTGTCGAATTTTAACATTGGAAGAGAAAGATCAGGACTTTGGCACAGACTCAGTGAAAGCCATTTACTAGAGCCTGACTTAAGACCTGATACAAACTTTTGTAATGTTTTACATTCAACTATTTCTGCAGGCTGTGTGCTGATACTGTGCTTTGTGTTTCAGTGTGATGGCGTCAGTCCACCTGCCGCCCCCATGGTCCAGCCCTGAGGCTGTGAACAGGACTTAAACATTGGGTTTAAATGTCCTAAAGGAATTGCCTACCTTATCTACAGGAGATGATTGTCCTGTATAAAGAACTGTGAAATGTCTATGGATGTTTTTATCATGTACACATATTCAAATAAATGCTCTAGCGTCCACTCTGTTGTCCGGTCTGATTTGTGAGTCTAAAATGAGGTGCTACATCTAAACAGGTCCTGGGTTGCGGTCGTATAATCCAAAAATCAGCTCCTAAGTTCTATCCCTTGACCTCTGAGTGAAAGGTCACGGGGTTAAGGGATAGTGGATAGGAGAATTCAAAAGGACTTAGGAGAAGAGACTGCGGTGCTTTAGAGAATCGACTGCACTTTCACTATCCACGTGTTTCTGATGGACGTCCTGAATGTGCGTCTGCTGCTGTGGGGAAACTATGGAAACTACAGTTTTCTATACAGCGGACTACAAACATGGATGTTCAATAAGAACGAGGGACTAAACTCATCTAGAGACTCCGTGCTCTGATGCTGCTGCTTTATGAACGTGGACAACAGAGAGACAGATTCTTCAGGACCAAAGTGAAAGTTCTGCTCGTCTCCCTCTCCCTCCGGTCCACATTAATACAAATGATCCCAATACGTATTATTGATGAACAGATCAATCAATACAGATGTATTTATTATAAACGTTAGTCCTTAACATCTATCACTGCGTACATCACCATTCAAACATCTTTTAGAAGTTGAACAAACCCCACACAGCTCAGTGAGATGTTGACTCCTCTCCTCTCCTCTCCTCAAACCCCACACAGCTCAGTGGCTAGCCAAAACAGCCCTGATGTCCCATTCTCAAAATCAGCTGGAGGACTATATCTTAAAATGCATAAAACTACTCTTAAGCAAAAACCTGTACAAAAGTGCATAGAAGTCAATACGTGACGTATAGTCCGAACATAGCTACACGTATAACCTCTATACTTGCTAGAATGTTCACCACGAGCCATCAGAACAGCTGCCGGTCACTAACGGGCCTGGCCGTTCTTGGACAGTTGCAAGACTTCATTGTCGTTTATGCATCAAATGGCATCTAAAACACGTGACTTCAAATGATCTACCACCTCACTGAGATGCTAGACAATATCAATATTTCACTGGTGTGTTCATATCTCTACCTCGCAGGTCAGAGTGCAACATCAGTCACATCGACCTTAGCAGTGTTCAGACCTTTGGAGATGATTTAGTCCTCGTGGGCCCTTATCAAGGAAACGACACCGTTCTGCGTCTCAACATGGAAGTTAGAATGAGCAACAACCTGATGGTCAGTACACGATACAGACAGCAAGTAGTCATTTCTAAAGCTCCCACGTCACGGCCATTTCTACGGATCATAGTTCCATCGTTGAGCTCGACTAGAATAGATTCACATTGTTCAATGTTCCAAACTCACATTGGTTTCTCACAGCATCTCTGTATAGTCTGTGTATTCACTCTCTGTCCTACACGGCTTGTTGGAGCTCCTGCCCCCCCCTCCCTATAAGCCCACTGTGCTCTGATTGGTCAGCTCGCCCACTCTGTTCTGATGAGTCCACCACCGTTACAGCTGAACACCAGTGATTATGTGTTACAATGGCGTTAGCAACCAGAAAATGACAGCAGTAATGACAAACCGATGAGAATGCTGCGTGGGGGCCGTGTTATTGGGGTCTGGGGGCCGTGTTATTGGGGTCTGGGGGCCGTGTTGTTGGGGTCTGGGGGCCGTGTTATTGGGGTCTGGGGGCCGTGTTGTTGGGGTCTGGGGGCCGTGTTGGCAGACAGTGTTAGCTGTATTACTGGTGTCATTTCCTGCGTGGGGTCTGCGAGAAATGTAAAAGAAAGATCTCCAACGAGGCAGCATGGACAGGTCTTTTCTGTGTTCAGGGTTCATACACTTTTTCACCAATGATTTTCAATGACTGTTCCATGACTTCTCCAGGACCTCCATGGCTTGCTAGCTTCACGCTAAAGCAACTCAAATCTCTCACCAGCAAAACACCTCGTCAGTTAAATGCCATTTTACGTTTGATTACTATGCGATACAGTATTTATCGTTATAGTATTACTATTTCGGCGATTAGATTAAATATAAATTATATTTGATGCAACTTTAGTTACATTTCCATGACTTTTCCAAAACTTCCATGACTTTTCCAGGTTGTTAATGACCGTAAGAACCCTGTGTGTTAGTTTTACTCGGTACAGGGTGCACTTTGAGGGTTTGTGACTCTGCAGACCGTTTACATGCAGAAACACCTTCATAACACAAGGGGACGGGTCAGAACCGGAAAAGCGTGACATGAGACCTTTAAAAAGGTACACAGCATTTGTGGGGTCTGTAGATATTTAGGAACCCAGCTCAAGGGGCGGAACAGAGTGGTGGTTAAATCATATTTAAGAGCTTACATTCTGATTATCAAATGTAAGACTTAAGACCCCGCAAGTAACATTTAGAAACCTTATGCTAAATGGTTTCCCACTAGCTCTATCTCCCACATCTCTGCCATGAAGGTTCACTTGAATGTGTGATGTGTGCACCGCGTTAATATAAAGCCCCTTAGAGAAGTGTGACTACACAGGATATCTAATTAAACTTTTATTTTAAGTCACTTATTAAATTCATAAAATGCTGAGGAGACTTTCTGTAATGTATTTAGTATAAACGATGCAACCTCCATTTTGAAGGAAAGCTCCATCTTGTGACGTCTCTTTTTGGAGAGTCAGAATCCCTCATTAGTCCCAGAGGGGAAATATAGTGACGGCTCAGAGACACTGAAACTCAGTGAAGAGGACTCGGTCAGAAGTCATTACAGTCCAGGTATAAAAAGGTAGCATCAGAAGTATACCACATTAACCAATCGGAGCACATAGGCCTACTGCATGCAGGTTTCGCCAACTCAAATGTAATCAACCACTTTGAATAGAATTTAAGACCCATCTCACAGCAAGAAAGTATGAAACAAGGAATACGTCCCATAATTACTTAAAGTAAATGTGTTCATGTTCAACATAAGAACAATGACTGAACTGTGTTAGCCCAAAAGTGTGTGTCTGTGTTAGGGCTGTGCAATTAATCGTATTTTAAGCGCAATTACGGCCTGCCACCATTACAAAAACATAATCGATTTTTTTTTTTAGCTTTGCTAGGTTTTATGTTTAGTAGCTTGTGGAAGTGCGCTCAAATATGTGTTGATCTCGTTTTGTTATTTAATGTAGTATTGACCTCAAACTGTTCAAATTATTGTTTTAAAGTTGGATCAAAGTCAATGAATAACCGTGATATCAATTACTGACCAAAATATGCCATAGCGAGAGAGCACCAAGAGCTTTATTCAGAGCTCTGCTACGATCTCTCATCGTTGCTGTTGAGCAGCTACAGCCCCTCCGCTTTGAGGGGTGCTGTAGACCCAAACGCCCCGGTGTCGTTGAGGAGCTGCTGGGGCTTCAGACCCGTTCCCTCCACTGGTTTCAAACCAGCACTAACTTCGGTTGAACTTCCCCTTATTTATTTGCAAGTAGATGCTTGGTTACCAGCTGGGTGTTCTCCGATAAGGGAACGTGGGGAAACAAAGTTACTGGTTCCATGTTGATTTATTTCAATAGATTGTTGGGGAACTAAAAAACTATTACCGTACTGTTACTTTGCAAGCCGGACATTTCCCCAAAACACATTTTAGACGCAATCGCAACACAGAAGTACCTTTCACATCATCTTAAGACCTCTTATTTAAGAGTTAAATTCAGATTAACAAATGTAAGACCCCGCAGGAACCCTGTGCATGTTTGGGCACAGAGTCTCTACACGTTAATAAAAGACACCAGGCACAGGATTCAGTTCACTCTTTATTTCCACAAACACAGCCTTGATGTCTCTGAAGCACCTGAGAAGAGAAGAGAGCAGTTAGAAGCATCCTTCCTCCAGAGCACAGATCAGAGAGTCTGCTCTGCATCAGAAAACAGTTCTCTTTCACTCGGACTCAGAGAGATTCCCAATGTTTCAACAGATCATCAGCTGCAGCTTTCAGAGACGTGCAGGTACCAGAGAGAGCTTCACCTGGAGAGGCTGATCCCAGAGCAGGTCCTGGTCCTGAAGGGGCTTCACCTAGAGAGGCTGATCCCAGAGCAGGTCCTGAAGGGGAGGGGCTTCACCTGGAGAGGCTGGTCCTGAAGGGGAGGGGCTTCACCTGGAGAGGCTGGTCCTGAAGGGGCGGGGCTTCACCTGGAGAGGCTGATCCCAGAGCAGGTCCTGGAGGGCTTCTTTGGACAGAAACACAACCTCTCATTAGAACTGAAGGTAGAGCCTCAGCAGAGGCGCTGGCGCGCACACAGCCTCAGAACATAATGGAACGGTAGGGGTATAATCACGAGAGATCATTTGGCAGAATCTTTTCATCACAGGTCGTGTTCATAGAAACTGATCACTCCTGATGAGACGCACCTTAGCTTCCAGTCCTCAAACGTCCCGTGTTCAGTCTGACAGAGGAGGGTCTTTCCTGGAGGAGAAGGGACACAAAGTCTGATTTAGAAACTACATTTATACGAGAGCACAGACAGAAAAGCAGCAGCAACTAAAGGTCCAGTGAGCACACAGCCTCAGAACATAATGGAACGGTAGGGGTATAATCACGAGAGATCATTTGGCAGAATCTTTTCATCACAGGTCGTGTTTCATTAACGCCACACACTGATAACACACTCCTGGTGAGACCCACCTTCATGTCCTCAAGTGTCCCATGTTCAGTCTGACAGGCTCTGAGGAGAAGGACATCACATCTTATTAGTCAGCAACAGGTTGCTTGTGTTACGCTATTACATTTCAAAGTGATGGTGGTTCTCTCCTCCGGGTTCTCAGTCACAGATTGTTCCACATCGTAGTTCAGGTCAGACATTTGTAAACATCACTGAACCCTCAGTCTTCCTGAAGTCTCAGGAGAGGATCACATTCTCACCTGAAGTCCTTCTGACCAGCTGATGGACCCTCACAGCTGATCCACCCTCACAGCTGATGGACCCTCACAGCTGATGGACCCTCACAGCTGAGCGACCCTCACAGCTGATTGGATCTGAAAGCACAGAAGAGTTGTGTAAATCAACCCAGAATAAAAGCCCGGTAGTTTCCCTGAAGCGAACTCAGATCAGATTAAATTCTAATTTTCCTCAACGGGATCAGAGACCTGATTCATGCTCATCACATCTGAGTCATGTTAGCGGCTAAATGCTAATCTGTGATGCTCACCAGGAACACAGGAGGCCTGAAGGTGGGAGTCCTGGACAGCAGGGGGTCTTCATGTCTGAATTCAACAGAGAGGGGTCTCATTAGCACAGAGAGAGAAACACCTGAGGCTCAGCAGAACTACAGCCGACACTCAGCTAGGAGCGAAAGACAAATGCTCTTGTTCTTCACGGTTCATCAGCTGAACTATGCTCTCATCACGGTGTCAGACGGTACGGCTTCATTCCAGTCTCTAACTCACCTTAGTTTGTCCTTCTGTCCTCCCAGTACTTCATGCATCATCATCACCACTTCCTGCTCCTGGAAAGGGAGACTTGGATTAGAAGAAGATCTAGAAACTAAGAGTCCTTGATGAGCAGAGAGGCCGACACTCAGCTAGGAGCGAAAGACAAATGCTCTTGTTCTTCACGGTTCATCAGCTGAACTATGCTCTCATCACGGTGTCAGACATCCTTCAACTCTGCTGTTCCTCCATTTAACTCACCTTCACATGGAGCGCTGCCTCAGTCTGCTTTCTGTCAATCAAGAGAGGAAGTGTTAGCAAGCGCTTCAGGAGTCGAGTGTCCTCCATAGGCGCATTCACACTGCGGTACTTTTCCCACAAAGGTTCATGAGAACTTAGTTCATGAGAACTCTTTTATCGCGTTCACACCAAAAAGAGCCGCTCGAAAGTCCCTGCTAGAGAGCAGGGACTTTCGAGCGGCTCTTTGTGAGAAAAGAGCTATATTTCTGATTGGCTGGGCGGATTGCAAACCACGCCCCGTAAAACTCCCAAAACGTTTTGTGAAGCCGTCATTTTATTATCCTCGCATTAGCATTAGCCCAGCGCAGAAACGCAGAGAGACTAACTTATGGCAACACAAAATAAAACATGGGAGCGGTGGAGATGAGGAGGTGTCGGCGTTCTGGCGATTTACTCTGAAGTCCTCTTACAACTCCGGGGACTCCGGGGGGCAGTATACGCCGTGAAGTGGTTTGTAGCCTGCCAGTAAACCCAAAGCAGAAGAAGAAGAAGTGACGTCAGCGGCTTCATTTGCCTAATCCTCCCCCAGGGACTTTTTCCGGTGTGAACGCGATCTGTACTTAGTTCATGAGAACTAAAGAGTTCTCATGAACCTTTGTGGGAAAAGTACTGCGGTGTGAATGCGCCTACTGTCTTTCAGGCCGACACTCAGCTCGGAGCGAAAGACAAATGCTCTTGTTCTTCACGGTTCATCAGCTGAACTATGCTCTCATCACGGTGTCGGAGCTCTTCATTAAAGCTGCTTCAGCAGAACATCTAACTCACCTGCCACTGAGTCCAGGGTCCTGAGGAGAGGAGGGTCCTGAGGAGAGGAGGGTCCTGAGGAGAGGAGGGTCCTGAGGACCAGCTGCAAGAGAGGACTCACTTTAGAACAGGCATGGTTCAATAAAGAGGCGTCTGTTCATCTGCATGCATCAGATACAAGTCTTCTTTCACTCGGACTCAGAGAGATTCCCAATGTTTTGTTACAAGATCATCATTTAGATTAATTTAAAGGCTGCTGAGACAAGATGGATGCATCACCTGATCTGGAGGTCAGCTGGAGGTCAGCTGGAGGTCATCTCCTGCAGGAACACAGAGTACAATGAGCTCCATGTCTAACATTCAGAGCGCTCTCTTCTGGCTGTGTGAGCCTCAGAGAGATCAACTGGTGGGTTGGAGGTATCGTCATCCAGGTAGTCGAGAGTAGCAAATGCTGTCATCACAGACGAGAGAGGAAGACTTGAAGAAGCTCTGAGGCTCACCTCCTTTCAGCTTCACATGCTGCTCCGTGTGACGTCAGAGGTCCAACTCGGCGTCCTGCAGCCCGCCTCTCTGGTCCTAAGTCCAAGAGGCCGGTCTATATAAAGGGCCGGTGGCGAGTACGTGCTGGGCCGTCTGTTCAGCTTCACATGTTGCTCCATGTCTCAGACCTGTGGACACAAACCCTCGTTAGCTCCACGACACGGAGACAAAGACACTATAGAGCTTTCAATGGAAGTGTCAGCGTATGGTTTCTCAGACATCACATCTGTCCACTACTCTTATACTAAATCATCACAAACTTCCACTTAGAATCTGTAGTTTCTTCATTGAGCAGATGGAGTAACTCACAGCAGAGGATCTGAGGAGGTTCCCAGCTCAGAGACTTCTCCTTCCACCTGAACAACATCAACAACTCGGATTAAAAACACATCTGGAAAAACTGCTTCACTTTAGTAATCAGTGAAATAGCACACTGCTAACATTAGCATGCTATCAGTTCAACTTCAGCCATTAGGTTTCAGAAATCACTTCTGTCCACTACTCTTAAGAAACATCACCAGTTCACCACTCAGAGCAGAGGTGGAGAAGTACTCTGATCTAGTACTGAGTAAAAGTAGAAGTACTCTGATCTAGTACTGAGTAAAAGTACTCTGATCTCGTACCGAGTAAAAGTAGAAGTACTCTGATCTAGTACTGAGTTAAAGTACTCTGATCTCGTACTGAGTAAAAGTAGAAGTACTCTGATCTAGTACCGAGTAAAAGTAGAAGTACTCTGATCTAGTACTGAGTAAAAAAAAGTACTCTGATCTCGTACCGAGTAAAAGTAGAAGTACTCTGATCTAGTACTGAGTTAAAGTACTCTGATCTCGTACTGAGTAAAAGTAGAAGTACTCTGATCTAGTACCGAGTAGAAGTACTCTGATCTTGGTAACTTTCCACCTCTGATTAAAATGAAGCCTTTTCTGTTTCCTCACCATCTAATATCCAGATCCATTCTGCAGAGATCCTGTCCTGAGGCCTGCGACCAGAAGAGGGAGATCTTTAAATCAGGCATTTAGTTTAACCTGCAACACCTCTAAGTCCATTAACTCATGCAGCAGCTAGCTAGCTCGTGCTCTGAGCAGCTAGTTAACTCGTGCTCAGAGCAGCTAGTTAGCTCGTGCTCTGAGCAGCTAGCTAGCTCTAACAGAACAGTTGAACTCGTTCCCGTGCAGTCAGAGCGGTTGGCATTCTACACAAATATTCAGTTGTCCCTACCAACATTTTAATCATCATATATACACGGGAAAGCTGCAGAGAGGGGACTTTAAGTGGATACAGAGATGATAGCAATACATTTCACCCTCACTGACATGAAGGTATACAAAACATTACATTCTGAGACCAGTTCAGTTCATAATGCCCTCAGTTTGAATTAATGTAATGAACCGTGATGTCCATGTTCCTTTTATCGATGTATTGGAATAATTGTCCATGAAAGTTAAAACAAAAAGTGTATTCTGATTATGTATCCAGAATCTGCACATTAAGGCATTAAATAAACGTATTAAAGTACAGTATTTACCTCTGAACTAGTGGGTTTAGGTCTGAAGTAGCAACATTGTAAATACTCAAAGTACAAGTAGCTCAAAGTGTACTTCAGTACATCTGGTTATAATGAAGGCATTTCTGTTTCCTCACCATTTAATGATCAGCTCCATTTTGTAGAGATCCTGTGGCAAGGCCTGCAACCAGAGAAGGAGATAAACATTAATATACATCTTAAAAATCATGCATTTAGTTACAAAGTGGCTGCAACACCTCCAAGCATGTTAACTCCTGCACATGCAGCAGCTAGTTAGCACATGTAGCAGCTAGCTCTTACACAGAATAGTTGAACTCGTTCCCGTGCAGTCAGAGAGGTTGGCATTCTACACAAATATTCAGTTGTCCCTACCAACATTTTAAATCATCATACATACACGGGAAAGCTGCAGAGAGAAGACTTTAAGAGGATTAAAAGTCAAGATTAGCTCAAATGCTAATTAGCCGCTTACACGTGGGAGAGGCCTAGCTGCTTGTAAAAGATAAATTGTTTCCATATAGGAGATATTGTATAGACATATAAAACAATACATTTAAATAGCTGGTCTACATCTGTTCAAGTAGATAAATATCAATACAAAAAGTCAGCTAAAACAACGATTGAAAGCTATTTCTAGGCTGTAGACCTGTTACCTTGTGAGCAGCGGAGGAATGAGGACTGACTGAGGGCGCGGACTGCTTTTATAGGGAGATGTCGCAGTGGCTGATGGGAAAAACAGTTCAAACTGCTAGCGCCCCTACTGGCCGCTGGTGTCATTGAGTGTTTGTATAAAGGGCTGAGTGATATGGAAAACATCAAATATTTAATATATTGACTTAAATACTCGATATTAATATTGTATAGTTCACTATAGGTGCTTTTATCAAATATTTACTCAATAAGATTATTGATACATTATATAACTAGTGTGATATAATAACTTATTGGGTAAAGACCAGAGTTTAAAAACAAATAATACAAATGATAAAATGACATCGCTTGCTTGTAAGCTGCCTTAAATCGAGTAAAAGACAATTATGCAATACAATGATATTCTAAGACGATATCTAATCGTATTTCCCATCATAGATAAAATCGCCCAGCTCTTTAAAAATAAATAAAACTATGGCTAGAAACTAAAGGTGAAAGATTGTGTGATTAGTGTAAATAAATAAATAAAATAATACATATATTTAGAGGCTCTTTTCCCTTAAAAGCATGATTTTTAACACGTTATAATTAACATGGCTGTTAATCGTTTTCTGTTGAGGATGCACGATTTGGAAAAAATGCATTTATGTTGCCTGATAAAATATAAAGGGGCCAAAATGATGAGTTTATTATTTAATTACTTAATTGTTAAGTGTAAAAACGATAGCACATTCTTCTTCTTCTTCTTCTTCTTCTTCTTCTTCTTCTTCTTCTTCTTCTTCTTCTTCTTCTTCTTCTTCTTCTTCAATGGCGGTTGGCAAACAGCCACACACGATAGAACATTGGTGAAGGAACCTGAATCTACCAGGTGGTTAATTAGTGTTAATTGATTGCTCTCTCCAGGTGAGGGTTAGAGACCCCGCCCTCCTGACCATCAGCTGATCGAGGCTGTGATCGATCAGCTTGTCTGAAGGAGTCCTTTAAACTGTAGTCCACCTCCCTCTACCTGGTCCACATCCTCAGGTGAGACCACTTCACCTGGAGAACAAGAACCCTGAAGAAAGGAGTCTGAAGGAAATGAACTAGCAGACCAATATGCAAAGTGTTGGGTAAACTCCCATCTGCTCTCTGCTCACACAGACAGGTGCCGGTAGCTGTTGCCTGAGATCACATGTGGTGTTATTACAAGTGCAAGGACTGACTTAGGGACGACAGCTTTTATGTGTGCAGCTCCTCTAACTTGGAACAGTCTTCAAACAGAATTGAAACTGAGTAATTTGGTTCCACATGTTTTAAAGCTCGGATAGGTCCAATGATACCTACTTGCTGCCATGTTGGACAGGTCTCCCTCGGTGATCTCAATGGGACCACCTGGTTAACTAAAGGTTTGAATGAGTCCTCAGGTGAGCCCACTTCACCTGGAGAACAAGAACCCTGAAGGAGAGGAGGAAATCAACATCAAATCCCAATTTTAAAACAGAAATGGCAGGACGAATGGCACCGAGGAGTTCAGGGCATCTTTATAATGTTCAAAAGAAAGTTGGAGAAGTAAAGAAGAGGAGGACATTTCCAGAATGAGATTTGGTCACACAGGGCTAAATATTAAATAACACCTTTAGTTATGAAAGAACATGCAACAGGTACATGTGGTCATTTTGAAACAGTGGAGCACATGTTTCTGCAATGTCTCAAATACCATGAAGAACGTGTATTAGGCTACTGAAGGAAGCACTGCGCAGAAATCAATCAGAATTAAATATCGTAGAGAAGGGGATGTAGCAGACAGGGCAGTGTTTAGGTTTTTAAAAAAGGACAGGAATTATATTAAGAATTTAGATTAACACCGAGCTGACCCTCCATTTCAGAAGGTGGCGGTAAATGCTCCTGAAAGCTGTTTCCCTTCCGCTATAGAAGAAGTCACGATGAGATGAGAGGAGCCAACAGGAGGTGAGAAACACTGCTCATTTTGATCTTAATACTCGTTATAATTAAGAAATGTATTCATGTTTTTTCAGGCAGGGCCCCGAGTCTGTAATAAAGTTCATTCATTCATTCTCCCACGTGTTTGATGCTAATTAGCATATGAGCTAATGTTGTTGATTCGCTAATGTGTGTCTAATGTCACTTAAAGTCTCCTCTCTGCAGCTTTCCCGTGTATTTATGATGATTTAAAATGTTGGTAGGGACAACTGAATATTTGTGTAGAATGCCAACCTCTCTGACTGCACGGGAACGAGTTCAACTGTTCTGTTTAAGAGCTAGCTCTAAGCTGCTACATGTGCTAACTAGCTGCTGCATGTGCTAACTAGCTGCTACATGTGCTAACTAGCTGCTACATGTGCAGGAGTTAACATGCTTGGAGGTGTTTGCAGCCACTTTGTAACTAAATGCATGATTTTTTAAGATGTATATTAATGTTTATCTCCTTCTCTGGATGCAGGCCTTGCCACAGGATCTCTACAAAATGGAGCTGATCATTAAATGGTGAGGAAACGGCAATGCCTTCATTATAACCAGATGTACTGAAGTACACTTTGAGCTACTTGTACTTTGAGTATTCACATTTTTGCTACTTCAGACCTAAACCCACTAGTTCAGAGGCAAATACTGTACTTTAATACGTTTATTTAATGCCTTAATGTGCAGATTCTGGATAAATAATCAGAATACACTTTTTTAACTTTCATGGACAATTATTCCATACATATACCTTCATGTCAGTGAGGGTGAAATGTATTGCTATCATCTCCGTGTCCTCTTAAAGTCTCCTCACAGCAGCTTTCCCGTGTATATATGATGATTAAAATGTTGGTAGGGACAACTGAATATTTGTGTAGAATGCCAACCGCTCTGACTGCACGGGAACGAGTTCAACTGTTCTGTTAGAGCTAACTAGCTGCTCTGAGCACGAGCTAACTAGCTGCTGCATGAGTTAATGGACTTAGAGGTGTTGCAGGTTAAACTAAATGCCTGATTTAAAGATCTCCCTCTTCTGGTCGCAGGCCTCAGGACAGGATCTCTGCAGAATGGATCTGGATATTAGATGGTGAGGAAACAGAAAAGGCTTCATTTTGATCAGAGGTGGAAAGTTACCAAGATCAGAGTACTTCTACTTCTACTCAGTACTAGAGCAGAGTACTTCTACTCAGTACTAGATCAGAGTACTTCTACTCAGTACTAGAGCAGAGTACTTCTACTTTTACTCAGTACTAGAGCAGAGTACTTCTACTTTTACTCAGTACTAGAGCAGAGTACTTCTACTTTTATTCAGTACTAGAGCAGAGTACTTCTACTTTTACTCGGTACTAGATCAGAGTACTTCTACTTTTACTCTGTACTAGATCAGAGTACTTCTACTTTTACTCGGTACTAGATCAGAGTACTTTTACTCAGTACTAGATCAGAGTACTTCTACTTTTACTCAGTACTAGATCAGAGTACTTCTACTTTTACTCTGTACTAGATCAGAGTACTTCTACTTTTACTCAGTACTAGATCAGAGTACTTCTACTTTTATTCAGTACTAGAGCAGAGTACTTCTACTTTTACTCAGTACTAGAGCAGAGTACTTCTACTTTTATTCAGTACTAGAGCAGAGTACTTCTACTTTTACTCAGTACTAGAGCAGAGTACTTCTACTTCTACTCAGTACTAGAGCAGAGTACTTCTACTTTTATTCAGTACTAGAGCAGAGTACTTCTACTTTTACTCGGTACTAGATCAGAGTACTTCTACTTTTACTCTGTACTAGATCAGAGTACTTCTACTTTTACTCGGTACTAGATCAGAGTACTTCTACTTTTACTCAGTACTAGATCAGAGTACTTCTACTTTACTCAGTACTAGATCAGAGTACTTCTACTTTTACTCAGTACTAGATCAGAGTACTTCTACTTTTACTCAGTACTAGATCAGAGTACTTCTACTTTTACTCGGTACTAGATCTTTGTACTTCTACTTTAACTCAGTACTAGATCTTTGTACTTCTACTTTTACTCGGTACTAGATCAGAGTACTTCTACTTTAACTCAGTACTAGATCAGAGTACTTCTCCACAGTACTAGATCAGAGTACTTTTACTCGGTACTAGATCAGAGTACTTTTACTCGGTACTAGATCAGAGTACTTTTACTCGGTACTAGTTCAGAGTACTTCTCCTCAGTACTAGATCAGAGTACTTCTACTCAGTACTAGATCAGAGTACTTCTCCTCAGTACTAGATCAGAGTACTTCTCCACCTCTGCTCTGAGTGGTGAACTGGTGATGTTTCTTAAGAGTAGTGGACAGAAGTGATTTCTGAAACCTAATGGCTGAAGTTGAACTGATAGCATGCTAATGTTAGCAGTGTGCTATTTCACTGATTACTAAAGTGAAGCAGTTTTTCCAGATGTGTTTTTAATCCGAGTTGTTGATGTTGTTCAGGTGGAAGAAGAAGTCTCTGAGCTGGGAACCTCCTCAGATCCTCTGCTGTGAGTTACTCCATCTGCTCAATGAAGAAACTACAGATTCTAAGTGGAAGTTTGTGATGATTTAGTATAAGAGTAGTGGACAGATGTGATATCTGAGAAACCATACGCTGACACTTCCATTGAAAGCTCTATAGTGTCTTTGTCTCCGTGTCGTGGAGCTAACGAGGGTTTGTGTCCACAGGTCTGAGACATGGAGCAACATGTGAAGCTGAACAGACGGCCCAGCACGTACTCGCCACCGGCCCTTTATATAGACCGGCCTCTTGGACTTAGGACCAGAGAGGCGGGCTGCAGGACGCCGAGTTGGACCTCTGACGTCACACGGAGCAGCATGTGAAGCTGAAAGGAGGTGAGCCTCAGAGCTTCTTCAAGTCTTCCTCTCTCGTCTGTGATGACAGCATTTGCTACTCTCGACTACCTGGATGACGATACCTCCAACCCACCAGTTGATCTCTCTGAGGCTCACACAGCCAGAAGAGAGCGCTCTGAATGTTAGACATGGAGCTCATTGTACTCTGTGTTCCTGCAGGAGATGACCTCCAGCTGACCTCCAGCTGACCTCCAGATCAGGTGATGCATCCATCTTGTCTCAGCAGCCTTTAAATGAATCTAAATGATGATCTTGTAACAAAACATTGGGAATCTCTCTGAGTCAGAGTGAAAGAAGACTTGTATCTGATGCGTGCAGATGAACAGACGCCTCTTTATTGAAACATGCCTTTTCTAAAGTGAGTCCTCTCTTGCAGCTGGTCCTCAGGACCCTCCTCTCCTCAGGACCCTCCTCTCCTCAGGACCCTCCTCTCCTCAGGACCCTGGACTCAGTGGCAGGTGAGTTAGATGTTCTGCTGAAGCAGCTTTAATGAAGAGCTCCGACACCGTGATGAGAGCATAGTTCAGCTGATGAACCGTGAAGAACAAGAGCATTTGTCTTTCGCTCCTAGCTGAGTGTCGGCCTCTCTGCTCATCAAGGACTCTTAGTTTCTAGATCTTCTTCTAATCCAAGTCTCACTTTCCAGGAGCAGGAAGTGGTGATGATGCATGAAGTACTGGGAGGACAGAAGGACAAACTAAGGTGAGTTAGAGACTGGAATGAAGCTGTACCGTCTGACACCGTGATGAGAGCATAGTTCAGCTGATGAACCGTGAAGAACAAGAGCATTTGTCTTTCGCTCCTAGCTGAGTGTCGGCTGTAGTTCTGCTGAGCCTCAGGTGTTTCTCTCTCTGTGCTAATGAGACCCCCTCTCTGTTGAATTCAGACATGAAGACCCCCTGCTGTCCAGGACTCCCACCTTCAGGCCTCCTGTGTTCCTGGTGAGCATCACAGATTAGCATTTAGCCGCTAACATGACTCGGATGTGATGAGCATGAATCAGGTCTCTGATCCCGTTGAGGAAAATTAGAATTTAATCTGATCTGAGTTCGCTTCAGGGAAACTACCGGGCTTTTATTCTGGGTTGATTTACACGACTCTTCTGTGCTTTCAGATCCAATCAGCTGTGAGGGTCCATCAGCTGTGAGGGTCCATCAGCTGTGAGGGTCCATCAGCTGTGAGGGTCGCTCAGCTGTGAGGGTCGCTCAGCTGTGAGGGTCCATCAGCTGGTCAGAGGGACTTCAGGTGAGAATCTGATCCTCTCCTGAGACTTCAGGAAGACTGAGGGTTCAGTGATGTTTACAAATGTCTGACCTGAACTACGATGTGGAACAATCTGTGACTGAGAACCCGGAGGAGAGAACCACCATCACTTTGAAATGTAATAGCGTAACACAAGCAACCTGTTGCTGACTAATAAGATGTGATGTCCTTCTCCTCAGAGCCTGTCAGACTGATCATGGGACACTTGAGGACATGAAGGTGGGTCTCACCAGGAGTGTGTTATCAGTGTGTGGCGTTAATGAAACACGACCTGTGATGAAAAGATTCTGCCAAATGATCTCTCGTGATTATACCCCTACCGTTCCATTATGTTCTGAGGCTGTGTGCTCACTGGACCTTTAGTTGCTGCTGCTTTTCTGTCTCTGTGCTCTCGTATAAATGTAGTTTCTAAATCAGACTTTGTGTCCCTTCTCCTCCAGGAAAGACCCTCCTCTGTCAGACTGAACACGGGACGTTTGAGGACTGGAAGCTAAGGTGCGTCTCATCAGGAGTGATCAGTTTCTATGAACACGACCTGTGATGAAAAGATTCTGCCAAATGATCTCTCGTGATTATACCCCTACCGTTCCATTATGTTCTGAGGCTGTGTGCGCGCCAGCGCCTCTGCTGACGCTCTACCTTCAGTTCTAATGAGAGGTTGTGTTTCTGTCCAAAGAAGCCCTTCAGGATCTGCTCTGGGATCAGCCTCTCCAGGTGAAGCCCCGCCCCTTCAGGACCAGGACCTGCTCTGGGATCAGCCTCTCCAGGTGAAGCCCCGCCCCTCCAGGACCTGCTCTGGGATCAGCCTCTCCAGGTGAAGCCCCTCCCCTCCAGGACCTGCTCTGGGATCAGCCTCTCCAGGTGAAGCCCCGCCCCTCCAGGACCTGCTCTGGGATCAGCCTCTCCAGGTGAAGCCCCTCCCCTCCAGGACCTGCTCTGGGATCAGCCTCTCCAGGTGAAGCCCCTCCCCTCCAGGACCTGCTCTGGGATCAGCCTCTCCAGGTGAAGCCCCTCCCCTTCAGGACCTGCTCTGGGATCAGCCTCTCCAGGTGAAGCCCCGCCCCTTCAGGACCTGCTCTGGGATCAGCCTCTCCAGGTGAAGCTCTCTCTGGTACCTGCACGTCTCTGAAAGCTGCAGCTGATGATCTGTTGAAACATTGGGAATCTCTCTGAGTCCGAGTGAAAGAGAACTGTTTTCTGATGCAGAGCAGACTCTCTGATCTGTGCTCTGGAGGAAGGATGCTTCTAACTGCTCTCTTCTCTTCTCAGGTGCTTCAGAGACATCAAGGCTGTGTTTGTGGAAATAAAGAGTGAACTGAATCCTGTGCCTGGTGTCTTTTATTAACGTGTAGAGACTCTGTGCCCAAAACATGCAGGGTGTGCTCTGATTGGTTAACGAGGTATACTTCTCATTACATCATCCTGCAGATACTTTAATAATGATGCTTCCTTTTTAGACCTGGGCTGTAAAGACCTTTGACCGAGTCCTCTTCACTACGTTCAGTGTCTCTGAGCTGTCACTATATTTCCCCTCTGGGACTAATGAGGGATTCTGACTCTTTAAATGATGCGTTCTTTATAGGAAATGCATTACAGACAGTCCTCTCAGCATTTTGTGAATTTAATAATTGACTTGTTAGCAACTGGCTCCTTCGCGTCGAAAGGAGCCAGTTGAGGTGGTTCGGGCACCTAGTTAGGATGCCACCTGCTCCCTAGGGAGGTGTTCCAGGCACGTCCAGCTGGGAAGAGACCATGGGGTAGACCTAGGACCAGGTGGAGGGATTACATCTCTTCGCTGGCCTGGGAGCGCCTTGGGACCCCCCAGTCAGAGCTGGTTGATGAGGGGAAAGGAAGTTTGGGGCTCTCTGCTGGAACTGATACCCCCGAGACCCGACCACGGAGAAGCGGGAGAAGATGGATGGTTAGGAACGTGTCAGATTACCTGTGTATTCTTAATTCTCTAAGGGGCTTTATATTATCGAGACATTATGAAATATTCTGTGCCCTTCCAAAAACATGCAATATTTACTTCAACTAAAATAGAACAAAAACGGCTAGATGATGGTTATAAAATAAACCAATATATAGCTCCAACACAGACTTTAGAGGTGTTTTAAACATATTTAATATCTACGCTATCTTGAGATTTCTATATTGCTTATACTTCGTTGTAATGATGTGCTGCTGCAACAACGAAAACATTTCCCAATTTAGGATCAATGAATATTGTACTTAAAAAACGGGACGAGCTTTAAGTCATGGTTATTGTTTACTCCGTGTACCTGTGTTCCTGAACGGTTTGTTTATATATGTTTATGATTAAAAAAAAAAAAAAAAATACATTGCGTTTGTTGAGCGAATGATACCGGAAGTGACGTTCCATCGAGTACCGGAAAAGATGTAGTAATCGCCTCCTTCGCTTTTTTTTTTTACTCTAATTACGTTATTAAAAACTAAAGGAGAAACTTGTGCCACGACACAAAGAAGTATGTATCAAATAATAAACTGGAATTACATTCAAACAAAGTCGGATATCTTTACCAACATTGAAAGTAAACAAATCGCAGGGAGTCCCGACAGGCGCATGCGCAGAACACAAAATGAAGCCACCACCCCTCCCTGATATATTTTATATAATGAGAACCATTCAGTTAAGAATTAGAAATGAATTATTAATGCCATAAATGATTGAATACATTTACAGTTTCTTATTCCAGTATGATAGCTGTCCATACATTTGTATTTAGTGATATAGGAGTTACAAGACAAGTGTATAAAAACGGTGTCACAGAAGACAGTAACATGACAAAATATACATGGAGACAGTAAAGAAAAGAAACTGTGAGGGATTAGACAAAGAGTAATATATGACAAAATTATGATTACAATTATGAGTAACAATATAGCCTAATGGTCATGTGTGGGGGGGGGGGGGGGCATGTACATAGTAGTTAAAGACCTTGTGGTGGCTGATTTCAGAATGAGGATTATGAATTAAATGTATCTATGAATGGTTTCCAGATTGCATCAAAATCAATGATTTGCTCACTTGTATGTACTTTACTTCAATGCGAAACGTTTCAGATGTCCTTTTTGGGTTGCCGTAGGTAGCTGTCAAATATGGCAAACCAACTCGCGCTTGCGTAGTGCAAATCAAATCAGCGAGTCAAACCTCCTGCTGTACAATGGGGGAGGAATAAGGGGGGAGGAGGGTTAATGTGCCACACCGTGCACAGCTGTACCCCCCCGGTGTCTCGGCGCTGTTCCCCCGGAGAGGAGAACCAGACCCCCCCCGGTGTCTCGGTGCTGTTCCCCCGGAGAGGAGAACCAGACCCCCCCCGGTGTCTCGGCGCTGTTCCCCCGGAGAGGAGAACCAGACCCCCCCCGGTGTCTCGGTGCTGTTCCCCCGGAGAGGAGAACCAGACCCCCCCCGGTGTCTCGGGGCTGTTCCTGCCGCCTCGCAGCCTCCTCTTTCCGGATGCTGCTCCTCTGCATCCTCGCTGCGCTCTGCGCTTCCTCCGCAGAGGCCGACTTCTTCCCTCTGGACAGCATCTCCAACGTGTCCAGCTACTACTTCAACTACATCTATTGCAATATCTGGGAGGGGGAGTGCCAGCCCCACCAGGACGATGCTGCACAGCAGGGTGAGCTTCATTTAGATATGCTTTATCAGCAGACCATAATAACCTCTGGGACCCAAAGCATGCTCTGAACAGAGAATCTGAACTGCTACCATCTAATGGAGATTCAGTAAGGTCAGCCAGAAGCATCCTCTGTGCTCCAGTCAGCCTGAAGCATCCTCTGTGCTCCAGTCAGCCTGAAGCATCCTCTGTGCTCCAGTCAGCCTGAAGCATCCTCTGTGCTCCAGTCAGTCCTCTCAGTGAACACAGAGCTGAATCCAGATCAGATGCACGCTGAAGGCTCTTTGAGCAGCTTTTCTCTCACTGATCCTGCTGTTGTGTTCAATGTTTGTTGTTCATGTATTGTGTCTTGATACGTGTTTGTGTTGGACTCGAACCTGCAGTTCTCTCACAGCTGGAAAGGAGGGATGTGAGGGATGTCTGAAATGCATGATCTGTTGAGCAAAACACATCATAGACGTGTTTTTTATATATTTGTATATATCTGAGACCCGGCAGTGGCTCAGTCAGTCGGGGCTTGGACTGTGAGAACTGCTACTTGGAGAGGTCCCAGTTCACCTCCTGCCCTGCCGTGGTGCCCCTGAGCAAGGCACCGGACACCCCCCTTCACTCCCATTGCTCCCCGGGCTCTGTACAATAGCTGCCCACTGCTCCTGCTAGACTCCTGGTGCTAGACTCCTGGTACTAGACTCCTGGCGCTAGACTCCTGGTGCTAGACTCCTGGTGCTAGACTCCTAGCACTAGACTCCTGGTACTAGACTCCTGGTAGACTCCTGGTACTAGACTCCTGGCACTAGACTCCTGGTGCTAGACTCCTGGTAGACTCCTGGTACTAGACTCCTAGCACTAGACTCCTGGCGCTAGACTCCTGGTGCTAGACTCCTGGAACTAGACTCCTGGTACTAGAATCCTGGTGCTAGACTCCTAGCACTAGACTCCTGGTACTAGACTCCTGGTAGACTCCTGGTACTAGACTCCTGGCACTAGACTCCTGGTGCTAGACTCCTGGTAGACTCCTGGTACTAGACTCCTAGCACTAGACTCCTGGCGCTAGACTCCTGGTGCTAGACTCCTGGAACTAGACTCCTGGTACTAGAATCCTGGTACTAGACTTCTGGTACTAGACTCCTAGCACTAGACTCCTGGCGCTAGACTCCTGGTGCTAGACTCCTGGTACTAGACTCCTGGTGCTAGACTCCTGGTACTAGACTCCTGGTGCTAGACTCCTGGTGCTAGACTCCTGGTACTAGACTCCTGGTGCTAGACTCCTGGTACTAGACTCCTGGCACTAGACTCCTGGTGCTAGACTCCTGGTAGACTCCTGGTACTAGACTCCTAGCACTAGACTCCTGGCGCTAGACTCCTAGCACTAGACTCCTGGCGCTAGACTCCTGGTGCTAGACTCCTGGAACTAGACTCCTGGTACTAGAATCCTGGTACTAGACTTCTGGTACTAGACTCCTAGCACTAGACTCCTGGCGCTAGACTCCTGGCGCTAGACTCCTGGTGCTAGACTCCTAGCACTAGACTCCTGGCGCTAGACTCCTGGTAGACTCCTGGTACTAGACTCCTGGTAGACTCCTGGTACTAGACTCCTGGCACTAGACTCCTGGCGCTAGACTCCTGGTGCTAGACTCCTGGTGCTAGACTCCTGGTACTAGACTCCTGGCACTAGACTCCTGGCGCTAGACTCCTGGTGCTAGACTCCTGGTGCTAGACTCCTAGCACTAGACTCCTGGCGCTAGACTCCTGGTGCTAGACTCCTGGTGCTAGACTCCTAGCACTAGACTCCTGGTACTAGACTCCTGGCGCTAGACTCCTGGTACTAGACTCCTGGCACTAGACTCCTAGCACTAGACTCCTGGCGCTAGACTCCTGGTACCAGACTCCTGGTGCTAGACTCCTGGTACTAGACTCCTGGTGCTAGACTCCTAGCACTAGACTCCTGGCGCTAGACTCCTGGCGCTAGAGTCCTAGCACTAGACTCCTGGTGCTAGACTCCGAGCACTAGACTCCTGGCACTAGACTCCTGGCACTAGACTCCTAGCACTAGACTCCTGGCACTAGACTCCTGGCACTAGACTCCTAGCACTAGACTCCTGGTACTAGACTCCTGGTAGACTCCTGGTGCTAGACTCCTGGTGCTAGACTCCTGGTACTAGACTCCTGGTACTAGACTCCTGGTAGACTCCTGGTACTAGACTCCTGGTGCTAGACTCCTGGTGCTAGACTCCTGGTACTAGACTCCTGGTACTAGACTCCTGGTACTAGACTCCTGGTACTAGACTCCTAGCACTAGACTCCTGGTAGACTCCTAGCACTAGACTCCTGGTAGACTCCTGGTACTAGACTCCTGGTACTAGACTCCTGGTACTAGACTCCTAGCACTAGACTCCTGGTAGACTCCTAGCACTAGACTCCTGGTAGACTCCTGGTGCTAGACTCCTGGTGCTAGACTCCTGGTACTAGTCTCCTGGCACTAGACTCCAGGTACTAGACTCCTGGTACTAGACTCCTGGTGCTAGACTCCTGGTAGACTCCTGGTACTAGACTCCTGGTACTAGACTCCTGGTACTAGACTCCTGGTACTAGACTCCTGGTACTAGACTCCTAGCACTAGACTCCTGGTAGACTCCTAGCACTAGACTCCTGGTAGACTCCTGGTACTAGACTCCTGGTACTAGACTCCTGGTACTAGACTCCTGGTACTAGACTCCTGGCACTAGACTCCTAGCACTAGACTCCTGGTACTAGACTCCTGGTAGACTCCTGGTGCTAGACTCCTGGTGCTAGACTCCTGGTACTAGACTCCTGGTACTAGACTCCTGGTAGACTCCTGGTACTAGACTCCTGGTGCTAGACTCCTGGTGCTAGACTCCTGGTACTAGACTCCTGGCACTAGACTCCTGGTACTAGACTCCTGGTACTAGACTCCTGGTACTAGACTCCTAGCACTAGACTCCTGGTAGACTCCTAGCACTAGACTCCTGGTAGACTCCTGGTACTAGACTCCTGGTACTAGACTCCTGGTACTAGACTCCTAGCACTAGACTCCTGGTAGACTCCTAGCACTAGACTCCTGGTAGACTCCTGGTGCTAGACTCCTGGTGCTAGACTCCTGGTGCTAGACTCCTGGTACTAGTCTCCTGGCACTAGACTCCAGGTACTAGACTCCTGGTACTAGACTCCTGGTGCTAGACTCCTGGTAGACTCCTGGTACTAGACTCCTGGTACTAGACTCCTGGTACTAGACTCCTGGTACTAGACTCCTAGCACTAGACTCCTGGTAGACTCCTAGCACTAGACTCCTGGTAGACTCCTGGTACTAGACTCCTGGTACTAGACTCCTGGTACTAGACTCCTAGCACTAGACTCCTGGTAGACTCCTGGTACTAGACTCCTGGTACTAGACTCCTAGCACTAGACTCCTAGCACTAGACTCCTGGTAGACTCCTAGCACTAGACTCCTGGTAGACTCCTGGTGCTAGGATGGGTTAAAAGCAGAGAACACATGTCACTGTGTGCTCTGCATGTGAGACTATTAAAGAGGGCTTCATCCCTCCCATTCCATCTATTTTATAATATATGCCTAAAAATAACATCGGAGGACTATACTATAGTCTGTTGCTGGAAGAGCACCGGACTTCAGATCCACATTGCTGGAAGAGCACCGGACTTCAGATCCACATTGCTGGAAGAGCACCGGACTTCAGATCCAAAACTAAGCTGTATTGTGACAATTACAGCCTCTTGATTTGAATGCATTTGGTATTGATCACGGTTCTAAATCTGAGTATTGTGTTCCCTCCCTCTCTCCAGTTCCGACCCGCGACCTGTGGGCTGGCTTCCCTCAGGACTACATGAGTCTGGTGCACCAGTGGTACTGCAGCCTGGGCCAGTGCTGCGACTCTGGAGACTGCCGGGTCACCAACAACATCACAGGTACCCCAATCCTCTGCTTTTATAATCACACTGAATGGAGCTGACGCTGAACAGCTCTGCTTCTGTGTGGAGCATTGTCCATACTGAGAAGGACCTACGCAGGAGGAAGACGTTCTTATTTAGCTTTCAGGGCATTCATTAGATTTGGAGGAAAGTATTTGTGTAAATATTCCACGCTGTTTTTTGATTGGTTGACGGTGTGTTGTTGTGTACTTCTAATCTGAAGTGTCCCTTAGCTTCAGACTCACACGTTTCAACTTCTTATTCTTCTGTTCCTTTAATTCAGTGATTTTTGAAACAGTCTCTCTCTCCCTCTCTCTCCCCCCCCTCAGGTCTGGCGCTGGACCTCCGGACGAGGCTCCACGGGCAGCACCTGGTCCAGTCCGTGGTTCTGAAGGCGGTGCAGGGTTTCCTCAGCAGCCCCGAGTCCAACAAGCCGCTCACGCTCTCCTTCCACGGCTGGTCCGGCACCGGGAAGAACTACGTGGCCCGGATCATCGCCGACAACCTGTACCGAGACGGAGTGAAGAGCGAGTGCGTCCGCCTCTTCATCGCCCCGTTCCACTTCCCCCACGCACGACTGGTGGACACTTACAAGGTGACACGCGAGGCGGTTTAGATTACACTTCCGAAAAGGGGTGGGAAGAAGTTTACACTTATCTAATCCCACCCCTTCTCCCAAAAACTACATTATTAAAACATAGAGCGATTAAATCTACTTTAAAGCAATGTTTTTGAGTAAGTATGCTAAAGTGAGAAAGGATGCATGGTTAGACAGGGATCCAGATACCGGTACCATCACTGCAGAACTGGGTTAAGGAGAGGAGTGAAAACACACCTTCAGTTCAGTGAGGAATGCATCTCTCATCTCTTACGCCGGAAGTGTCCGTAAAAAGTTGGGTTTAATACGATTATAAAGGGTTTAACACAATAAAGGATGTAGTAGTACTCCTCACAGATGAGTGAGGGGATCTTATAAAAGCAGCTCAAGGAGGACACGAGACGAAACAGAGGACATGGTAGTGTTGATTAGGAGACAGCGACTGTCTTTAACCGTTCAATAAAGATATCCTTGAGACATAACACCGGAGACTGTACTGGACACGTTCATGTCTAAAGCACACCGAAGCATAAACTAGTTCCGGGCATTACCCCGAACAGGACTGCCGTCACACACGTATCCCTACGCCCTGTACATTATAAAATAGTACCATTACAACACAGACGTTATTGAGTCTGTTCCAGTCTCATCTTGTTCCCGTTAACAGCTGAGTTGTTCATCACTTCAAATGTTGCAGCTGCAAGGAATTGTGGGACGGTGTCATCTCCTTCCCTTTCATTAAGGATGCTCCGATGTATCCTAAAGGAGATAACAAAGGAAGCCTTAGGAACCTTCATGAGAGGGAAATATAGTATTGGACCTCAGAGTGTGTGTGGGCAGTGTGTTCAGTGTGTGTGGGCAGTGTGTTCAGTGTGTGTGAGCAGTGTGTTCAGTGTGTGTGGGCAGTGTGTTCAGTGTGTGTGGGCAGTGTGTGTGTTGTAACTCTCAGAGTATGAATGATAAGAGTCTGATAACAGGTTGTACCGTTGCTTCAAATCAAACATCGGGGTTTCGTCCCACCGGTTCTGACCTGGCCGGCTTTTTGGAACGTGGCGTTTCTCCAACTAAAGCACAGGTTCCTCGACACACACTTTACCCTCATGTAGTAATAAAAGCTTATATCGGAAATGTGAGAAGTAGAAAGTACAGGTATTTGGGTTCAACATGTAAGAAGTAGAAAGTACAGGTATTTGGGTTCAACATGTAAGAAGTAGAAAGTACAGGTATTTGGGTTCAACATGTAAGAAGTAGAAAGTACAGGTATTTGGGTTCAACATGTAAGAAGTAGAAAGTACAGGTATTTGGGTTCAACATGTAAGAAGTAGAAAGTACAGGTATTTGGGTTCAACATGTAAGAAGTAGAAAGTACAGGTATTTGTGTTCAACATGTAAGAAGTAGAAAGTACAGGTATTTGGGTTCAACATGTGAGAAGTAGAAAGTACAGGTATTTGAGTTCAACATGTAAGAAGTAGAAAGTACAGGTATTGGGTTCAACATGTAAGAAGTAGAAAGTACAGGTATTTGAGTTCAACATGTAAGAAGTAGAAAGTACAGGTATTTGAGTTCAACATGTGAGAAGTATAAAGTACAGGTATTTGAGTTCAACATGTGAGAAGTAGAAAGTACAGGTATTTGAGTTCAACATGTAAGAAGTAGAAAGTACAGGTATTTGAGTTCAACATGTGAGAAGTAGAAAGTACAGGTATTTGAGTTCAACATGTGAGAAGTATAAAGTACAGGTATTTGAGTTCAACATGTGAGAAGTAGAAAGTACAGGTATTTGGGTTCAACATGTAAGAAGTAAAAAGTGCAGGTATTTGAGTTCAACATGCAAGAAGTAGAAAGTACAGGTATTTGTGTTCAACATGTAAGAAGTAGAAAGTACAGGTATTTGTGTTCAACATGTAAGAAGTAGAAAGTACAGGTATTTGGGTTCAACATGTAAGAAGTAGAAAGTACAGGTATTTGTGTTCAACATCTAAGAAGTAGAAAGTACAGGTATTTGGGTTCAACATGTAAGAAGTAGAAAGTACAGGTATTTGAGTTCAACATGTAAAAAGTAGAAAGTACAGGTATTTGAGTTCAACATGTAAGAAGTAGAAAGTACAAATATTTGAGTTCAACATGTAAGAAGTAGAAAGTACAGGTATTTGTGTTCAACATCTAAGAAGTAGAAAGTACAGGTATTTGAGTTCAACATGTAAGAAGTAGAAAGTACAGGTATTTGAGTTCAACATGTAAGAAGTAGAAAGTACAGGTATTTGAGTTCAACATGTAAGAAGTAGAAAGTACAAATATTTGAGTTCAACATGTAAGAAGTAGAAAGTACAAATATTTGAGTTCAACATGTAAGAAGTAGAAAGTACAGGTATTTGGGTTCAACATGTAAGAAGTAGAAAGTACAGGTATTTGAGTTCAACATGTAAGAAGTAGAAAGTACAGGTATTTGAGTTCAACATGTAAGAAGTAGAAAGTGCAGGTATTTGAGTTCAACATGTAAGAAGTAGAAAGTACAAATATTTGAGTTCAACATGTAAGAAGTAGAAAGTACAAATATTTGAGTTCAACATGTAAGAAGTAGAACGTACAGGTATTTGTGTTCAAAGTGTAAGAAGTAGAAAGTACAGGTATTTGGGTTCAACATGTAAGAAGTAAAAAGTACAGGTATTTGTGTTCAACATGTAAGAAGTAGAAAGTACAGGTATTTGTGTTCAAAGTGTAAGAAGTAGAATGTACAGGTATTTGTGTTCAACATGTAAGAAGTAGAAAGTACAGGTATTTGGGTTCAACATGTAAGAAGTAGAAAGTACAGGTATTTGTGTTCAACATGTAAGAAGTAGAAAGTACAGGTATTTGAGTTCAACATGTGAGAAGTAGAAAGTACAGGTATTTGGGTTCAAGATGTAAGAAGTAGAAAGTACAGGTATTTGTGTTCAACATGTAAGAAGTAGAAAGGACAGGTATTTGGGTTCAACATGTAAGAAGTAGAAAGTACAGGTATTTGGGTTCAACATGTAAGAAGTAGAAAGTACAGGTATTTGAGTTCAACATGTGAGAAGTAGAAAGTACAGGTATTTGAGTTCAACATGTAAGAAGTAGAAAGTACAGGTATTTGAGTTCAACATGTAAGAAGTAGAAAGTACAGGTATTTGGGTTCAACATGTGAGAAGTAGAAAGTACAAATATTTGAGTTCAACATGTAAGAAGTAGAAAGTACAGGTATTTGAGTTCAACATGTAAGAAGTAGAAAGTACAAATATTTGAGTTCAACATGTAAGAAGTAGAAAGTACAAATATTTGTGTTCAACATGTAAGAAGTCAAAGTAAAAAGTGGTCAGAAAAATAAGTAGTGGAGTAAAGTACTGACACCAGAAACATGTACTGAAGTACAGTAAGGAAGTACTTGTACTCCACTACTTCCCACCTCTGGTCAGAACACACTACAGAATAGGGCCTCTTTAAAACAAACACATACTGAGTAATATCTCCGTTGCAATCTGATCTCTGTGTTTGCAGTTTATCAGAACACACAGATGCCAGACGGAGCCTCCTCACACATATTTACACAACCACTGCTTCACATGTCATCATGATGTTGACTGTGTTACACAATGAATCCAGATGTTACAGAGGGTGGTACGCGGGGTGACCCTTAAACTCTCATGCTGCCAAATCTGCAGGATCTGAAGGTCTTTATAAATGAGATTTAGTCGATGAAATATACGAATAAATTACCAATTTGTCCCACGGGATTTAATGTGGTTTAAAAAGATTACACAATACATTTATTTATAATATACACTTTTACATAATGGTCAGGTTTTCATTTTAATTAGTATTTTATGTAGATGGTTGAATAGTATATGTAAAGTCTGCACCTTAGGGTTGATTATTTACTTCTGCTTGAACATCAGAATCAGAGCAGTACATCTACATATGTTCAAAACAGCACTTTTAATTATTTACAAAAAATAAAAGCGTTAGCTAAATGACATATTTAAAACAAGGACGATAGTGTTAAAGGTCCCATGTCATGCTTTTCCGGTTCTGACCCGTCCCCTTGTGTTATGAAGGTTTCTCAGAGTCACAACCCTCAAAGTTCACCCTGTAGGGAGTAAAACTCTAACACAGAGAAGACCTCCCCAAAACGCCTCGTTGGAGAAACGTCACTGTCCATTTGATTCTTCCGGGTACGCATGATGTCATGTCGTCCCCGGAACGAAATGGACCAATCCGTGGAGCCGTTACGTTAAGCCCCCGCTGATTGGTCCAAATTGACCAATCCACGGACTTCCTCACACACTCAGTGCAAGCAGCTCTGCTGATCTCTCCTCCCTGGCTGCAGGCTGATAACAGACAGTTGGGGTCGCGGGGAAGTTCTCTCTGCAGACCCATTCTCTCTGCAGACCCATCCTCTCTGCAGACCCATTCTCTCTGCAGACCCATTCTCCCTGCAGACCCATTCTCCCTGCAGACCCATTCTCTCTGCAGACCCATTCTCCCTGCAGACCCATTCTCTCTGCAGACCCATTCTCTCTGCAGACCCATTCTCTCTGCAGACCCATTCTCTCTGCAGACCCATTCTCTCTGCAGACCCATTCTCTCTGCAGACCCATTCTCTCTGCAGGACCCATTCTCTCTGCGGACCCATTCTCTCTGCAGACCCATTCTCTGCGGACCCATTCTCTCTGCAGACCCATTCTCTCTGCAGACCCATTCTCTCTGCAGACCCATTCTCTCTGCAGACCCATTCTCTCTGCAGACCCATTCTCTCTGCGGACCCATTCTCTCTGCGGACCCATTCTCTCTGCAGACCCATTCTCTCTGCAGACCCATTCTCTCTGCAGACCCATTCTCTCTGCAGACCCATTCTCTCTGCAGACCCATTCTCCCTGCAGACCCATTCTCTCTGCAGACCCATTCTCTGTGCAGACCCATTCTCTCTGCAGACCCATTCTCTCTGCAGACCCATTCTCTCTGCAGACCCATTCTCTCTCTGCTCTCTGCAGACCACATTCTCTCTGCAGACCCATTCTCTCTGCAGACCCATTCTCTCTGCAGACCCATTCTCTCTGCAGACCCATTCTCTCTGCAGACCCATTCTCTCTGCAGACCCATTCTCCCTGCAGACCCATTCTCTCTGCAGACCCATTCTCTCTGCAGACCCATTCTCTCTGCAGACCCATTCTCTGTGCAGACCCATTCTCTCTGCAGACCCATTCTCTCTGCAGACCCATTCTCTCTGCAGACCCATTCTCTCTCTGCTCTCTGCAGACCCATTCTCTCTGCAGACCCATTCTCTCTGCAGACCCATTCTCTCTGCAGACCCATTCTCTCTGCAGACCCATTCTCTCTGCAGACCCATTCTCCCTGCAGACCCATTCTCTCTGCAGACCCATTCTCTCTGCAGACCCATTCTCTCTGCAGACCCATTCTCCCTGCAGACCCATTCTCTTTGCAGACCCATTCTCTCTGCAGACCCATTCTCTCTGCAGACCCATTCTCTCTGCAGACCCATTCTCTTTGCAGACCCATTCTCTCTGCAGACCCATTCTCTCTGCAGACCCATTCTCACAGCGTTTATCAACCTTACTCAATATCAAGCCACACTTATTGATTTTACTTCGGCTGTGACTTTGTGTGCTCAGGATGAGTTTGGCTGTGTATCGCTAAACAAGGAAACCGCACCTCCACGGAGCTCAGCGCGATTCACAACGTCCCGACCAATCAGAGCACACTGGGCTCACAGGGAGGGGGGGGGGGCTGGAGCTACTGGAGCTACAACGAGCCGTTAAAGGCAGAGAGTGACATTCAGTGAATACACGTAGTTTACAGAGAATTTTCTATTCTAGTCGACCTCAACAAAGGAACTATGATCAGTGGAAATGGCCGTGACACGTCTCCTTTAAAGTCTGCACCTTAGGGTTGATTATTTACTTCTGCTTAAGAGCAGTACATCTACATATGTTCAAAAACAGCACTTTTAATTATTTAACCCTCAACATTTTTGCCAAGTAAGATGCAGTGTTTATTGTTCAACATTTTATTCAACAGATTGTTTCTTGTTGGGAGTTCTTTTTATGTTAAACACCAATAAAGAAATACATAACATTAATATCAGAGCATAAATCTACTTGTCTAAATCTGTTTTAATATTATTTGACTGTCTGCACTTCTGTTGAGGTGCGGTGGATAATGTGGATCAGTTTGTTTAAATACTCCACATTTCGTTTGACCATTTATCTTCTCTTGTAGTTCTTAGTTTAAATGTTTATTCTGGATTGTGGGAAACGGTATTTCGATCTCTCTGTCCGTACACACAAACTGGAAGACCCATGATCTGTCCTCTTGATTTCCTCTCTGAGCCCTTGAGGTGTTAGAGATTCTGACCCTGTTTGACTTCCTAAAGGGCCAGCTTCGAGAGTCCATCAGAGACCTGGTCCTCCGCTGCCCTCAGACTCTGTTCATCTTCGACGAGGCGGAGAAGCTTCACCCCGGCCTCATCGACGCCATCAAGCCCTTCATGGATCATTACGACAACGTGGACGGGGTCAACTACCGCAGAGCGCTCTTCCTCTTCCTCAGGTCCTCTATCTCTTAATGTTTATCACACACTTCAAATGAAATGTCCTTTACCAATGACCTGTCTGGCAGTCAGTGTCATATCACACACCACTAAATACAGTCTATATGATCTAACCTTTTTTATGAATCTGTGCCTCCCTCTCTTCCTGCTGCTGCTCCGACACATTTCTCACGTTGTCTCTACAGTAACATCGGGGGGGCGACCATCAACGACGTGGCGCTGGACTTCTGGCACTCGGGTCAGAACCGAGAGGACATCGGGATGGAAGACCTGGAGCATCGACTGACAGCAGAAACCATGGAGTCTCACGGTACGTGGAAGAGGACTCTTTAAAGTAGAGACACTACATACTGATATACACCTGAACATCAGCAGGAGAGGACTCTTTAAAGTAGAGACACTACATACTGATATACACCTGAACATCAGCAGGAGAGGACTCTTTAAAGTAGAGACACTACACACTGATATACACCTGAACATCAGCAGGAGAGGACTCTTTAAAGTAGAGACACTACATACTGATATACACCTGAACATCAGCAGGAGAGGACTCTTTAAAGTAGAGACACTACATACTGATATACACCTGAACATCAGCAGGAGAGGACTCTTTAAAGTAGAGACACTACACACTGATATACACCTGAACATCAGCAGGAGAGGACTCTTTAAAGTAGAGACTCTACATACTGATACACACCTGAACATCAGCAGGAGAGGACTCTTTAAAGTAGAGACACTACATACTGATATACACCTGAACATCAGCAGGAGAGGACTCTTTAAAGTAGAGACACTACATACTGATATACACCTGAACATCAGCAGGAGAGGACTCTTTAAAGTAGAGACACTACATACTGATATACACCTGAACATCAGCAGGAGAGGACTCTTTAAAGTAGAGACACTACATACTGATATACAGCTGAACATCAGCAGGAGAGGACTCTTTAAAGTAGAGGCACTACATACTGATATACACCTGAACATCAGCAGGAGAGGACTCTTTAAAGTAGAGACACTGCATACTGATATACACCTGAACATCAGCAGGAGAGGACTCTTTAAAGTAGAGACACTGCATGCTGATATACATCTGAACATCAGCAGGAGATGACTCTTTAAAGTAGAGACACTACATACTGATACACACCTGAACATCAGCAGGAGAGGACTCTTTAAAGTAGAGACACTGCATGCTGATATACAGCTGAACATCAGCAGGAGAGGACTCTTTAAAGTAGAGACACTACATACTGATATACACCTGAACATCAGCAGGAGAGGACTCTTTAAAGTAGAGACACTACATACTGATATACACCTGAACATCAGCAGGAGAGGACTCTTTAAAGTAGAGACACTGCATACTGATATACACCTGAACATCAGCAGGAGAGGACTCTTTAAAGTAGAGACACTACATACTGATATACACCTGAACATCAGCAGGAGAGGACTCTTTAAAGTAGAGACACTGCATGCTGATATACTCTGATCTCTGCACGGTTCTGTTTCTCAGGTGGGTTTGCTCAGAGCGAGCTGATGTCCGGTCACCTCATCGACTTCTTCGTGCCCTTCCTGCCTCTGGAGTACCGGCACGTGAAGCTGTGTGCGAGGGACGCGTTCACGGCTCGAGGCCTGCAGGCGGACGAGGCCACGCTGGACGAGGTGGCCAAGGCCATGCTGTACGTGCCCAAAGACGAGAGACTGTTCTCCGCTCAGGGCTGCAAGTCCATCCCCCAGAGGATCAACTTCTTCATGCCCTAGGGGGTGAGACGCACAGTACAGAGCAGAGTACTACCCCTTCACAGGTACAACAGGTGTCCGTCAGAGAGGGACGGATCCACAGGGGGAACACGGGATCCTGCAGACGTGAGGAGATCCAGACATGTGGCTGCTCTTGTGACGAGGACACAGATCTAAAGAAACATTACTGCATGTACACGTTCTCAAAGTGGACAGTTCTTTGAGCACGCTATTTTCAGAACACTTCTATCAGATTATCCAGATGCAAAGGGCAGGTACAAAATGGGCCATTTCCAAAAGACATATTCCCAAAGTGTCCCCGGAATAAATGGTGTTCAGTGTTTGTCATATTTTCATTATGTCTGTTCGTCTCGTCCAACGTCTCCGTTGCTCTGTTTTCAAAAGTTAAGACCATTTGCTGAACATACTGAACAGTGCCAAATCATCGGCCCCCCATCCCGTATCAAAGACATCCAGAACTTCAACTTCACCACACTCTATCTCCCCCCCCTCACATCCGCGACCTCGGAGTCACCACCTCAAAAGCATCGCCCGTCTCCGCCCCTCACTCTCCTCCTGCTGAAACCCTGATTCATGCTTTCATCACTTCACGACTCCACTACTGCAACAGCATCCTCTACGGCATACCATCCAACCTAAGCATCCTCTACGGCATACCATCCAACCTAAGCATCCTCTACGGCATACCATCCAACCTAAGCATCCTCTACGGCACACCATCCAACCTAAGCATCCTCTACGGCATACCATCCAACCTAAGCATCCTCTACGGCACACCATCCAACCTAAGCATCCTCTACGGCACACCATCCAACCTAAGCATCCTCTACGGCACACCATCCAACCTAATCAATAAACTCCAACATATCCAGAACTCTGCTGCCCGCCTCCTCACCCACACCAGCTCCGAGACCACATCACTCACTCCCGTCCTCCAGAACCTCCACTGGCTCCCCGTCCGTCAAAGAATCAACTTCAAAGTCCTCCTGATTACCCACAAAGCCCTCAACAATCAGCCCCCCCTACCTCACAGACCTGCTGCACCACCACACCCCTTCCCCCTACCTCACAGACCTGCTGCACCACCACCCCCCTTCCCGCTGCCTCCGCTCATCAGAAGCCAACCTCCTATCCATCCCCACCCGCACCAAGCACCGGACCTGGGGGGACAGAGCCTTCTCCGTCGCTGCCCCCTCCCCCTGGAACTCACTCCCCCAACCCATCAGAGACCTGACCTCACCACCTTCAAAGCACTCACCTCTTCAATCTGGCTTTCAATGTGTGATTGATTACTATATATGTATTTGTTGTTAGGACATTGCCCTTATGAAGAGTGGTGCAGGAATGAGTCGTGAAACCTGGAAATGAGTCAGCATTTCCTCACTTCCTGGAGGTCAATGGTTTTCTGAATGTGTTTATCCTGAAATAAGGTCTGTGGTTAACACAAGAGACTTTAACATCTTGTTCCACGACATCGAACACGTCGGTAAATACCCCACTGGTGGATTACAAAATGTAGTGAGTTCTATACGTTTGAGTGCATGTAAATGGTCTGCGGCTAAAATTCACACACATGTAATTTTAGGGCGATATGTCTATGATACTTATGAAGACGTGTCTAGCTGTTTTATCATTTTTATTTATGAATCCAAATTCTCATTGTGTTGATGGCTCCTGAACGCCTCCTCCTTACGAACCCGTCTCCATATGAATATTAGGTTAAATCTTTAATGTGAATCTCCTCATGTCTCCCCAGCCCTCCATAGTTTGCCATTTAAAGCGTTTTCTCTGTGTTGTCTGTAGAGTAGTTTGAAAACACGTGTAGGTGTAAAAGGCAAAGAATCGGTTTCCTAAAAAATGTGTTTTGATGATCTTAAATCTATCATTTAACTCACTGTCTTGCATCATCTCACCGTCACACAGTTCTGCTTTCAGGATGGTATTCTCTAAAGAGTCACATCTGGAGAAAAGCGTGAAGAGGATCAAATGGGTTTAAGAAAATAAACATTCACAACAAACGGAAGTTGTTTTTCTTTAAGAGTTTCAGTATTCAATCAGAAATACAATTAATATATCAATCACTCCATTTTGTTGTACTTGAGTAGAAGTACTCAGATCTTGTTCTTGAGTAAAAGTAGAAGTACTCAGATCTTGTACTTGAGTGAAAGTAGAAGTACTCAGATCTTGTACTTGAGTGAAAGTAGAAGTACTCAGATCTTGTTCTTGAGTAAAAGTAGAAGTACTCAGATCTTGTACTTGAGTAAAAGTAGAAGTACTCAGATCTTGTACTTGAGTAAAAGTAGAAGTACTCAGATCTTGTACTTGAGTAAAAGTAGAAGTACTCAGATCTTGTACTTGAGTAAAAGTAGAAGTACTCATGTTTGGTACTTGAGTAAAAGTAGAAGTACTCAGATCTTGTACTTGAGTAAAAGTAGAAGTACTCATGTCTGGTACTTGAGTAAAAGTAGAAGTACTCAGATCTTGGACTTGAGTAAAAGTAGAAGTACTCAGATATTGTACTTGAGTAAAAGTAGAAGTACTCAGATCTTGTACTTGAGTGAAAGTAGAAGTACTCAGATCTTGTACTTGAGTAAAAGTAGAAGTACTCAGATCTTGTACTTGAGTAAAAGTAGAAGTACTCATGTTTGGTACTTGAGTAAAAGTAGAAGTACTCAGATCTTGTACTTGAGTAAAAGTAGAAGTACTCAGATCTTGTACTTGAGTAAAAGTAGAAGTACTCAGATCTTGTACTTGAGTAAAAGTAGAAGTACTCAGATCTTGTACTTGAGTAAAAGTAGAAGTACTCAGATCTTGTAGTAAAAGTAGAAGTACTCAGATATTGTACTTAGTAAAAGTAGAAGTACTCAGATCTTGTACTTGAGTAAAAGTAGAAGTACTCATGTTTGGTACTTGAGTAAAAGTAGAAGTACTCAGATTCTTGTACTTGAGTAAAAGTAGAAGTACTCATGTCTGGTACTTGAGTAAAAGTAGAAGTACTCATGATCTGGGACTTGAGTAAAAGTAGAAGTACTCAGATCTTGTACTTGAGTAAAGTAGAAGTACTCAGATCTTGTACTTGAGTAAAAATAGAAGTACTCGGATCTTGTACTTGAGTAAAAGTAGAAGTACTCAGATCTTGTACTTGAGTAAAAGTAGAAGTACTCAGATCTTGTACTTGAGTAAAAGTAGAAGTACTCAGATCTTGTACTTGAGTAAAAGTAGAAGTACTCAGATCTTGTACTTGAGTAAAAGTAGAAGTACTCAGATCTTGTACTTGAGTAAAAGTAGAAGTACTCAGATCTTGTACTTGAGTAAAAGTAGAAGTACTCAGATCTTGTTCTTGAGTAAAAGTAGAAGTACTCAGATCTTGTACTTGAGTAAAAGTAGAAGTACTCAGATCTTGTACTTGAGTAAAAGCAGAAGTACTCAGATCTTGTACTTGAGTAAAAGTAGAAGTACTCAGATCTTGTACTTGAGTAAAAGCAGAAGTACTCAGATCTTGTACTTAAGTACAAGCAGAAGTACTCAGATCTTGTACTTGAGTAAAAGTAGAAGTACTCAGATATTGTACTGGAGTAAAAGTAGAAGTACTCAGATCTTGTACTTCAGTAAAAGTAGAAGTACTCAGATCTTGTACTTCAGTAAAAGTAGAAGTACTCAGATCTTGTACTTCAGTAAAAGTAGAAGTACTCAGATCTTGTACTTCAGTAAAAGTAGAAGTACTCAGTTCTTGTACTTGAGTAAAAGTAGAAGTACTCAGATCTTGTACTTCAGTAAAAGTAGAAGTACTCAGATCTTGTACTTCAGTAAAAGTAGAAGTACTCAGATCTTGTACTTGAGTAAAAGTAGAAGTACTCATGTCTTGTACTTGAGTAAAAATAGAAGTACTCAGATCTTGTACTTGAGTAAAAGTAGAAGTACTCAGATCTTGTACTTGAGTAAAAGTAGAAGTACTCAGATCTTGTACTTGAGTAAAAGTAGAAGTACTCAGATCTTGTTCTTGAGTAAAAGTAGAAGTACTCAGATCTTGTACTTGAGTAAAAGTAGAAGTACTCAGATATTGTACTTGAGTAAAAGTAGAAGTACTCAGATCTTGTTCTTGAGTAAAAGTAGAAGTACTCAGATCTTGTACTTGAGTAAAAGTAGAAGTACTCATGTTTGGTACTTGAGTAAAAGTAGAAGTACTCAGATCTTGTACTTGAGTAAAAGTACAAGTACTCAGATCTTGTACTTGAGTAAAAGTAGAAGTACTCAGATCTTGTTCTTGAGTAAAAGTAGAAGTACTCAGATCTTGTACTTGAGTAAAAGTAGAAGTACTCATGTCTGGTACTTGAGTAAAAGTAGAAGTACTCAGATCTTGTACTTGAGTAAAAGTAGAAGTACTCAGATCTGGTACTTGAGTAAAAGTAGAAGTACTCAGATCTTGTTCTTGAGTAAAAGTAGAAGTACTCAGATCTTGTACTTGAGTAAAAGTAGAAGTACTCAGATCTTGTACTTGAGTAAAAGTAGAAGTACTCAGATCTTGTACTTGAGTAAAAGTAGAAGTACTCAGATCTTGTACTTGAGTAAAAGTAGAAGTACTCAGATCTTGTACTTGAGTAAAAGTAGAAGTACTCAGATCTTGTACTTGAGTAAAAGTAGAAGTACTCAGATCTTGTACTTGAGTAAAAGTAGAAGTACTCAGATCTTGTACTTGAGTAAAAGTAGAAGTACTCAGATCTTGTTCTTGAGTAAAAGTAGAAGTACTCAGATCTTGTACTTGAGTAAAAGTAGAAGTACTCAGATCTTGTACTTGAGTAAAAGTAGAAGTACTCAGATCTTGTACTTGAGTAAAAGTAGAAGTACTCAGATCTTGTACTTGAGTAAAAGTAGAAGTACTCAGGTCTTGTACTTGAGTAAAAGTAGAAGTACCAGAGTGTAGGAATACTCTGTTCCAGTAAAAGTCCTGCATTCAAAATGTTCCTCAAGTGAAAGTAGAAAAGTATTCTCATCAAAACTATACAGACAAGAAAGAGAAGCTCTAAAGACAGAAATCAGGAAACAGAGAAGTCTCAAAGAGATGTTAGACATCGGGTCAGGGAGACTTTATATTAGGTAAGAAGAGTTAATAAAGATAATTTCATATTTTAATTTTTGGTTGAATTCTGGTCCTCAATCCAAAACTCCAAAACTCATTGTCTTCAGAGTTTTGGCTTTTTTATTTGTATAGTTACATTTGGTGTAAATACTTGTCTTTAGCATCCTAAATGGCAATGTAAAATTGTTTCTTAAAAAAACGTATTTTGTACAATCCTTTTTATTTACTGTTTATGTTCGCACCACCAGAAACCAAAGCAGATTCCTTGTATGTGTAAACGTAGCTGGCAATTACATTAGACTTTACTCGTTAGATGCTTTTCTCCAAAGTGACTTCCACACTGAGAGCAATCCCCACAGGAGCACTTTGGGGTGAAGAGTCTCAGCGACACAACGACATGCAGACTGCAGTGGGGTTTGAACCTGTGATCCCCCGATCCCCACACCAACACACAACCCACTGCGCCACACGCCTCGTTAATACACTTGATTCTGAGTCTGAGAGACAGTTTCATCCCACAGACTGTTAAACACCTGCACTTTTGGAAGAACTATTTATCAATATTCCAATTACTTTTATAAACTATGCTGCACTATTTCTACTATATTCCATTTTATCTGTTGTATTGTTGCTCTGTTGGAGGAGCCTGTGACCTCAGATCTTCATTGATATATCTAAACTGTAGCTCTGCACACAAGCATATAATAGCCTTGAATCTTGAACAGGGTCGAAATCACAAACATCTCAAGGTCTCAGAAAGATCTTAAACTGCTGATGGATTCATTACATTACATTTAGCTGACGCTTTTATCCAGAGCGACTTACAATAAGTGCGTTCGACCAGGAAGACACAACCCTGAAGAAAACATAATCATAAAGTACATCAGGTTTCATAGAGCCAAACACTTCAAGTGCTACTCAGCTGGCTTTAGAGGAGCCAGTCCTTTGTTAGTATATAAGTGCTTTGTTAGTAATTCTATGGCTGGAAGTGGAGTCGAAAGAGATGAGTTTTCAGTCTGGAAGGTGTGTAAGCTTTCTGCTGTCCTGATGTCAATGGGGAGCTCATTCCACCATCTTGGAGCCAGGATAGCAAACCCACGTGTTTCTGCTGATGGGAACTTGGGTCCCCCTCGCAGCGAGGGTGCAGCGAGTCGTTTGGCTGATGCAGAGCGGAGTGCACGTGCTGGGGTGTACAGTTTAACCATGTCCTGGATGTAGGAAGGGCCAGATCCATTCGCAGCATGGTACGCAAGTACCAGAATCAATCAATCAATATTTATTTATAGCCCAATATCACACATGTTACATTTGTCTCAGTGGACTTCACAGTTTGTACAGAATATCAGTATGACAATACGACACCCTCTGTCCTTAGACCCTCTGTCCTCAGACCCTCTGTCCTCAGACCCTCTGTCCTTAGACCCTCTGTCCTTAGACCCTCTGTCCTCAGACCCTCTGTCCTCAGACCCTCTGTCCTTAGACCCTCTGTCCTCAGACCTTCTGTCCTTAGAACCTCTGTCCTTAGACCCTCTGTCCTTAGACCCTCTGTCCTCAGACCCTCTGTCCTCAGACCCTCTGTCCTTAGACCCTTAAATCGTTCAAGGAAACACTTCCAGAGAAACCCCACAGTCTAAAGGGAACATGGAGAAACCTCAGGGAGAGCAGCAGAGGAGGGATCCCTCTCCCAGGACGGACAGACGTGCAATAGATGCCGTGTGTAAATCGAAAAGATAATACATTTGCAACATAGGTAGAGCAGATGTTTGGAAATGCATGTGTGTGTAATGAGAAGATGAATCCACGAGGATGTCAAGAGTCCTGTGGGAGCCATCAGGGAAGTAGTATGAGAGTCAGGCAGGACTGCAGGTTCAGCCACGACTCGAAGTCCAGGACTCAAATCCAGGACTCCGGATGCAGGATCCAGGACTCCGGATGCAGGATCCAGGACTCCGGATCCAGGATCCAGGACTCCGGATCCAGGACATAGGATGAACGTTAGCACCCAATATGAGTAGGAAGGGTTTATAATTATGTTTTTGTTATTGGTATTTAAACTGATAACAACAAGAGAAAAATATATATATAAATGGTCAAATGAAATGTGGAATATTTATACAAACTGAGGGGACACATGTTGATGTAGAGGAGACATGAAGAAGAGGGGACACATGTCGATGTAGAAGAGACATGAAGAAGAGGGGACACATGTCGATGTAGAAGAGACATGAAGAAGAGGGGACACATGTTGATGTAGAAGAGACATGAAGAAGAGGGGACACATGTTGATGTAGAAGAGACATGGAAGAGGGGACACATGTCGATGTAGAAGAGACATGAAGAAGAGGGGACACATGTTGATGTAGAAG